>CM065390.1:25852500-26210000 GCA_033060915.1 Euryodendron excelsum
GTAATATTCTCTCTCTGTGCATGCAAACCCCTTTACATAAATCTAACAATCTATACAATATTCTAGAGGGCAGCCCAGTGAAAATAGAAACAAGCTATAACTAGATGTTTTAAATTCAAAACTTGACAACCTTTCTATGGTCAAGACACCAAGATATTTATCTATTGTAAATTTTTCTTAATCCTAACGTGAATGACTTGCTTTTGATAAACTCTAAAATTGCGAGTAAGTTAGCCTGAACACCCGTGACCGCATAAAAAAAAAAAAAATTGCAATCTATACACATCTCATATGACATAAAAATTGCTCACTCAGTATGAATAATGTAAAATAGACTATTACAAATGTGAAAGTAGAAATTGCAAAAATGTGAATATTGGGGCATATGCTAGTAATTACTCATATTATATGTAGATGTACGTATAATCTAAACAAACTCCGAATTTTATATAGATCTGAAACTTAACGAAAATATTAATTTTTTTATTAGTTCATTTATTACACATTAATTTTTTTTTTCTATATTATACTTCAAGAAAAGACTGATCCAAACCAAAAGTTGTATAAGGTTTTGCTACATTCTTCACTATAATATTAGCTAATTATAGACTATGTAGTTTAAGTAACTATGATGATGTAGTTGTTGATAATATAAATCATTAAACCTTGGTTGAAAATTATTTTTTAATTTAGGGTTGATTTTCTCACATCACGCACCATATATGAGAGATCGAAATGAGAATTTCTTTTAGACTAAAGTTATTAGTGAAAAAAAACTCCTCATTGATACACATTGAATAAACAAAAAACGAAAATTAAAATCCTTTAGAATGTCTAATTATTTTATTTGCATTAACAAAATTTGAAATAAGTAGGTGAGCAGTAAAACAAAAATATAACTAAATAAATTCCGATCAACACTCTTTTGGTCATTGCCATCCACGTGTCCCCTTACAATGGCGAATGATTTTTCCAGATTCTGGTCTTGGATTATTCTAGACTTCTCTCTCATCTTCTACAGTATATATATACACGTAGCTTTTGAATCCAATTCCGATTCCATTCTTCAATCGATCCATTTCTATATGTGTGTCACACACCTAGATTCATATATATATATATATATTATATTAAAAGGGTAACACGTACTATATATATGTATTACACTATAGTCGATTAATCTTTTTATTTCTAATTTAATAATGAGAGGTTACAGAATTTAAAGAACCAGTTTAATTGCGGGTATTATATAATTACCTTTGCATTAAAACAAATTGAAAAAACTTTTTGCTAAAGGTTATTTTTATCAACAAAAAGCCTCACCAAAATAAAGGTTTCGTCAAAAGAGTTTGCTTTATAATATATATATTTAGAGAATGGACCACACGCAATGAATGTACAACTCGGATTTTTTTTTGCTGCCTGTAACTTTTTTTTGTCATACTAAGCATTTTTCTTAGTGTAAATCTCTAAAGTGATATAGTTACAGACATTTCAAATATCACACATGCCACAATCTTAAATTATAAGATACATTTTCACTTATGCATATGCGTACATAGTTTGTCAGATACATGGTACTCCAAAAGTTTTTAAAAAATATAGACAAACTGTAAGCCAAAAAGAATAAGATTAGAGAAAGTCTAAAAAAGGTAGATTATGTACTGACCAACAAAATAAATAAAAAACTTACATCTCCACAGGATTTGACATGCTCCTATATAGAGATCAACTTAAAATATTTATTGAAATTGTTTTGCAATTTTTTTTGTCATGGACTTGAAATAACATCAAAGTACGTGTAATTAGTGATTTTTTAGATTATCTATAGTATATATATACCTTTGCAGAAGATTTACCTTGTAATAATTCTGTACATGTCTTTATAAGATTTTAATTTCTCCCTTTTTCTTTGACTATAGAATTGTGTTTTTAACAACAAAGAAAATATTGTTTCAAAAAATAACAAAGTATCAATATAATTGTAAATAATAAGTTTCTACATAAGCTTAAGAAGCACAGCTATAGAAAACTTTAAATTACCACTTCTATATTTTTATTGTCTTGATATCATAAGTTTCCACTGTTATTAAATTCATGGTAAAATAATAGTAATCAAATTATGAAAAGAATATAAATGTGCATATATATAAATGTTGTAGCGAAATGATGTCTTTTCATCTTATTGATGACGTCGAAAATTCATTCCCATCGACAAAGGTTCAAATCGTAGTATCTTGTTACCACCAAAAAGATGTATTAAATATTTTACAAAAACTTTAAAAAAATGTATTCCATACCTCTATCAAATCATAATTAATTTTGGATATAATAGAATTTCTGCTAAAAAAACAAAATGAAGTCAAGTATCTTTGTATCATAAGTCTTATAAATGTGATGACAAATTAATAAGTAATACTTAAACTTATAAAGATATATAAAATATAACGTTGTTAATAAGTTATCATGCCTAAGCTGTTTTTGTGCATTAAACTCTAGTAGTATTAGCTTTCATAGTCAATTTTTATTGGCTTTAATCGATGATCCCCAATCGGGACTGTAAACAGAGAATTGTTTCTTCTGTAATAATTATTAAAATATAAATGTGATCGATAAATTTAGAATATATGCATGTAGATAATTTTCCATTTTATATTTATCTAATTCTTAATAGAAAGTCAATAAAAAATTCAGAGATTTATCTATTTTTTAACTTTGGGATCACAAGAACAATCTTGCTTGTCTTTAAATCTATCAACAACATCTAGTTGTTTAAACTTTTCTATTACACTACATCATTAGAAAACATGTTAGTCTTTAAATCTATCAACAACATCTAGTTGTTTAAACTTTTCTAGTATAGCTATTTCATTAGAAAACATGTTAATACAATTGTATTAATTAATGAAAGGTAATCAAACTCACCTTTGTGACATAATATTTTTACATGATAGGCCAACCCTTTTTAAAATTCTTTCACTTGATAATAATATAACATATATTTTGTTGACTCCATACCTTGATTTTAAAACTTGGTTTAATTGTCTAATGATTCTACTTAGTGTGCAGATTATGTCACGCATTAATTAGACTATGACTTCAAGCTTAATATGGAGAACGGCATCAAGTATATAGAGATCAGCAACAAGCGTAATGAGATAGGTATAAAGTAATGACGCTTTACTTTGAAGATATCCTTAAAGAATAGAAGATCTGAACTTGAAAAAGAGATCAACATTATTGAAAAGAATATCGGCAACAAAGAGAAAAATGTCGGAACCTTTGTGGAAAAACGGATACCTTCTACATTATAGCATAACAAAATCAGAAAAGGATTTTGGCAATAATTAAAAGGAGATCCACAATAGTTAAAAAGAGATAGGCAAAAATGAGAAAAAGATCGGCATCAAGTATTAAAGTCTAATTACGAGATGCTAACACTTAAAAAGAAATCGACATCAAGTTTTGAAGTGCAGCTTAGAGATGCTGGTTGACACTTAAGATCGGAAAAGGAAATCGACATCAAGTACTGACACCGAGGTCAGTAGAAAGTACTGATACCATCTTGATAGAGCTTACATATTCTAAAGAAGGTCGGCAGCAAGAGCTGCCGCCTTCCATTATATGGCATGAGAAGATCTAAAGATTGGCTGAAGAAGATATCATAAGTCTTGGAAGTTGTTTTGAAGATTTGAAGAAGTCTTAGATCAATGGAGAAAGCTATATTGATTGAGGAACCCTACATATGATTGGATTGATTTCATCTCAAAGAGATTGAAGGTATTCTTAAAGGTCAACAAGGCTTGGAGGAAACATTTCAAGCCCTAGAAGCCTAATCTGGAATATCATTAACGTGCTTGAAGAATTGAAAGAAAGTTAGAGAAGTCCTGCAAAATGAAGCCTATGAGATCGGCAGAAGTCTACACATCGGGATAGTGCCTTAGCGCTACATGCTAAAACTGAAAGGAGTCAACACTTCATTTGTCAAGAGTCGACACATGGAGGCAGATTTCTTCAAAAGCTATGTTTAGAACTAAAAGGAGTCGACACATTCGAAGGAGGAGTCAACCTATGCCACTATAAGGGTTATATTTTTAAATGTTCTAGAGTTCTAATCTTGCATTAAATGCAACCCCAACTACCTCCAACGACTAGAATCAATGCTAAGGCATATATAGAAAATCCCCACATCATTTATACACAAGAAGACACACATTTAAGTGCTCAATCAAATCTGAAAATCTTAAACCCTAACTGCTACATTTATTTTGCTGAGATATTGGGGCATTTACTGAGCTTACACTTATTCCATCTACTCTTTGAGAGAAATACTTTGTGTAAACCTCATTTACTCCATTTGGGTGGGTTTGTAAACTTGTGAGTTTAAATGTTCTTGTTAAAAACACTTATAAGTTTGAGTGAACCTTGGATAAAAGCACTCGATGAGTTTGAGAGCTTGGGAAGAGGTCTTGTAAGAAGTAAGCTAGGCACTTGGTCAACTAGCACCTGTTTTGTAATTCTTCATTGCATAGTGGAAAAGCTTTCAAGGGGGTCTTGAAGGTGAGGACGTAGGTCACGAGTTGTGACTAAACTTTGGTAAATCATTGTGTTCATCTTGTACTTTATTTTTCATTTCTTGTTTGAGATTTCTTAATCACAGTGCACACACACTTTGATTTTGCTTAATCAAATTGCTTAATTAGTTTTTAGTTTAATTTATTTGTGATTATTTTGAAACTCAATTCACCCCACTCTTGAGTTACACTCTTGGACTAACATAATTATCATACATCAAAATAGGTGTAAGATATCAACACGAAAAACTAAATACAAATTGGAATATAGTTTGCAAAAAAATGTTATGATGATAATTGAACAAACTGCTAAATATTGCTCTAATATATGAATTCAAATAAAATTCATGAAGCCATCTCAAGTGGTAGGCAATATTACATTCCTATATACAATATTTTTTGTGTACACTCCTCGTTCGTCAACTAATGTCTTTTTTACTAGAATTTTTGTCAAATGTTGTGATGTTCCTCTCGATAATGTCACTTATATTTGTCCATAATTGAAGATACGTTCTAGAAGAAAAATACCAACATCTAGAATTGTTTGTCTTTGGGCCTTGTTGATTGTTAAGACAAAACTTAAATGAATTGGAAACTATCTCTGAGTAATCTCAAATGGTAGTTTTATATTCTCTAGGGTCTTTAAGGGGATTCGATGGAAGCAAGCTTTGGTATCCTTGAAATGGCTTGATAATATCTTAACATCTTTGAAATTGTCTCCCAAACCACGACAAAGTAATCTTGCACTGTTACATAAACCATTGCTTGGATCAAGGTTTCTTAGAAGTTCTGTGCACCAATTTTCAATCTCAATTCATGTCGGGGTAAGGTCCCAAGCAAATTCAAAAATTCTTGTTGATATAAATTATGAGTATCATTTTCAACTTCATTGAATGAGTAGTAAACTCTTTCTTGTCATTGAAATTTTTGCATCACCCTTTTGTTTAGCCAGTCAATATCTTCATTTCGAGGAGTTATCAAACCTCTGCGAATCATATATACGCTATCAGTGAAATGACTAACCATATTAGGATATACTTCTTCAATCATATGGTCTTCCCATGGGATCACCATTGATGTTGGAATATGCATCATATCATCTGAAATAGTAAGTTCTTTTTCATCACCAACGCAAAACAGGAAACTAGAAAATTCTTGATCATTTATAGATCTCATATTTTCTTTTAATTAAAGAACTCCAATGCTTTTTCATAAAGGTGACTTAGCAATGTATACGTCAATTATTTTTACTTTCATGGCCTTAGGTACAACAGGAAGTATTTGTTGAAAATCATCATCAAAAACCATAACTTTTCCTTTAAATGGTAATTCTAGACTAGTGACGTCTCTTAAAATCCATCGTTGCTTCATCTTATAAAGTTAATGTAGTTCGTCCTCTTAGTTCTACCAAATGTGATTGCTTGCTAATTGCACAAACTAAAGATGCATCTGGATTCAGGGAGATCTTAAATTGTGAATATGCAGTTCTTCCACTAGGTAAAAGAGCAGCTATTATGCCTGATGTTGCTGTAGCTAAAGCAATACGACCTTGAATTTTTAGTGATGCTAACAAAGCCTGATACAAAAAAAAATTTCTGTACCTCTAGGGCTATCAATAAAAAAAAGTTGCACTTTTATTTTGTTCAATAGCTCCTATAATTGCATGAAATTTAAATGCCTGATCAATATTCAATGAAGCTATTAAATTCAAATTTTCTGCTGGAATGGCAACAGAAAGCTTATATCGTATCAGCTTTACAATTTCAAAATTGTCATAGAAACAGATAGCGAAACTTGGAAGATCATACTCTGATATGCTTTTATTATGTTGCATCAGTAAAACATTCAAATCTTATAACAGTTTATTCATCAAATAGTCATTATTTGTAGAAGATGAAGTAGCAAACATTCATCCCACAAATTTCATCCTACAAATTTTGAACACCCATTGGCTAACAATAAACCAATATAGTAGCAAACATTCGTCTAAGCATAAATGGCATGTGAGTGTTTGATGCATCAGCTAGACATTGTCGAATGTTATTATCAGACTCCATTAAGTCACGCTTCTCAACTCCTTGCTTGAATGTTGGATATTCAACTCCATCAACAATTAAGAGTTCTTCAAAAGAATAAGGGTCTGTTGAACCATCATAAATGTTGTGGGAACTGCTGATATAAATAGCGGTTTGCTCTAGTATACGCAACATTCGTTTCAAAAAATTCAGTCGACATTGTCTTTATACATTGCTCATTAGCCAAAAAGTTTGAAATATTTTGGTCACTGTGGAATCGGACTTGTTGTCTATTTGGCAAGTGGATCTGTAGACGCTACATTGATAGGTACATTTGGCTCATTAAAAATTTGAATATATTCCATAATGCCTTAAGAGCACAAACCGATCTTGTATTGACAAATTGATGTATTTTATCATAGTTAGGGACTGGATATACTTCAAGTGCTACTCAATCAGGGCCCTTATAAACATATTTATACAAATACTTCACACTTGTAATGTTATTGCATATTTCCACATTGTTATGACAATCATACTTAAAAGGAGCTATGCATTATGTGGAATGACCCAATTGTTATCAACCATGATTTTAGCATTATTGTGCGAAGAAATCACCTCGTCTTCTTGTCTTCGATAAATTGGGTATGAATCATTTCCTAAATTTGTTATAGTAGAAAATGATTTAGGATAATTTCTTTTACATCTCCCATTTTCCATGCAGGGGGACTGCTCATTATACATACTGCACGGACCGTGGATCGTGTGTGTAAAAACAACATTATAAAGTTCAGACTCTTCTTATTTTTTTGAAATTTCTACTTTTGTCTCGTGATCATAATCATCAAGAGTGCGTAGCTTATCATTCTCATCCAAAATGAGTACCATATGCACATGTGGCAAACTTTTTTTTTTTTGGTACTCAATTACATACACATATGAAATAACTTTGCCCATAATATGTTTGGTAAGAATGTCCTTTTTAAATTCCTCAAATTTGGATTGAAACACTTATACCAGCAAATAAGGACGATTATGAGGAGCTTGTTCGAGTAATAGCACATTCTTAATTTCCTTCCAATTAGGATTGCATGTCATAGTGAGGAAAAGATAAGGTTTTTTATACTTCTGCACTAAAGTCATTGCGTCTTGATAGCGTTGGTACATGTCACGTAGACTACCAACAAATAATGATGGTAATCTGGCTCTTTGTCCCACGTCATCTATGGATTTTTGGTTATTAAATGTTAGTATTTTTTTTTCGTATACGTAGAGAAAGTTATATTATAAAATTTTCACTTAGTTGACAATTCATCAATGCAAAATCTCTGCTCATAGTTAAAGAATCTTGGAGACCAATATATAATTATGCTCAAATGTCATTTTGGTGATCTCTTAACCATCTAAGTTTGTGAAATTCAATCTTAACAAAATTGTTAACTACATATTGTTGTAGAAGACGTCTCCCACGAAGAAGAAGTGATTGATGATTAGGATATATCTAAAATATGCGTAAATGTAAAGTTAAGTAAGATTCGTTCATTTAAATATACACTTTGAATGAAATTAAAAACTTTTTAATTGAAACATATACTCACCTGCAATATATGCGCATAGAAGTCACAACATGTCACCTTGGATCCATTATTATTACGGGTATTTACATCATATTCATAAGTTCTATAAGGTAATAGTAATGGATATTGCAATAGATCATAAACGCCATGACATCTTGAACATTGAAAAGTCGTCCACATATAGATTGAACAATAATATCTCTTCCTTCCATATTTGCAGGTTCATTGCCACTAGCTAAAACCACAGCAACTTGAGAAGCCGTAAGAAGAGTGTATTGACATCGATCAAATAATTGTTCTCTAATAATGAGCTTACAATTGTGAATATCTGAAACGATGTGCCATTTGACAAAACATATGTACAAATGGGTTATAAGCATCTAAAATATGCTTTATCTTCTCAATTGATTATATTTGTAATCCATCATTTTTTGTCATTTGATTTTCTACTTTGTGATCGGTGTCGTATATGTAAACCTATAAATATAGCGGTCTGTCACTTGCATTCGGTAATAGACTACCAATCTTATGGTATATCGTACCTTGTGCATGGAAAGTGTACATACCCCTCGATCTTCCAACCACATATTCATCAACATGAACTCTCATTAAAGTGAAAGAGAATACATGATTGTAGGCTCTGATATTTTGTCTAAAATGACAGCCTTATGTAGTTTAATCAGAAAGAAGTTTGGCCAGCTTAGTCAGAACTGGTATTAGTGGCAAAACAGTCCATCCAGGTTTGCAGCATATATCATATGATTCATGAAAGAACAATCGTGCCTGGCAATGTGAACATGTAATAGGTCCTGGTAGCTATGATATTGGTATTCCTCAAGACTCGTAAAAATCTCATGCACAATTATAGTTTCTCCTATTGTTGTATAACCGAGTAGCACCAATTGTTTGTATGATTACTATATTACCACCCACAGGATCAACATCAATTTCATCTTTCATAGAAATATCATAAATCAATAAGTAGCACCATATTACATTGCATTTTAATTTTGTGTCAAACTAAGAATCAAATGTTATAAATTTAAAAATATTTAAGAACAAAGTAGTTAAGTTATACCTTCTACCAAACTTCGTTATTGTGATTCTTCTCTACATCCACTTGTGCTACTATGCTCATAAGTTGAATGAGTATGAATATATCGAGATGGACTTATGAGATTTGCGTGTTGAGATGATGTACACCCTCTTCTTGAAACATTAGTAACTGATTCTAAACTTGCTATATGTTTGGGAAGTGAAGATCCTTAATTAGCATTTTTTCATATTTTTTAAAGTTAGGTTTTCCTATAACTCAATAGATAGTGGTGTCTTATTTATAAATGTACCTTCAACTAGAATTGCATTTGTTGGCTCAGTCATACTTGTGCTACCTTCTTCCTGAATAGTCGGTAAAGCGATTGATCGACATAAACGCGATTAATTCTTGACACTCTTTGGAGGATATTAGCTATAGATATAAGCATAAATATACTATTAAAAACTTATTGAATTTTGAGTGAATATTATGTTGTTTGCAATTTGGTAAGTCTCCCTTTTTTAATACAACTTTGTAATAAAAGGAAAGAGATTATTAAACTGATATGACAACGTCACTAAGTATTATAAAGAAAACTAAAGAGTCGTACCTTCAACTGGAATTGCATAAGAATCGCTCGCCATTGTTGATCTACTTTGTTCGTATAAAGTAGGCAACAATGTTGATCTAGGACGATGCCATGTTGATCGAATTTGTCTTGGGACTCCACCAAAAAAGTTAGGTATTGATCCTAATGTATGATTTAAGTGAAAATAAATTAAGGAGGGTCAAATGTAGTGGACGATTAACATAATGAAAATATGCACGCAATTGTTCCATATGTTTATAAGTTAAAGTGGTATAACTCGTCCATTACAGTTAACTTTATTCATTAAATGTAGACAATGGTGTTGATCTAGGGCAGCTCCTAAAGCTTATTGGTAGGTTCCGTCTTGGGACTCTAGCAAGAAAGTTAGATCTTGATATTGTCCCTTCTTTGTTTTAAGGAAAAAAATAAGGAGGGTTTAATGTATGGGATGATACTAGTAATGAATCACTGTATGTTGTATAATATTTGGAAGTTTCAAAAATATATTTTATACCTATCAATTGGATTTGTCTGTAGTTTGATTTTTGCATTGCTAATTGTTGATCTCGTTGTTCAGTGCTTAGTGAAATCCTTCTTTGTCTAGTATAATTGTGACATATCTCTTTTTGTTGAATGCCTAGAGAAGGAGACTGAATGTCAACTCGTTCTGAGCGATTGCGAAGCCTTCTCATTCTTTGTGTGTGACGTCGTCGATCTGATCTTTGGGAAACTTGTTCAGGAGACATGTTTTGTACTCGCAATTGCTCTGATGGTCTATATCTTTCTCTTTCTTCTACAGCAACTTCTGATGTAAGATGTTGTCGACGTCGTCATTGCCACTCATAACATTGTTCTTTAACTCGTTTTAATGACTTGACTGACTGATGCCTTCTCCAATTTCCTCAGTATTTGATGACTCTGGTATTTCATGTATAGTATCTTCACAATTCAAATCTATTGACGCTTCCATTTCTGTATCCCTTCACATAATAGTTATATATTAACATGTTAGTGTAAATTATAAGTAAAACTGTAAAGTGTAGATGTTAGGCACCCTTACATTATCTAAAGAAGAAAGCGCTGCCCCAAATTCTCTATTTTTTATTTATGTAGATATGTGAGAGTTTGAAAGATTAATAATGTTTGATTTATATATTTTTAAGAATATTGTAAATGATTGTTTTTTGTATTTTTAAAATTTTTTTTTATTATCTTGTTTTTTCACTATTGAAACTCTAGTTTTAAGATAAAAAAAAAATTATGAGAAGCATTGAAATCTCTCAATTTCATACCCAATTATTTGCGTTATCTTGCTACAAACTCTCACTTTTCCCTGAAGCACTGAACCACCTTTTGAAACTGTAAATATTTGTAGAATTCAAAACTTAATTGTAAGAAAGTTTGTAGAATAAATTAAGTGTGTAATTATGTTTAAAAAAAACTTAAATCTAATATAAGGCTAAGAACAAATATGAAGCTATGTTGATAATGATTTTCCATAGTTATTATCCATTCGGCTTCGTACTCAGAAGCACAAGTTTGCTATGATTATCATATCAGTTTAAGTTCTATATACTTTACATATTTGAGATAAAAGAGTCATGTACATTAAAAAATTATATATATGACTCTACATATTTGAGTTCTATATACTTTACATATTTGAGATAAAAGAGTCATGTACATTAAAAAATTATGTATATGAAAATATCGAGTTAGTTGAATTTGTAATTTTTTTGCCCTTTTTGTTCATTTAATTCTCCATTCTTGGTTTCATTTTCGGGTGTAAATCTGTAAATTATTAAATTTTCAAACATTGTAAATACTACATATGCCACAAATCTTAACTATTACATAATTTTTTTTTTTTCAATACATGCATAGTTATCATAGCAAACATTCCATAAACATAGTCAAATTATAGGGCAAAACAATAATTGAAATTTCACAAAGTTGATTGCAAAATATTTTCTTTAAAAAGATAACACTGATAACTAAAGAATTATAGATCAGTTTTTATTGTATTGATTTCGCATGATAAAGGATCAAACAAAAAACTTCAAAGATAAAGGGGGTAAATATTATCCAAAGGCTATAAAGAATGTGATTAGCAAAAAATCTCAAAAAGTAAACCATGCAGCAAGAAAAAAATAAATAAAACTTACATCTCAACAGGATTTAACATGCTCCCACTTAAGAGGCCAATTTCGAGTATCTATCGGGATTGTTTTGCAACAACCTTTGTCTTAGTCATCCTCTAATACCTCGTTATTCCATTATCTTCTCTTTCCAGCTATCATTGCCAACCCAAATCTCCCCTTATCTTTTTGTGTTATGTATGGATAGACTTTCTTGTATGATTAATGGCAAGATGGAAAGCAAAGATTGGAAACGACTCAAAGCTTTTAAGAATGGTATGTGGTTCTCTCATTTATTTTTTGTTGATGATCTAATACTTTTCTCTAAAGCTAATGACTCTTGCTGTGATATTTTGAAAGGTGTTATGAAGGAGTTCTGTGATCTTTCATGGCACAATATTAATTACAAAAATCAAAGCTCTTTGTCTCTCCCAATGTCCCTAGAATCAGAGCCCAAGCTATTAGTTCTAAGTGTGGCATCCCCCTGACTAATGACCCTTGTAAATATCTTAGAGTTCCTCTTTTCCACTCTAGAGTGTCCAAGAGTAGCTTCAATGACATTGTTGAGAAAGTTCAAGGTAGGTTAGTTGGCTGGAAAACTAAGATGCTATCCATGGTTGGCAGAGCTACCCTTATTAGAGCTGTTATTTCTATTATTCCAAATTACATGATGTAGACCAATGCTTTACTTGGTTTTGTATGTGATAGGCTTGATAGGATAAATAGAAATTTTCTTTAGGGAACTACTAATGAGAAGAGAAAGGTTCATCTTGTTAACTGAGATAGAGTGTGTGAAAGTAAGAAAAATGGGGGTTTAGGCATTAGAAAAGCCAAAGAGAACAATCTTGCTTTTCTCACTAAACTTGGATGGAATGTCCTCCATATTGGGAGTTCCCTCTGGTCTTCTGTGCTGTGAGATAAATATTTGAGGAATTCTGACTTTAGGAGTTGGCGTAATCAAAGGAGGGCTTCCCACACTTGGAGGAGTATTATCAGAACTAGGGACATCATCTCTAGAAGTTCCAAATGGAGTGTTGGTGATGATACTAAGATCTCCTTTTAGAATGACTGGTGGTGTGGAAATCAAAGCATTAATGCCACTATAGTTGGTGAAAACCACAATGACCACAGCACTGTGAATGATTTCATTGATGATAATCATAATTGGGATCTTAGTATAGTTAATCAGGCCCTAACTCCTCAACTTAATGATTCTATAAAGAGAACTAATAACTCTAAATTCTCTGTTATTCCTGACACTGTTGTCTGGGGCCACTCCAATAATGGTGAGTTCACTATTAAATCTGCCAATGACTATATCATGGACCAATCTATTCAGGGGAACAATCCCAACTTGGATTGGATTTGGAAGCTAAACATCCCTAAAAAATTAAAGGGCTTCATTTGGCTTGCTATTCAAGATAGACTTTTGTCTAACAAACTCAAACATGCTAGATCTATTGTTGAATCTGCTACCTATGAGAGATGTTCTCACCCAACTGAGGATACCTTACATACTCTAAGAAACTGCCCTAAAAGCAAAGCCATTTGGCTAAGGTTTATCAGCCCCAAAAATTACCATTAAGAGGATAATCTTTCCCTTTTCTTATGGTTAGGTGGGAATTTGAAGGGGAGTAGCCTCAAGATTCACTCTGGGGTTCCCTGGGGGATTCTATTTTATTCTGTCATCTGGCATGCATGGAAGGAGAGAAATAAAGAAGTGCTTCATAATCTTTGTAGCTATGATATGGATCTGATTAGGAATATCACTATTTATGCTAATGATATTTAGGAAGCTATGCATTGTAGTCTTGAACTTCCACATAAAATACCCAAACTAATCAGCTGGTCATTTCTTTGTGTAGGCTCATTCAAGATTAATGTTGATGGGAGTGCAAAAGGCTCCCCAGGGGCAGTTGGCTATGGTGGACTTCTTTGAAATGATTAGGGAGCTTGGATTGTTGGTTTTATGGGTAGTATTGGTATAGCTACAAGCCTTGAGGCAGAACTTTGGGGAATCCTTAAAGGGCTGGAATTGATTAAAAATCGAAATCTGAGGGGTATAGTCATTGAGTCAGACTCTGATTATGCTATCAGCTCTATGAAGAATTCTTCCTTGCATGGTCACAAGTTCAAGGCTATGATACAAGATTGCAAGGATATTGTGATTACACAAGAGTGTAGTTTCATGCATACTCTCAGACAAGGAAACTTTTGTGCAGATTTTTTGGCTAACTTGGGAGCCAGCATGGTAGAAGATCTAATTGTGTTGGATAATCCCTCTTCGGGGCTGGGCCCTTTGCTTCAAGTAGACCTTGTAGGAACTGCTTTTATTAGATCTTAGTGCTACCTTTTCTTTTCTTTCTTTGCGCTTCTTTCCTCTGTACCAAAAAAAAAAAAAACTCTTGTGGTCATACAGACATCACATAAATTCTCAAGCAATTAAAAAAAATACAAAAAAGAGAAACTGAATAAAGGGCACAAAGCCATCCATCATCCATGACCAAGGTCTTCAAAACAGTCAGGCTACCCTATGAATAGTGAATTACAATTAACAAAAAAAAAGAAATAAGTGAAGGTGTATCAGCTCAAAAATAAACTATTTGCAATTATATATTTGTGAATGTCAAATATGTAGGCTCATTCGATAGTCAGAGGTTTAAAAGTATTAATGAAAATGGACACCAATAAGAATGTCCAGTCAATAACTATTTTTGTATAAATCATGCTATCGAGTAATAAAATTTAGGGGTAATTATACTTTACTCCCTTGTGGTTTGAGGCAAAATCAAACGACCCCTATAGTTTAAAAGTGAACACATGACCCCTTGTGGTTTGGACTTATCTGCAAAATAGATGGAAACCGTTAGATTTAATAAAATTTTTGTTATAGGGGTATTTTTGTTATGTTAACTTTACAAATTAGAACATAAAAAAGACGATTTGGCCCTTTTATACCAAAATAAATGGTTGTCTTTCAAGGGTTATTTTTGTTATTTCACTGTATTGTCTTTTTAATGTTCTAATTTAGAGATATAAAATGACAAAAATACCCTTATGACAGAATTTTCGTTAAATCTAACAATTTTCATGCATTTTGTAGATAAGTCCAAACCACATGAGGGTCATGTATTAACTTTTAAACTACAGGGGATCATTTGATGTTGAATCAAACCATAAGGGATAAAGTGTAATTACTTCTAAAATTTAAATAAGAACGTAAAGTAAATTATTATTTTTCTAATAGAAAGTTTTCTCAATCAAGCTATGGAATGTGTCATAATTTGTAGTAATTTTGAAAACCCAAATATGAGATTTCAGTTTAGACCTTGAAACAGTACTTATGTACCCATGAATTTCGAGTCTTAAAAAGTGAACATGATTGAAACTATGGAAAAACCAGAGAGTTGTCCATAATTCTACATGCACAAGGCAGAAATAGGGAGTCAAATTAATGTATTGTGCATAGAATTGAGGTGGGAAAAAAAAAAAGACAACGACCCATGCGGCAATCGACAATTAATTTTTTTCCCTTTACAAAGTCCACTAATTCCCATTAGATTAGTACTTTAAAATAATTACAACTATAAGCCATGGCGAAATAGGTGGCAGGTAGAATGTTTAGTTTTAGTGGGTTGGAGTTGAGTTTATTTTGGAGTATTGGAAGATCAAGTAAAGAAGAAGAAAGGAAGAAAAAAAAAATGAAAAAAGGAAAAGGAGTTGCAGAACGGTGAACATGATGGTGTGGAAATATAATCAAGTGTGCCATTGGTATAGAGATGGTAGGATAAAACTTGTTTGTTTATTGTGTATGTGGGTACAGTGGGTTCACAAAGAGATTGGAGAAGAAAACTTTAGTTGTCGGTGCAAAATTTATAAATTTGATTTTGGGCTACCAAATGGAAATGGGCATGCATGATGTTTGGAGGCCACATCTAATTATTTTAATCCTTGAAAATTCTAATGGTTTTACAATTTTTTATTTGAAGATATTGATGTCATCTATGCTTAATTCCTTGGAAATTGCAATGGTTTTACAATTTTTTATTGGAATATCTTGATGTTTGAAGGCCAGTAACAGTAATATATATATATATATTAGACTAGATATATTTATACATTATGCACACATATTTTATATATACTATTCATAGGAAGCTATTGTGATACTAGGTGTAGGCAAAATAAATAACGTGATGCATTTCAGACGACAAAGTAATGTTGAAAACCTAGTGAGAGGGACAAAGCACAGCAATGGTGTTGTTAAAGTTTCCAAAGAAGACAATGACGCCCAATTTTCGTCAAAAACTACCTAACTATGGGTGGAGTTTGTAACTACTTTAGTGTTGTAGCTGTAGAATGTGCCAGAATGTTTTGGCTAGAGTTTGTGTAGCAAGAGAACTTGTTCGAGAAGCTGCAGAGAATAGGACATTCAGCGGGGTAGGTTCGGGCCAGGCCTACATAAAAAATACGTTCTCATCGGGCCCAAATCAAATTTCAAGTCCGCCCAATTAAAATATTTGCATTTCTAAGCCCGTCCATACCCGCCCATTTAATTTAAAATTTGTTTAATATATAATTTTCTTCTCTATAAATAATATTGAATAATATAAAATTTAATTACATATACATAGAGGTAGACATTGGGCGGGCCAAGCCTGCACAAAAATTTTTTTGATTGGGCTCAAAACTAAATCCCAAGCCCACCCAATTAAAAAAATTATATTCCTAAGCCCAACCATTTAACATAAAATTTGTTTAATGTATAATTTTTTTCTCCATAAATAATATTGAATAACATAAAATTTAATTATATATACATATATATATATAATATTAAAACATAAAAATATATTATTTTATATATATTTCAGGCCGGGCTTTAAAGATAATTTTCAAACCCGCCCATTAAATTAATTAGGCTTAAAAAAAATTTCAAATCCTATAATTTATGAACAGGCTTAGACAGGCCTATCACGCTCTTGGGTCCATGATCACCTCTAAATTAGGGATTTGAGAGTCTAGAAAGTTTGAAAAGCTTGAAAAATGAGTAGTGGAATATTTATGTAGGTTGGTATTTCAATTTTTCCCCACGCCTACATATCGATTGATCGACAGAGAGAGAGTCGGGGATGTCGACTGCATCTACGTTGGCAAGCTCTGTGTCGTTGCCAAGTGGTTTGATCCTGTCAATTTTTGTGCAATTCACATACTTGAATGGTTCGTACTTTCAAGTGCCTTTCTACCTTCAACAACCTTACATTGCCACCCTTCTTCCTCCGGCTGTACAAATCCCCGCTCCATCGATGAATGTTCCTTCTGTTTACCCAGCTGGAGTGTCAGATTTTTTATTAGATGTGATTCACTCAGGTTGTCATGCCAACTCCTAATTAGGTGTTATTAACACTATCTTAGGGTAGATGTTATCGCATGAGTTAACATCCTGTTAACGAAGTTTCATAACAATCTCAAAGATAAAAATCTTATAAGGATATAACAACATTAGTATATAAATAAAAGCCATCTTATAAACCTCATACATACATAAAGAGAACTACTAAATCAAACCCATCATAATTATAAAACCAAAACATAAACAAACTCTAAAACTCTTATCCAATGTACAACAAATACAAGACCAACAAAACTAAAAGAGCTCCCAAAGCTCTCCAACAAGACATCAATAACAACAGCGACGATAGTGGACTGAACCTCTCTTTTCATCTCACCTGCAAAACAACTTGTATGGGTGTGAGCTATATATATCAATGTACTCACTAAGATAATCAAATTCACAAAGAACTAATGTTAAATAAGCACCGAGTTAATCAACAATAGATAACCCACTATTAAGAAGGATATAACCACATGTCTATCAACATTATTAATGAGAAATGACTCATGTAATGCATTGCCTCCTGTGATGTAATGTTGAATGTCACCACATAGGTTCATCACCACTTAAGGCTTACTTGTTGATAATCTTGCCAAGATTGATAAGCAAGTTATCAAGAATGTCCACTATGACCTAACCTCAGTTGTGTAATGTAAGTTATATTCACCATGTATGATGTATGCAAAGCCACCTTATAAACCCAATACCAACACCAATATCAATAAGTAGACATTCAATTCAATATGAATAAAAATATCTTAAATCCTCACTTTATACCGCTTTATAACTATGATTGAATCACTCCTTAGGTTAAATCGGAATGTCTTGAGCTGCATCCGAACCTATTACACATCACCACGTCAAACTCATGAAGCATATGCATAATTAATGCATGTTCATAACTTATGATGCTCAAATATAAGAAATAATACATCAATAACACATTAAGAACTCAATGATAAGTGCTAAACCCTTCTCGATGCAACACAAGAAGCTAAAACACAAGATAGGGGCCAAACCAATCAAAACTAGCCAAAGGAGTGCGCCACTAAGCGCCTTTTTGGCTCCCTATTGGTGCCCCTCACCAGAGGAGAGTGCCACTAAACGCCCTAGCCGGCCTATTGGTGCCCATCTCCAGAGGAGCGCGCCACTAGGTGCATTTAGCTGGCCTACTGGCGCCCTTCTCCAAAGGAGCGTGCCACTAGGCACACTCAACCTGGCACCCTTTTTCACTTGGTTCGAAATTGTAACTTTTACACCAAAGTTTGAGCAACTAAAGGCCAACACCTCACACTCCTAATCCTCCTACAAGTCCAAAATGAAGTTCTAAAGTCTTTAACAAAACTTTAAGCTCAAAACATGCACAATATAAAGAATTTAAGGCTTTCACTTGGAAACCCTAACACTCACCCACTCTTCACTTCAATTCCCACCTTTATGACATGAAATGATATACAATCATACAACAATCAATAGAATGCAATAAAGCAAGCATAAACTTGAGATTTCTCACCTCAAACAAAAAAAAAAAAAAAAAAAACATAAGCTTCCCCCTTCAATCCCTTCTTCTTCTTTTCTTTCTCTTCTTCTCCTCTCTTTTCTCTCACTTTCTCTTTTACCAATCACACAAAATACAAACAAGCTCCTCTCTCTTCTCTCCTCCCTTGACTTCAAGTCAACTATAGATATAACTTTGTATCTATAGCTATACATATCACACACACACAAAATGCTCGCACAAGCACACACCACACACACACCTTATACACACACCTGACTTAGAGTGAAGCACACACCTTGGTGGCTACCACACACATGCACACCAAATACCTTAACGAAATATGTAATTAAGTTAAACATGATGCTAAGCAAGATAGGATTTTACACTGGTTGTGTTTGGAATAAGGATTTGGTGATGAAAAAAATAAGAAAAAGAAAAAATACGAAAAAAAATAAAAATACTCTTTGATTTAATCTATTTTTTCTTACTTTTTTCTTTTCCTTTGCTTTTACATCACCAAATCCTGGTTCCAAATACAGCCTCACAGGTCAAACAAAGATTTTCATCTATATATGTATATATATTTGTATGTGTGTGTGGGGTTCAGATTTCACAAGTGTACTGTTAGAAAAGTTCAATGAGTAAAAATCAGAACTGTCACAGCTTTGAGGCATATCGTGAATACCATCATATTTGCCCCCACTATGTTGTTGCAGGGTTATTAACGAATCACTTCAGGATACAACAAAGATATCGACAGACAGCAATATCTGAAGATGTTACCTCATAACTTCTCAAATACAAAAATTATATGCTATGTACTGAAACTTGTAAGAAAGAAAAACAAAAAAAACACTCGAGAGATTATCTTACTCGTTTAATCTGAATATAAAGAGAATGAAAAGGTGTAAAAGTGCCTTTCTAGTTTCAAACCAAAAGTTATGACAGTTTATTTCAAATGAACAGTCATGACTGTTTAATTCAAATTAAACTGTTATGACAGTTTGAAATTTAAATAAACAGTTATAACAATTAAAAAATAAATACTAAACTGGAAAATAAATGTAGCCTTTTATTTAATTCCATACACACAAGTGCCAAGTGTACCACATTGTGCCACGCAACTCGCCCGCGAGATGCTTGCATTTGACGCAAAGCACTAGATCACCACCCAAAACACTCACTTTCAAGTTACCTGATGTGTGCAAGGGTTTATAAAGCAAAAGAAAATTTCATAAACTTTCTATATGGGACAAGCATAAAACAAACCCACTTGTCTTTTAACTTTACAAGATATAAGAAAATATACAACATGTTCTTCATATAGTAGTGCATTGATTGGGGATTCTCCAAACGAATTGCATTATAAACAATATATTTTTTCTCCTACATATGTATTCTCCATTCAAAAAATGTTCCTTCTCTTGAAATTACGTCCCTTGATGATGCTTAGTCACAATAATGATAATAATAATAATGATGATGATAAAAATAAAAATAGAATGTGAAACCTAAATAGAAAAGTGGCTTGATGTCATTCAGAACTACAAATGTTTTACTCTATGTATTTTGTGATGAGTATTGGATGTTATATACCGAATGGTGTCTTATACAGAAAATTTTCTCTCCTAATGACTAAGTGAAGAAATGTAGTCTTTTTGAATTAAGGCAACATTTTCTTTTAAAATATATGGAGCCATAACTTCAGTGTTGTGGAAGAATAATAGTATAATGCTTTTTTGCACACACATCACTAGTATGACTTTTGTAGTTTTCGTGAGTTGGCCTAGCAGTTATTTCAAAGGGATGCACAAACTATTATGCTAGAAACTCTCGAAAGTGTAAAGGTTGCCCTTGCAAGCAGTCAAACTGAGCACAAAGTAAAAACCAAAACGAAAGCAATACCTCATAATGTTGCTGGGCAAAGTTGGGAGGATCCAACTATTGTAGAGTGGCCCGAAAGTATGATTTCATGGCATCATCTCAATTTTCCCTTCGCTTTGATCAGTGAGCATGACCAATTGCATGACCATGTTGTAGTTTTGTGAACTATTTAATGTTTTCACTTTATATTTTTAATAATTTTTTCTGCACAACTATAAATAATTTATTTGGTTGAAGCAACCATGTTTTGACAACCATTTATTTTGGACCATATATCGTGCCACTTGTGTTACATAGTCAAAAGTAAAATAGCTAAATTTAGTTTTTTTTTCTGCACAACCCTATCATATGGGCTTCATGGGCATTAAGTGCAAGATTCAACTATTGAACTATTTGTTATTGTCTTTGGCTCGTGCAAATAGTGAATGATACCCATAAGAATGATAGGGAATAACAAATGCTCTCCCCTTGATGGGAAGGGGGAAAGGGGGTGGGAGTAGGGGAGTTGGCACAGGAAGCATATTAGAAAGACCTCAGGGTAAGGAATGTTACTTAATATGGATTGATGGCATCCTGTAATGACCGGTCAATCGGGTTCAATGGTCAAAAGGGTGACTTGGGTTTTTTTTTTTATTATGTATAACTTTGGGGGTTATTTGTAATTAACCTAAAATAGTTTAAAAACAAAACAAAATATCTCTCTTTCTCTCTCACTTACTCTCATGCACGAACCAGAGAGACCCACCTGTCGGGTTCTCTCATTTTTTTGTACTTTTCCATCCTTTAATCCTCCATTTTATTTCCCTTAAAGCAAGATTTTAATACCACTCGTTAAGGATTTTGTATTCCTCTTAACAAGGGCTACGCAGTGATGGTTTTGGTTTGTGGTTTTAGCAAAATTAAATTCTTGCCCTAGGTTCAATCTTCAAGAGGTAGGGGTTACACGTGGGTTTTGCTATTGGGTAAATATTTTTATGTTGTTCATGTTGTTAGGGTAGAAATCATTGCTATAAGATTTTTATGTAAATTTCTAAGTTTTACATAAATTTGAAAGTTTATTATTATTTAATTTCTTAGCTTTCTTGGTTGATTCTTGCTATATTTAGTATTATGTGTTAATTAATTGATGTTTTTGGATTATTGAATATTTAAACGAAAACCTAGGGTTTTACTATGGTTAATTACTTGATAAAAATTAAAGGTTTTGCTATAAAATAATTGAATCATGTAATTGGCTTGGTATTTGTGTGATTCACGTGTATGTAAGTTATGTTTAAAGTGTTGGTTGGTTTAAATGAATTAATTGGATAATTTCGGTTATTGACATAATGAAAAATGGGCATAAAATTGATGATTAAATATGTTTGAACGTTTTGAATAATTATGAGAGACTATATTATGGATTTGGTGACTTGGATAATATTGGTTTTGCCTTTGTGTGATATTTATCTTGATGGAGACTGGGGTTGAAGTTCATCAGTAGTTAGGCATGGGGTTGAAGTGTTAATCCTAGGATTTGCATTATAATAAAGGGTTGGTGCCTCATTTGATGGGATATACGCATCCTTTGGGTGCGATCCATAAATAGTAGAATTACTTGAAAACATATGTCCTTTAAGTGATATCCTATAAAAAGTGAAAGAGGTTGCAGGTGGAATTGTATCCCCTCCTCATTACAACTGGTTGCATGCATACACTTGCATTGGGTTAGACTTGGATGAGTCCTGATATATTTATTTATTTATTTATATATTTATTATTTCAGTTTTGGTCTTATAGAGTCAACTTGATCTTTATTTGTGTTGGTGACTGGATTATTTGTGGATTGATGTTGTAAGTGTTTGATTTTCATTTAGTTAGTTCATGTGTATGCTTGGAACATATTAGTGGCATCGGATTGGAAGTTGGATAAAAAAATTGCATTTGTTTACTCTCTTGCATCCTTATCTGTACACTTACACATATCACCTCATCTTTATTAGCTTGATAACATAATCTTCTACTTGAGCTGTGAAAATGATCACCTTACAATAGTTGCAGGTGGGCTCTCAGGCAAGCAGACTTGAGGACTTGGATTAGAACGTTAGAGTCCTACATTTTATTTTGACCCCATATGATTGTATTTCTGAGTTTCAATTATTTTCTTTTAAGTTGTGTTATACTTTTATATTTTCTCTTCATCTTTATTTTAGATTTCATTTGAATGATTGTATTGTTATTTTGTTTGCATTTGGAGCAAATCCTCTAACTTAGTTCTTCTTGTGATTTGGTTTGAAGGATGGGCTGTGGATGCTGGAATATTGAATTGGAGTTTGGAATGTGGTTGGAGTTTGGATATTTTGAGAATTGATATTTTCTTTAAAAAGAGGTTTTACAAAATTGGATTTGGTCAAAATACGAATGGACTACGTAGTTTTATTTTAGAAATTTTTAAAATAAAAACTCTCTTTAAAATTAATTTCAAAACCTATTTTGACTAAAATCTGACGTGGATCCTAATTTTGACTTTGACTTGTGAACGCTATACCTTTTATTCCTTAAAAATAGGTTTTTATAAAATTAGGGCATGACAACTTTGTATCAGAGCACTGGGTTCGAATATCCGGTGACCGTGGGTAGACGTTTTGCCTAGATGTGGGTTTGCATATGTGTGTTTCATGCATGGCATGTGATTGGTTTATTGCGATAGATATTATTTTGTGTATTGTACATGTTTTGAGGATGTTAAGGTATGTGAGACGGGTTATATGATAAATGTGATGTAATTGAGAGTGAGTATGTGATCTATGCTTTATGTGATGAGTATGATATATTGTGTCGTATTTAAAAATGCTGAGAAAGTGGTAATATATTTTGTGCTATGTGCTAGGAGTACTAGGGCATGGCGTAAGTATAAATTGGTAAAGGTGATATACTTAGAGTGTATGTCATAATGTAGAATTGTTAAATTTGCAATGAAAATGTATGGAAAGTTATGAGATATCTTTAACGTGTTTATTGCTAAAGTGGGAATGCAAGGATGTAGGTGTGATTGGGTGTCAATGATATATTCAAAGTTTGAGTTTAAAACTTGCAAAGGTAAGGCATCCAGAACATATGGGTTTGGGCATTAGGAAGATCAAATAAGAAGGTTTCTTTGTTAAGACAATATTTTGTTAAAGTTGTTATTTTGAAGATATTAGTACTTGAAAGGTTGTATGCATGAGAATTGTAAATCTTGAGACTTATTTGCTATAGTTTGACATTTGTTATGTGAAATTTTATAATGATTGGTTTTGAAAAGTTTGATGACATTATAAATGTTAAAACTAAGAGTGTGTCGCGCCCAGATTTTTCGCATTCGAGGAATACTCACACAAGTGGAAAAAATGCTATACTCTCTCGTTAGAACTCACCCTCCTAAAAGAATGAGTGCAACCAGGTTTGAATTGAAAATAGATTTGAATAAAGGGCTTTTGAAAAAGATTCGGAGTCGCTACCTAACTTGATTAAGGTGAGTTAGGTCACCTAAAAAACTAAGAATAATCCAAAGACTACACTTAGGGATTTTGAAAAATGATTTTGAGAAAACATTCTCAAGAGAGGGTTTTTTTTAGAAAAATGGGTTATTTGGCAACCTTTGAAAAACATTTAGCCCTTTTTAGAAAAATAACTCCTTTTGGTCTTTGAAAACAGTGATCTAGGTTCGGAGGTTGGTTACATGTAGGGAAGACGCACTAAGCCATCACCCTACCCCGCCCTTTCAGTACCTACATGTCAATGTACCCTAGATTCACCTATGATAGTCTTTAACTAACTATTGGCCAATCCTATCCACTTTGAAAAACAATGTTTAAAAAGAAACTAACATGATGCATGATATGTAAATGCAAGAAAAGAGACTTGAAAAATAGATTTGAAGAGATTTGAAGAGATAAAATTGAAATTGAAAAGTTTGAAAATTTGGAAATAGAAATTTGAAAATAGAAAGTTTGAAAGTAGATGGGAATTTGAGATTTGGAAAGATTTTGGAAACCGCACCCATGAGGGTGGAATTGAAAGTTTGAAAAGTGTTGTGACCGCACCTATGAAGGTTGCCTACGTATCCCTTTGGGGGAATCAGGTTAGCCGTAGTTCGGACTGGAGTCCGATTGAAAATAGATTGATTTGAAGAGAGAGATTGGATTAGAAGAAAGAGATTGAATTGAAAATTGGATTTGATTTGAGATTAGAAAAGGAGGTTGGAAATTGAAATTGAGAAGATTAGACTTGCTTTGGAAAGATTGATTTTGGAAAGACTTGGTTGTGGAAAGATGGAGGTTTAGGAAACCTAGACTTAGGAAAGATAGGAGACCTAGGAAAGACTTGAGATTAAGAAAGATTGGATTGGAATGTTAGATTTGGAAACTTGGAATTTAGGAAAGATTTGGATTAGGAAAGTTTCAAATTAGGAAAGTGTTATTTTTGGAAAGTTTTGAAATGAGAAAGTATTGAATTTAGAAATGTTTTGAATTAGGAAAAGTTTAGTTTAGGAAGGACTTAGATTTTAGAAAGTTTCAAGTTAAGAAAGTTTTGAATTTTGGAATGTTTCGAAAAAGAGAAGTTTTGAAAGTGGGAAAGTTTAGAAAAACAAGGAAGTTTTGAAAATAAGAAAGCTTTGAGAACAAGGAAGTTTTGAAATTGGAAAGAGTTGAAGTTTTAGGAAAGTTTAGAATTTAGAAAGATTTGGGTTTAGAAAGATTTAACTTAAGAAAGTTTTGAATCTAGGAAGCTTAGAGTTTTAGAAAGATTTGAAATTTAGAAAGTTTAGGATTTAGAAAGTTTTAGAGTTTGAATTTTAGAAAGTCTTGAAATTAGAAAAGGCTTGAATTTAGGAAAGGTTTTGAAAACTTGAATTTGGAAAGTTAAGATTTAGAAAGGGGGTTAAATTAGGAAAGGGTTGAATTTTAGAATTTTAGGAAAGATTTTTATGTTCAAGTTTTGGAAACTCAAGGTTTAGGAAAGTGGAAGTTTAGGAAGGATTTAAATTAGGAAAGAGTTGGATTTTGAAATTTAAAGAAAGATTTAGAGTTTAGGTTTAGGAAACTTATGGTTTAGGAAGGTAGGAAATTAGGAAGAAGTTGAATTAGGAAAAGTTTGGGATTTGTTTCCAAAAACGGAGGATTGGATTTAGTTTTCTAAACGGGGAGATTGAATTTGGTTTCTTAAAGGGAAGATTTGATTTGACAAGGATTTGGAAAGGGAGATTCAAGAAACCCTAGTTTTGAAAGTGTGAAATTTTAACGTAGAAAAGAGGTTTTGGAAATATGTATAGTTTGGATGTAGAAAACGAGAGATTTTGGAAACCTAGCTTTGAGGCAAGGTTTGAAAACCATGTTTTTGGAAAGAAAATTAAGGTTTCCTAATTGTGGGTTCTAGGGCTTGACTTGGGCTCTAAGGAAAGAGTTTTTGGAAAGTGCGTTTTTAAAAACGAAGGTTTTCTAGAAGGGAATCCTAGGGAGGAACTTTTGGAAAGTGAATTTGAAGAGGGAGTTTTTGGAAAAAGGTTTTAAAGAAGAGTTTTGGAAAGTGTGTTTTTAGAAACGTAGATTTTAGAAGGAAAATCCTAGAGAGGAAATTTCTAGAAGGAAGATTTTGGAAAGAGAGTTTTTTAGAAAGGTTTTTGGAGAGAGTTTTTAGGAAGGTGAATCTAGGGAGTGTTTTTAGAAAGTGAATTTTGAGGAAAAGATTTTGGACAGGAGTTGAAAAAGAGAGTTTGAAAAATAGATTTTGGAAGGGAGTTTTTGAAAACAATTTTGAAGAGGAGAGTTTTAGGAAAGTATGTTGAAAAGGAGATTTTTAGGAAGAGATTTTTGAAGAGAGAGTTTTTTGGAAAGTATGAAAACGTCTCACTTTCCTAAAGCGATTCTAACCATAAGAGGGTTAGAAACACTTTAAGAAAGTGGTTTTGGAAAACAATAAGATTTGAAAATATAGACCAAAAAGGGCACTTTTAATGTAACACTTTCTTAAAGCAACCCTAGCCATGGAAAGGCTAGAATTACCCTAGAATTGTGGTTTTGAAAACAAGTTTTTGAAAAAGAGATTTTGATGCAATTTGAAAACAAGTTTGAAAACGATTTGAAAAACAACTTTGAAAACGGTTTTTGGAAGATGCAAGACTATGATATGCACAATGCAATTTGGGGTCGTGAACATACAAGGTTATGGCTTCACCACATAATCAAGAGGGCCGGACCCACGTGGTCTCTAGTTAGACTAGAAGAAAGCCCCCGACACGGTGACTCTCCAATAGCCCAATCCTACACATGGACCGGGAATCCCCTTGTTTCAAGCATGCAAAGAAAGGGGGGGAAAGAGATGGGGGATTAAAATAGAGAAAACCCAAGTGGGTTACGAGAGAGAAGAGAGAGGGGGGAAGTGCGAAAATTTAAATAGAAAACCTACTGTATGTCTTCTTTATTTTGCACGCCTTGCTTGTCTTTAATCTTCGGTCTTCGTCTTGATCTTCTTCTTCAACCTTCAAAGGTTGTCTTCAAGCTTTAGATGGCAGCTCTTCAAGTCCTCAAAGGATGGTTGAAGGCTAGTGTATGAGTGTATGGGGGAGTGTTAAGTGTATGGGGGAGTGTTTAAGTGTATAGGAGGCTAGGGTTTGGAAAACCTAAGAAAACTAGGGTTTTGGAGGTGCTCGAACTCTGTATATCGAAATATATGATTTTTAGGTTAAGTTTGCAGACCCCTTTCACGTTGAATGAGGCTCTGTATTTATAGAGGTTGGACAACACTGGCGCCTGTTGCAGTGGCGCCAGGCCAAATTTTATACTGGCGCCACTCCTAATGGCGCTAGGCCATTTTTTGGCTTGGCGCCACTAGTAGTGGGGCCAGCCAATTAGGAAATGTTTAAGGTCGGCAAGCAACGTATCTTTGACTAGATTTGGGCGCCTATACTAGTGACTACCATGCAATTTTTAGCCTGGCTTCATTAAGAGTGACTCTGGAAAGTTCGGGAATGATTTGAAGGAGCCGGGAATGACCTGGAAGGCCGGAAAAGAGCAGGAACACTTAAAATAGTGTCCTGGAGGTATTTGACTTGAAAAGTGAGGATAAGATGTGTCGGAAAGGTTGACCGGGCATTTAGGGGCAAAACGGTCAATCGGACCGGAAAACTGCCGAGACAAACTTGGACTGTCCCGGAAGAAGACTTGGGATCTGTAAACATTATTTAGAATGTTCCCAGAGGATGCCGGTTTGATTCCCAGAGCCGGTGTGGTCAGAAAAGGAGATTGGCCCACCAGGGGCAAAACGGTCATTTCGCACCGGATTTGCCGGAACTGACTCGGAATGATCCGGAAAGGTAAAGGGAGGTTGAGAACACTATGAGAAGCATTCTCGGAAGGTTACCAGTTTGATACCCAGAGCCGGTGTGGTCGAAAAAGGAAACCGGCCCACTAGGGGCAAAACGGTCATTTAGCTTCAAGTGGGCCCTACGGGCCCAAGAAGCGACTGGTGGACTAAATTCAAGTTTAAAAGGCGGGTTTAGAGTCTAAATATGCATGTGATGTGTGAACGTGAGCTTGGTCAGCTCGGAGATTGCCGAGCGGCAAAAAAGGGGTGCTTACAGAGTGGAGTATAATTTAACTTATTTGCATTTTGTAATATGTTGTAATAAAACTCGGTGGCATATTGTTTAGCCTATTTGCTAAAACTGCATGCTGTGTAATGGTTATACCTCGACCCTCATAACTTTCTAATGTTTTTGTATTTTTTTAAAATTATTTTAATGGGAGATACTAATTCAAGTTTGCTTTGTTTTTACTTATCATGGGTAAGCTATGGATTGAAATTGAGAGATTTATATAGTTTTTTCTTCAAGATGCCAAAATTTGACCAACTTGAATTGTTTTAATCATAACTCGATATGTAGTTAATCTTTCTAAGTGATTCAAATTGGGTTTTAAATTAGACATGAGGTAGATAATTTTTGGAGATTTTTAAGATTTTTGGCCCTGTATGTTTTCATAAAATGAATTTTAAAATTGAGGCTGATGTGCAAAAAAATTTTCCTTTGCTGAATAATTTGTTTAGTTATCGTACTTATGTTATTTTTACCATTATTGTTAATTGGCTGGTTTTAACAAGATTTTATAAACGATTTCCTTTTAAATAAATTCTTACTTAGAATTAATTGGACTCACTTATTTCTCTTCCTCTATTTTATTTCTATTGATCTTTTGTATATGGGTTGGTTGTTATATCTTGTTTCATACGTGGAGTGAGTTGTATGCATGATGAGTATGATCCTTATATAATAAGTGGGGTAAAAATTATGTTAATTAATTGGAGTTTGAAAGAATTTAGGATAATAATAATTATATGCCTATTTAGTGTTCGATAATATGTGTGTGTGTGTGTGTGTGTGTATGAGAAGTTATTCTTTATTATTTTTATGTTTGGTTTGAAATTGCATACAGGATAGTGTGACATATAGGAAGGAAGTTGGAAACTTGAGTTAAATTGGTAAATAATTTGGGTTGAGAATGTTAGTTTGTTTGTAACCCCTACAAATTTGAAACTTCAATAAATGGAGCACTATTGTGGACTACTACATAATAGGCGTTAAACAAGTTGAGTTAAGTGATCTTGTCTCACTTATGTTAATTCGACTGTGTACAAAAAGAGCAGTAAAGAATGAGAATAATTGAAAATTTTTACTGATGCTAAAAGAAATGGGAAATGAAATATTTGCTAATTATGTGCAGTGTGAATTACTATAAGTTTGATGTAACATGTTAATGATTGCAATTTGCTTTGTGTTATAGCATGTGAGCGAATCTTTTAATGATGTTATGAGCTTAAGAGTACGTTGAAAATTCAGTGAATGTGCATAAGCATCTGAGTTTGGGCATCACGGTACATGAATGAGATGTTAGAATAGTTAAGAAGAATAATGGTGAAACGAAAAGGGGTACATGCTTGTGTAGATGCATGTGGTTAAGTGAATGATATAAATCGGTGTGTTGTGTACAATATGCATGCTTGATATGTGAGAGGTACTATCGGTACATTGATCTCGAGTCGAGTAACGTAGTATAATTTCAGAATGATTTGGGTGGTGGAAAAAATTATGGGTATAATAGTTTATAAGTAGAAGCATCGGTTTGCGTGTCTTCAGTATTGTGTGAGTTTGTGTTCGAAGCACATGAGTGATATGAGGAGCCGATTCAAGCGACAAAATATGCGTTCATGAATTGTGAACGGGTTATCAGGGCAGTAATGAAACAAGTATAATTGAGTTTATGTGTATGTGACGTATGACTTAGACATAAATTAGTATTTTAAATGGTCATTATGCGTTGAGATGTTAACTAAATGTAAATAGGCAACTTGAAAAGAGAGACTAAGGTATTCAGGCAGTTGAAAACAACGTCAAAGATTCTGAGGGGATTCCGTTAGTGAGTTATCAGTTATGTACCATCAGGATGATTGAATCAGGATTGGGTTGAAACAGTAGAACAGATAGAGCTTCCCAGTCATAGGAATTTTGAGGTATTGGGTTAGACTAAAGACAGTAACATCATCAGGGAGATCTTTAGTGGTAAAGAGTACAGATTCAGATATGCAATGTTTCGGGCCACTCAAGTGGGTTGGTATAGGTATAACGCATGCATGATCATTTTAAATGTCATTCATGCATATTATTATCATATGTTAGAGTCGAGTTCCAACCGGTTCAAGTAAGATGTCAGGTATACATCTTCATGATACTTGTTATCACTATATTACTGTCATTACATCATTATATTACCTATCATTATATCACTATATTCACTTTCCAGTGACAAGTGGCAGCTACAAAATGAATCAGAGTCGTCTTCCAAATACTAGCAAAATAAGTGGTGTTCTAGTTGAATGAGTTAGTTGGAATAGATTACTGTGTCATATTGAGGGGCTGGAATTAGTGAGGGAATTCAATGTTTGAATGGGGATGAGTGTTACGAGTTTGTGGACCCATTCAAACATCGATGTGATGTGTCATTTTAGTTGAGATAGTCATGGGTTAACTAGAGATCTATTAGGCAAATCCTAAGGCATATTTTGAGATGACATGCATGTGTTGGGTTGGATTGAAGTGTTAGTAATGTTGAGCCTTAACCTTAGAGGTTCTGTTGTTGACATTAAAGTGAATGAATAGAATATGGCTTGTTGTGAAAGCATTCAAGTTCTAGCTATGGTGCATGGAGGTGGTCTTAGTTGTTCATGGGGTTCTAGTTTGTTATTCTGCTTTAAGGTTTGAGGCGTCTATATGGTTCTGTTTTGCATTAGAGGATCGTCAGGTTTTTCCTAATACTCTCATGGTGGCTATGTAATGGATGGGTATGAACTTGCACTCTATTTTTTGGTAGTTAATGGATAACGAATTGGTCCCTAAAAGCTGTTTGGTGCTCTTGGTCCTTGTTTCATTATCCCCTTTTCCCTTTCTAGTAGTTGAGTTCTAACATTGTAGCTTGTGTTGTAGGCGAGTGTGGTAATCATTACTGGGTCATCAGATTTGAACTGTTGAGTCATGTAAAGAGCTTGGAAGGGTTCTTAGATTTCTAGCTAGTGGCTCTTGGCTCTATTTTGAGTTCTCATTAATGTACTTGTCTTTTGTGTGCCTATGTTACAAGGTGTATGGTATAATCTGACGTGCAGTTGGCATGGGACCAAATTTAATTCACGAGACAATCAAGAATGTCAAAGTGATTTAACGATGACTACTCACAGCTCAGAGTCGTCAGAAAAGTTACATGGACCAACGGAGGCGACTTTTAGAGTTCGAGGCGGGTGATCATGTGTTTCTGAAGGTTTCTCCACAGAAAGGTTTGAGGAGATTTGGTCAGAATGGAAAGTTATCGCCACGTTATATTGGGCCTTTCAGATTCTTGTGAAAGTCGGGTTGTTGCATATCAGTTGGCATTACCATTATAGTTTTTGAAAGTGCACGATGTTTTTCATGTCTCAATGTTGAGAAAGTTTGTGCCGGATTCTTCACACGTGTTAGATTGGTCAGACTTGGAGCAGGAAGATGACACATCATTTGAGCAACGTCCGACACAGATTGTTGACTTTAAAGATCAGGTACTTCGGGGTAAAACTATTCCTTAGGTGAAAATGATGTGGCAACATCATGGAGTTGACAAGGCTAAGTGGGAATGGGTGTTCGAGTTGTACGCTAAATACCCTTGACTTGTTACTAGTTAGGTATGTTTCGAGTTCGAAGAACGAAACTATTTTTTTAGTTGGAGAGAATGTAATGACAGGTCAATTGGGGTCAATAGTCAAAATGGTGACTTGGGTTTTTTTTTTGTTATTATGCATAACTTTGGGGGTTATTCTGTAATTAACCCAAAATGGTTTGAAAATAACACAAAATATCTATCTTTTTCTCTCACTCTCACGCACGAATAGAGAGACCCACCTCTCCGGTTCTCTCATTTTTTTAGTATTTCTCATTCCTTTCATCCTCTATTTTCTTTCCCTTAGAGCAAGATTTTAATACCACTTCTTAAGGGTTTTGTATTCCTCTTAACAAGGGCTATGTGGTGGTGGTTTCGGTTCGTGATTTCGATGAAATCAAATTTTTGTCCTAGGTTCAATCTTTAAGAGGTAGGGGTTATAAGTGAGTTTTGATATTGGGTTAATTTTTTTGAGCTGTTCATATTGTTGGGGTAGAAATCATGGTTATAGGATTTTTATGTAAATTTTTAAGTTTTACATAAACTTGAAAGTTGATTATTATTTAATTTCTTAGCTTTCTTGGTTGATTCTTGATATGTTTAGCATTATGTATTAATTAATTGATGTTTTATGGACTATTGAATATTTAAATGAAAACCTAGGGTTTTACTATGTTTAATTACTTGATAAAAATTGGGAGTTTTGCCACAAAATAATTGAATCATGTAATTGGCTTGGTATTTTCACATGTATGTGAGTTATGTTTAAGGTGTTAGTTGGTTTAAACGAATTAATTGGATAATTTCGGTTATTGACATAATGCAAAATGGACAAAAAAATTGATGATTAAATATATTTGAACGTTTTGAATGATTATGAGAAACTATGTTATGAATTTGGTGACTTAGATAATATTGATTTTGCCTTTCTGTGATATTTATCTTGGCTAAAACTTGGGTTAAAGTTCATCGGTCGTTGGGCATAGGCTTAAAGTCTTGATCCTAGGATTTGCATTATAATAAAGGTCTAGTGCCTTATTTGATGGGATACACACATCCTTTGGGTGCGGCCCATAAAGAGTGAAATTACTTGAAAACACGCGTCCTTTGAGTGTTATCTAATAAAGAGCAAAAGAGGTTGCAAGTAAAATTGTATCCCCTCCTCAGTACGGCTGGTTGCATGCATACACTTATATTGGGTTGGACTTGGGTGTGTCCTGATATATTTATTTATGCATTTATCATTTTAGTTTTGGTCTTATAAATTCAACTTGATCTTGTTACTGACTGGTTTGTTTGTAGATTGATGTTGTAAGTGTTTGATTTTCATTTAGTTGGTTCATGTGTGCGCTTGGAACATATCATTTAGAATCGGATTGGGAGTTAGGATAAAGAAACTATATTTCCTTACTCTCTGGCATCCTTATCTGTGCACTTGCAGATATCACCTCATCTTTATTAGTTCGATAGCATAATCTCCTACTTGAGCCGTAGAAATACTCACTCTACAATAGTTGCAGGTGGGCTATCGGACAAGCAGACTTGAAGACTTGGATTGGGATATTGGAGTACTTCCTTCATCTTTTTTGACTTCATATTGACGTATTTCTGGGTTTCTATTATTTTCTTTTAAGTTGTATTATACATTTATATTTTCTCTTCATCTTTATTTTAGATTTCATTCGGAAGACTGTATTATTATTTTATTGCATTTGGAGCGAATCCTATGAACTTAGTTCGCCTTGTGATTTGGTTTGGGGGATGGGTTGTGGATGTAAGAATATTGGATTGAAGTTTGGAATGTGATTGGAATTTAGATATTTTGAGAATTGAAATTTTACTTAAAAATAGGTTTTAAACAGGTTTTACAAAATCAAATTTGTTCAAAATACGAATGGACCTGTGCAGTTTTATTTCAGAATTTTTCAAAATAAAAACTATCTTTAAAATGAATTTCAAAACATATTTTGACTAAAATCTGACTTGGATCCTAATTTTGACTTTGACTTTGACTTTGACTTTTCAACGCTATGCCTTTTATTTCTTAAAACTCAACTTTTATAAAATTGGGGTGTGACACATTCAATCTTTTGAGACATCTTATAGGAAAGCTTCTACAGGGAATTTTTAAGGATTTTATTCCTCAACTATGATAAATCATAGTTACTACCCTCTCGTAGACTTGAAGTGTGTGTTGAATTGTGGAATCAATGATTTTAATTTGCTAGTATCTAGGGGTGTGTGGGTTTGTTTGTCTTTACCTAAGGCTACCTTGTCATATGGTCTGAGCTTGTCCCAAGGGACTAGGAAAGGGTAGAATGAGTTTTTAAAAGATGTTTATTTTGTGTTGCCAGTGAAGGCAAAAGGGTTAGTTTTTGGAATAATGTTTACGTTGGAGTACCACATTAAGAATCCTCTATCCTCCTTTATATAGTATTTCGTATTATATGTTATCCTAGGTATTGCTTATCATTTGAGGCATGTGGGAGATGGTGATTGTGGATGTCGTTTGGATGTCAATGCTGATTGGCATATTAAGGACATAAAGACACTTTTTGAGACTTTGTATCGGGTGGATGGATTGGGTGGGCATATGGTGGGACTTAAAAGACTTTCAAAGTTCATTTGGTCATATATATATATATATATATAGAGAGAGAGAGTGTGTGTGTGTGTGTGTGTTGATATACACCTCATATTCTTCTTTCCCTCGGGAAGTGATTAGGAATGCTAAATTTGCTTCCAAGCATGGTAACCATTGAGACGGGCCTTTCCATTCGTAGTTTGATTAAAACAAAGAAATTCTTTCCCAAGTGCTGTTGCATGTCCTGGTAACTAGGGAAGGTGGCATATCAACTTCTAATCACAATGTGCTTAATAATTGTTACCGACGGCATAAATGACCACTAATGTGAAAATTATTTGTTTAGCGTGGAAACAACCCACTAACTTGTTTTAGTCCTGTAATGAGTTGCTAATGATATGCTAAAATTGAGGGTGAAATATATAACTATTAGATGCTATACCCTAATGTGGACTATAATTGTTCTAACAAAAAGTCAAAATAATCCCAATTTGATTCTTTGCTAATGTCCTCTGCACCAAATTCTACGTCATAAATAGAGGCAAGTTCTATAGTTCCCTATAATGATTATATATTTTGTTTTGAGTATCGTGTACTTTACTTGTTCCATCACAATATTCCAGCTTTGCCTTTTCCTAGATGCATTCATTATTGCTCTGATTCTATTGCCATTTTATAGATGATTTTTGACTGTTTTGTGGTGATCTTGGAAATGAGATGAATGATGATGTTCTTTCTAAAGCATTTTCACAATTTCCTTCTTTCAACATGACTAGGGTGAGTTCTAATTCAAATAGCCACTGGTTTCTTTGTGTAGAAACTTTATAATTATTAGTTGTTTACTTGGTGTATTTGAGCCTTTTTATATGTCATCCTTCAGAGACGATAATGTGAAGTGCATGGAGCTTTTAAATTTCTCGTATATGTTAAGGTAGGACTCCCTAATCTCTTAAGGCTGCGTGACGTTTGACAATTTTGTATAGTTTGCACGATGAAAGTGCAAAATTGTTGAAAAAAAGTGTTGCTAGTTACAATCCAGGACTATGTAAGCATCTAGTTAAAAGGTGTTATTCGCAGACTTCTGATGTTTGGAATATGATATTTGGACTATGATATCTGTGTTATTTGCAGACTTATGATGTTTGAAATATGGTCTCTATTGGAATTTGAAAAACAATTGTCACGCCTCGATTTTTAGACACTGCCAAGCCCTACTAGGCTTGGGAAAATACGGTGATCTCTCGTTAGAACTCATCCTCCTAAAAGGATGAATGTGACTAGGTTTGATCTTAAAAACTTGATTTGATTTAAGGGCTTTTGGAAAAAGTATAGAGTTGCCACCTAACATAGTTAAAGATGTGTTAGGTCACCTAAAACTAAGTGTAATCCGAAGACTAAACTTAAGTTTTTAAAAAAGGTTTTGGAAATGTCCTTCTAAGAAGGCTTTTTTTTAGAAAAAAGGGTTTTTAGTAACCTTTTTGAAAATGTTTGAAAAGCCTTTTTGGAAAACATGACTCTAGATTGGTCTTTGAAACAGAAATCTATGGTCTAGGGGTTAGTTACGTGTAGAAAATATATTCTATAATCATCACCCTACCTCGCCCTTTCGGTACCTACATGTCTAATCACCCTTAATTCATGCACTTGAATAACCAGTTACTAATATTCACTTAATATCCACTTTAAAATTTTAGAAAATAGGTTTAGTCATCACTTAATAGAGGAATGATGCATGATGCAAGTTTTGGAAAAAGTGTTTGAAAATATGAAAACTTTAAAGGAATTTGAAATAGAAATCTTGAATAGATAGAAAATTTTGAAAAGGGAACTTGGGTTGAAATGAAGGCTATGACCGTACCATTTTAGGTTATCTACGTATCTCATTTGGCGAGAATCAGGTCATTCGTAGTTTAGGCAAGAGCCCGATAAAAAAGAAGTACATTGGGGCCTTTGGAATGCTTTGAAGACACATTGAGGTCTTTGGAAAGGTCTAAAGACGTTTTGAGATCTTTGGGAAAAAGTGAACTTGAGAATTTTGGAAAATGCTTTTTTAAAATAGGACAACCTTGAAAGTTGTACTTAATGTATCATGTTCCCTTGGAATCCTTAACCATATAGGGTTAAGGGCCTTTTGGGGTTGTGAGTTCTTGAAAACATTTTTAAAAATAATTTTTGAAAAATGTCAAGTGTCTAACCATTTTAGTTGAGACAAGTTTAAGAGAACTTCTTAAAGGCATTTTAAAGATAGAGTGTAGGGATATTTGAAAGGATTTTGGGGTTGATTTTTGAAATATCAAGAGAGTAAGATGTTTTTGAAAGTATATTATGAAAATGGTTTTTGAGTAGAAAACTTATTTAAAAAGGGGACTTTGAATTGGAGCCTTGAAACTTACTAACCTAGGTTGGGTTGACCTAGGGTTAACTAACTAAGGTTAAGTTAACCTAGGATTAAGGTGACTTAGGGTTAACTAGCTTGGGTTAGGTTAATCTAGGGTTAGGTTGATCTATGGTGAACTAACTAAGGTTAGGTTAACCTAGGGTTAAGTTGACCTAAGGTTAACTAACTTGGATTAGGTTAATATAAGGTTTGGACAACTATGGTCAAATTAGCCTAGGGTTGGAAAGTGGTTTTGAAAGGTGGTTTTGACCTAGTGGTTTTGGAAAGGTGGTTTTATACATACACTTTGAAAATGGGTTTTGAAAAATTATGGTGTAAATGTAGAGAACTTGAAAAATAAACTTAAGGAATTATGTAAATTTGAAGAAGATCATTTCCATAAAAATTTGTCCCTAGAAAGTGTAGGGTTTGTATGGTCAAGAATGAAGAGCCATTCCAAGAAAGACTTATGGGGACCATTATAACCTCTAACTTAAAAGGGTGAAAACCTTGATAATCAATATATTGACAAGATAGTTTTGAAAGTTTCTTTGATTGAAAATTAAAGAAAATAAACCTTTAGAAACTATTTTTGGAAAAGAGGCTTTGTAAAACCATTTTTAAGGTAATAAAAATCACTTTAAAGAATAAAGGTTCATATGGTTGATTTAAGGGGAATCACTCCAAAGGAGACTCCATGGAACCATTCCAACCATAATATTCAAGAGGGCAAGACTTCTAAAATTAAGATGGAGATGATAATTTTTAAAAACCATTTTTATACAAATTTTAAGGGAATGAACTTTTGCAAACCTTTCTTGGAGAGGTTTGTTTTGAAAAACAATTTTGAAGTGAATATAACTAACTCTAATGAACTAGAGTTCTTATGGTCAATGTAATGAGAAAATCACTGAAGAGAAGGTTCCAAGGGACCATTTCAACTACAAAGTTCGAGACAGTAAAATCCTTGAAAATCAATATAGAATAAGAGGGTTTGAAAGCCGTGCAATTTTGAAAATTAATGAAATGTAGGGTTGCAAAATAAAGTCAAGGGACTTAAGGAGGGTTTTTTAAGGTATATAAATTGAGGGTTTGACCTAGGCTTCAAGGAACCAACTCCAGAAGCATTTTTAGGGAATCATTTGAATATAGAGCTTTGTGAATGATATGAAAAAGAGATAGTGAAAGTTTTGAAAAAATGGTTGTGAACATGAAAATAAAGCCAAATATGTAAAACATGAACAAGATAACCATATGCAAAGGGGTCATCGAATCATACAAGGCTAGAGGTTTCACCAAATTGTAAGGTGCTCTAAAGCCATACCATCTTAAAGTAGGTTTATGAGAGATCCCCTACACGATGGCTCTCACAAACTTTCCTTTAGACATGAACTAAGAGCTCTCTTGTTTCAAGCATGCAAGAAAAAGGGGTAGAAGATGAGGGTTAAAATAGAGAATAGCCTGAGTAGGCTAAGAAGGAGAAGAGAGGAGTGGGGATTGCAAAAATGTAAAGAGAATATCACTTTTTGTCTTTAAAATAACTTCAAGCTTCCATAGATGACTTCTCTTGAACTTGAAGGGGCTTAAGGAGGCTTGAAAGGGCTAGAAGTGGTTTATCTAGGGTAGTGGGGGCTTTGTAAAAAGTGTATATAGGCTAGAGAGAGGTAGAATCTAACCTAAATGTGTGGAGGGTGAGGTCTATATAGGATTTCGGATTTCTAGAGCAGTTTTTGCAGAGCTTTGTTGCCAATTTTCGATTCTGAAATATATAAAGTGGGAGGCCTGTATTTATAGGTAAAATCCATGGGGGCTGGCGCATGTAGCACATGTGCCTGGGCAAATTTTGCCCTAGCACATGTGTTACATGCGCCAGTAATGTTCCTCTATTTGAATGCCACATGGCACACTTTGTACTGACTTAACTTAGGGAGCAAGCAAAGCTTTTATCGGTCTGATCAAAATCTAGGCGCATGTAACATACATTCCGTCGCTGGGAAGGTTTGTTTAAATTTTGTCTCGATAATTGTGCAATCTAGTAAAGATTCAAAAAAATCGGTTGCATCCACATTGTTTTTTTAGTGTTTCTCAAGAACCTGGCATTTTCAGGAAGCTTGAAAGTGTTCAGAAGAATGAGATATTGTCTTGGGAAGTGTGCACGAAAATACACTTTTGCGGAGCGTCTTGTGATACGCTCCGCAGATGTTCAAAAGTAGCCATTTTTGGGCTACGTGATCGGGGCCTTTGGGAAGCGATCTCTCCGATTGGACCGTACCAATAGAAAGTACTCTGAAAATACTTTCGAGAATTTCCTAATTTATGCATTTCTCAAGAGTCGTTTGACGGTGTGTTATAATTAGGGAATTGGAGAAATAGAAAACCTTAGCTGAGTGTTTGTGAGATGCTCTAAGGGTTATTGAATGTGGCAGTTTTCGAGCCATGCGATCAAGGGCTTCAGGAAGCGATTTATTCAATCGAGTTGTATTGATGGAAAGAGCTATGGATGGGCTTCTAGAAATTTCTTGATTTGTGCATTTCTCAAGTCATTTGACTGTGCGACATAATAAAGGAACCTGGAGAAAAGATAACCCTAACGGAGCATCTGTGAGACGCTCCAGAGAACTCTCGTTGACTTAGAAGTGTTTAGAGTCATGGGAATCACCTTAGATCGAATGGGGGTGTATGATATGATCTACCAGTTTGGTAACCAGAGCCGGTGTGGTTTCGGGGCGCGCTAGGGCCATTAGGGGTAAAACGGTCATTTTGATCGGGCCTGATCGAAATGGGTCAGATTGGATTGGACTGGCGTGTTACGCGTGCTACACTATTCGAGAATAGTCCTGGAAGATCTTTTCACTGTTTGGTGGGATTTGTACTGTGCTGAGGTGTTCAGGGGCAAAACGGTCACTTCGACCGGAATAGGACCGGAACGGGACCGAAATTGGACAGGATGGCTTTTTGAGTACGCTTAACTGTCCAGGGACATTTTGGAAAGGTGGACTCACCATCTTGAGAGATTTTGAACTTTCTTAAAGACGTACCTCAAGACCCAAGGGGCAGGTTTGGTCATTTTTCACCGAGTCAGGCTAGCAAGTGCCGATGTCGACCTAGGTGTTTATTCCCTAGACCGCTCGGTCTAGGAAGGCTACCTGTGTGGTGTTGGTCTCTGAAATTGCTCAGTCTCAGAGAGCTACCTGGAGGGTGGTGTTGGTTTTTGAGAATGCTTGGTCTCAAAAAACTACCAGTGAGATGGTGTTAGTCCTCGAGAACACCTGGTCTTAGAGAACAACCAAATGATGAACATTCTACATTGGTGGGCTAGTAGGCGTCAGAAGTGAACCGTTTGAAATTTGATAAAGTGTTGGTCCCCGAGATAGCCCGATTACGAGGAGTTACTTGGATGGTGTTAGTTCCTAAGATCGCCTAGTCCCAAGAAGCTGCCTGGATGGCATTGGTTCCCAAGACTGCCTGATCTCGAAAAGCTGCCTAGAATGCCTAAGAGCAATATGATCTTGTCAGCTTCAATTAGGTTTTACGGGCTTGGGAAGCGACTAGTTGACTGGATTAGAGTTTGAAAGAGTTGATCTGGGCTCAAATATGTTGTAACGTTTGAAACTGAATCCGGTTGAACTAGAGATTGCCGAGTGAACAAAAATGGGGTGCTTACAACAATGCAAGAGGGAAGGGTAGTTGAGGTCTTAAAAGTTAGAGGTCTAATATTAAGATTAGCAAGTGTTAGTGGTAATAAAGAATTTCGCTAAGTTCCTAGGTAATTTTCTTGACAAAATCTTGGAATTTAGTAAGCAAACCTTATCATTGCCAAATAGTATTATATTAATAACTTGCTAGACATTTTACATAGAAGTGGATTTCATATATAGAAATATGGCTCCAAATAATTATTAGAAAGTTTGGTCATTTTTGTGTTGGAACCATACAGATTGCAACAATGTTCCTTTAGAAGACTCCGCCACATAAGATCAAGATTTTTGACTGATTCTGCTATGTTGATTAGCTTTGAAATGTGGGTATGATAATGCCACATGGCACATTAAACTGTTGTCGTTGGTCAAGGGTGCTTGTTAAGCAGGGATGGAGATTTAAGAAATTTCAGTTGGTTAATTAGCCGTTGGATAATCCAATGACTATAGGGTCAGGGCTCATTCTTCAATGTTTTTTAATACCTTTTCTCTTTACAAAAATCAAAAAAACTTCAATAGAAAGGGAATAGATAAGTTAATAAACCTATAACAATGTTTGAAAACAATATGCTTTGCTAAGTGTTGAAAATATAAGTCTCTGAGCAAGGATAAGGAAGAGGTTTCTTCCACCAACTGAGAATCAAATGAACTGCAAGAATTAAGTTGAAATGGACTGGAAAGAATGATGCAGGATCCTAGATATGGGTGGTGAATGAGTCACTGGCAGGAAAAAAAAGGGTTGGATCAAAGTGATTAAGGAAGGAGGGTTGTACTAGCTAGGGCATGGAGTATCGAGAACACTAACTCTTTTGAGTACTTCCAGGAGAGAGTCATAGACATATTGTATTCATATTGGATGCTGATACTCCTCGAATGCTTGCAAATATGTGTTTGCTACTTACTACGTATATGCATAATTCAGAAATATTTTTTCGAATTGTTGAACATGTGTGTATACGATTCATCTCAAACACTAGAAGCACATGTCCCATGTGTACTAAACATAGAGATGCAACATTTGTAGCACAATAGTGAAATGTTATCATTGGAAAAAAAACGTTATTATATTTTTAAATACTGGTTCTATTTCTTGACAAAGAAAATTGGTAAATAATAAGGGTAAATTGTGTCAAATTGGGCCTCAAATCCATGTCCATGAATTGTAACCCCCAGTTACTCATGCAAACATTAAGGTTATAAGTTAGATTATATAATTGACTCAATAATATTATTGGTTTTATAATTGACTCAAAAATATTATTCTGTTTCATAGCAAGCAAGCAAGCAATTATATAATTTTTTTTCTTTGATAGATGAGATTTTTTCAACTCTTTTTAAGATTTGTTTTTAATCTTAGACACTATGGACTCCCTAGATAATTTATCAAATCTATTTTTTTTAAAGATTTTTTTTTGGTTGATAAGAAAATAGAGAGAAAGTTAATAATTTTTTTTGCATTGAGAATTAAATGTTATACATAAATTTGAATTAAAATTTTTCTTTCAAAATTTCTTTACACAATGAAAGTATTTTTAGAGTGAGAACTTTTTGAAAAATTTCTCCCCATCTAAGCCAAACAACTGAGAGAAAAATTTCTCTCTCTCTCTCTCTCTCTCTCTCTCTCTCTACATATATATACATTTTACTTGTACAAACAGCTTCAAATGACCCCATCATTTGTCCCCCAACCTCCTTCTCTCTCTAAAATCGTCAATCGCTATGGGAGATGAAGCAAACAAAAAAAATTAGAAGATGTATATATGATTATTAGAAGATGAATTACACAGCTTTCGATCAAGACGAATTCGCATGCAGCGTTTCTCACACTCAAGACGAATTACACAGCTTCCAATCATAGCTTCGATGGATGCGTGTCGATCGGTCGAATATCTGGACGGCTTGTCTCTCTTGGGGTTGTGTTGGCTAATGGATTTGTTAGGTTTATTTTATGGGTAAATTACATTGATCACCCTTGAGGTTTAACGAAATTAAAGACCGTACTCCTTATATATTGATAATTACACAACCCTTCCTTCCTATTAAAACATTATAACAAATTCCCCCATTCTATTAACAGCCGGTTAACAGAGCTGACAGAAAGCATAAAATTATTGTTTTACCCTTACTAACACATTTAATTTTCTTCTAAATGTCACAACTCAAAATACCGGCAAATTTCCCTGACAAAGGGAAATTTTTATGTTATTTCCCAGCCTGGGTGCGGTTTTAATTTATTTCCGCAACCCAGGTTTGGCACCTTTACAATTGGCGTTTTCGTTAAAAACGCCTTTCTGAAAAGCGTTTTTACGTTGTATTTTCACGGTTAACAAATTACAATACAAACAGAAAATAAATTAGAATACAAACAGAACTTCAGAAATAGAAACGTATAAACGCCATTCATAATGGTGTTTTTTCCTTCATAAAAACGCCTTTAAAAATGACGTTTTTTCCTTTAAAAAAATGCCTTTCAGAATGGCATTTTTTGGCTAAATGTATATATGCCCTAATCTCTCGCGTCTCCCTCTCTCAGTCAAATTCAAGAGAACATAGAGGAAGCTCTGTTGCACTCATGTCTCTATCTCTCCCTCACGTCTCTTTCTCTCTCGGCCATATCAGGTATGTATATATACATACACACACATATATATATATATATTGTAGATTTGTATACTTCATTTGTATATATATATATATATATTTATACGTATATATAACATTTCTATATATCTCATCTTTTAAGTCAGCAATAAATTTAATTTTGTTCAATGTGCTAGAATGTAAGATTATTTCTCCATGCGCTCATATACTTCCTGTTTGTTTTTCATTTTATTTCTTTTCATTGTTGTGGATTACTTAGATTTGTTTGTTAGGGTTTTTCCTATTATTGTTTAAATTATATTTGAAAACAAAAAAAATATTTAGATTCTTGAAAAATTCTAAATAAGAATATAGGTTTTGCCGGGGCTTGTCACAATATTAATCAAGTGAAGCTAAGGGACTTAAAATTTATCAATTTTTTTTGCTTTTTCTTTGTCTTTGTCTTTTTTTTTTTTTTGAACTAGAAGTCATACATGTACTTGCATGTGGCTATACATTCACATGGCTCAGACGATCTATCTCCATACGAACAAATTTTTAGTGCTATAATAGTAACAGTATCAACTAATGACATTTAGATTTAAGCCTAACAAAAACATTAAAATGATGTTTATACTGTTCTAAACTTTATTTTTCTCTTTTTTTCACTGGGCACTTTTAATTTTGTGAGAAAATAATGTTTTCATTCATTTATATATTTTATTTGAATTTTTAAGTAAAATTATTTTCTTTCTAAATAAAGACTTTAAATGATAATTATGTCTTCTAAATTATATTTGAAAACAAAAAAAATATTTAGGTTCTTGAAAAATTCTAAACAAGAATATAGGTTTTGCCAGGGCTTGCCACATTATTTTAGAAGGATTTTCTATAAGACTGATGCTTTTCTACGTTATATATATATATATATATATAGAAAGAAAAATCATATACAGAACAATACCTATGGTCATGTAGTTAAGTTGAACAATACCTACGTTAATAGTTTTTCTCAATAAACATCTTCACAAAAAATTGAAGAAATTTTATTTTTTTGGCTGAAGTATCATTCCCTATTAAAGTAAAGGTAAAAAGGAAAATGTTTAGTTTTGTTTTAAAGAAAAAAAAAATATAAGATCCAAACAGCAATAGGAAAAAATAAAATAGAAAAAAAGTTAAAGAAAATAAAAATGGTAGAAAATATGAATGGGTTTTAGGACAATTGTTTATGTGTGCAGATGGCATAAAAAAAAAAAAAATTAGTTCATCATTGAACATCTTGACAACAAATTGAAGAAATTTTATTTTTTAGCAAGCAATGCATTCATGTAAGAAATATAAAATGGTAGCCCTTGAATTTGTAAAAACAAAATTATCGTAGTTATATATTATTGTGACATTGTTTATATGATTTGTAAAAATAAAATTATTGTAGTTATATATTATTTTGACATTGTTTATGTGCTTGTACTTAAGTACTGTGTTGTAGATTCAACAAGGTTCATTTTGAAATTATCGAAAGCATGACGACAACGGTAATGTTTTTTTTTTTTTTGGGGGGGGGGGAGGAGGGAAGATAATACGATATCACAGAGAATGTATTACTTATAATAGAGAGGGTAGTGCATGTTATGATGTAGAACTAGGAACCTCACTTGATGGGTTGCGGGACATGATCATTCCTATGATGGACGAGTATGAAGAACATGCAAATATAAAGTTCATATGTAGATACCCTTTGAGACGAAATGGAGAAGTATTAATATATAAGAAGTTGTCGATGAAGGACGACATGACATTACAAACTATCTTAAATCTGCCTTCCAAATTTCTTGACTTGTATTGTGTTGAGATTTATGTTGTGAAAGAGGAGAGCACAATGACAACCAGTATCGGTCGTTAAGCTGTCAATTGGACAGATGTCCAGTCTTACGATAAAATCTTGACCAGGGGGGGGGGGGGGGGGTGATGTGTCGGCCTTGGGAACATTTACTGAAATGCTTACAGTTGGGCATGGTAATCAAATAGCCTTCCTAGACGATGCGTCGGGGCAAAAATGTCTAACCTTTTCACCCCATACGAGGATTAATCACAGCGTCGGAGTAATGTTGAACAATTACATGACTATCAAAGTTCACCCATACATCACCCACAATATGCTTCGGGGCAAGAGGGGTGTGTAGAGGTGGGAGGTCCCAGTGCAAGTATGGATCCCGTAGAACGGCTTGTGGGCCTTGATGACATTGGTAGACGGGTAGTTGAAGATGTAGATGTTGTTCAATCCGATGAAGAAGAGGAAGATACTGATGTTTTACTGAGAAATGATGATAATGATGACTCTAATGACGATGGGCAAGAACAAGTCAATGTTCTTGAATTGAATGACACCCCGGTGCCCTTTTTTACAAACTTGGATGGGATAGATCATTCTGTAGCTGGTCGAGACTTATACCAGCGTGGTCCGACATGGTCAGATTCTAATCCAGAGTTTGCAAAAGGGATGCTTTTCAAAGATAAAGATGCAATGATCCGTGCATGTAATTGGTATCATGTAAAGAGGAACAAACATTATTATGTTGTGGAAACAAATAAAAAGGTTTGGAGCACGAGGTGCAGTCACGATTGCCCTTGGAAACTGCATGCTTATTTGAAGAAGAAGCATACTTTCTTTGAGATCACAAAATACCCGGGGCCTCATACATGTTTACATGGGATGAAGAGTTTGGATCACCACAACCTCAATTCAACATTCATTGCTCACATGATTAAAACACAAGTGGCGGTAAGTTCGTATGTATTATAAACTAAAAGTAAGATGTTTTGATATTATTCAGTAATGGTATAATCTAATGGAATTTAAAGTTTTCATTTGTTGTTGTGTACAAGAAGACCCTGGATGGAAGCTAGCTTCCATAGTGGAGAGTGTAAAAAATGGGGCAGGTTTCACAGTATCGTACAAAAAAGCATGGCTTGGAAGAACAAAAGCCATCGAAATGGTTTTTGGAGATTGGGATGATTCATATGAAAAGCTACCAAGGTACATGAGAACGTTGCAGTTTAGGAACTCGGGCACAGCTGTGACTTTGGAAACACGTGACATTCGAATGTCAACCAATGTCGCGCTTGACAGAATTTTTTGGGCGTTCCGGCCATGCATTGAGGGTTTCAACCATTGCTCGCCAGTGATATGTATCGACGGTACCCACCTTTATGGAAAATATACTGGAGTGTTGTTGATTGCTGTGGCCAAAACTATTGCCACAACCATTTTTCCTCTAACCTTCGCTGTAGTTGAATCGGAAAACTATCGTGATTGGTCGTGGTTTATCTACCATGTTAGGCATATCATTGTGCCAGGAAAAGAGGGGATCACATTGATTTCTGATCGGCATGCAGCTATATTGAGTGCGGTAAAAGATTATTGGGAAAGGGCACGAGACGGGCAACCAGTTGGAGTCCATCGATATTGCCTTAGGCACTTTAAAAGTAATTACCCAAAAAAGTTCAACAACGCTAAAGTACAGGATCTTATATGGAAAGCTGGAACTGCCCGTCAAGTGCGAAAGTTCGACCAGGCAATGGATGAAATAAAATATTTACAAATGGAGTCGGCAGCAAAAGCATTTCGTGACCTGTGCAAGGAGGACCCCAGTAAGTGGACATTGGCTCATGACGGAGGTTATCGTTGGGGAGTTTTAACCACCAATGATTTAGAGTGCTATAATAATGTCTTAAGAGGTGCACGAGACTTGCCTATAACTTCATGTGTTCAGGTTACCTTCTACCGTTTGGTGGCAACTTTCACCAAGCAACGATTACAAATCGGTCGTGCTGTAGAGAATGGGTTGAGGTACACACTGAAAGTGCAAAGGAAAATAGAATCTTATCAAGCTCAATCGGCAATGCATCGCATTAATGTCTTTAATTGGTAATGTCACATAATTTATACAGTGTTTTTAATTCACATCAAGTATTCATATATTTGTATAAGTCTCCATGTCTATTGCAACTGCCTTGTGATCATATTCTAATTGCAGGGCTTAGGGTTCTGCTGAGGTTATTACAAAACCAGTAGGCACGAAAGGGAACAATAGACATCCGGTGACTCTGAATCCTCCCTCGTGTGACTGCGAAAAATGGGTCATTTATCATTATCCTTGTTCGCACATGCTGGCAGTGTGCGCGAAAACAGACAGACAGCCATGGGGCTTAATTGCTCCTCAGTATAACCTCGATGTTTATGGTCATGTGTACGAATCAAATTTCGAACCGATGGTGCACGAGCATTATTGGACTTCATACAATGGTCCAAAGGTCATTCCAGATCCCACCTGTCAACGAGAAGCCACTCTCGGCCGACCAAAAAACAAACGAATTGAGAATGAGATGGATGTCTTTAGAAGATATCAAACCAATAATTGTGGCATTTGCAAGCAACAAGGCCATGATCGGCGTAAATGTCCAAGGATTGCTTGACTTATGTATTGCAAGTACAATTAGCTGGCTAGTAAAGACTTTTTTTGTATTTGTAATTCAGATAATGGGTAGTTGTATCTGTATGTGAATTTAATTATATTACTATATGTTGCATGGACTTGTCATAATTTTCCAAGCCAATCACTTCTGTAGAGTTGATATAATTTTGCAAGGTTGAACTCAGTTGGCATTCAATAATAGCTTTCTCAGGCTTTAGTCACATAATGCCTTCACATCCTATATTGAATAGTCGTAGTGATAATAATTAAGTTGAGACTAGTCAACTCATTCACATGGCCTGCAGGGATTAGCCTTCTTTGTGACATGCTTTATTTATTTATCAGCCTTACCTGATTTTGTAGACAATGTAGACACTTTACATTATTGCTTTACTTTGTTCTAGACAATCATATTTTACACATGTGCTAACACATGTCACAATGCAGGGGCTATGGAGATAGGATTGCTAGGGCCAGTCGAGACCACGGTGCTGACGATGCAGGCCCATCATCGCTCGTCGTACATATGGGAGCATGGGGTACATCAATTAACATATTACATTTACCTACAAGTGCATTTTTAAGTTTTTAACATTGAGGCCTTTGACTTCTGTAAGCACCCCATTTTTGACTGCTCGGCAGTCTACACTCCGTCCAGACTTGTTTTCAAGCCATTGTGGGCATATTCCTATCGAAACCAATTCTCTAGGTCCAAATTCCGTCTTTCCATCGCTTCGCGGGCCTGTCAGGCCCAAATAGAGGCAAAATGACTAAAATGCCCTTAGGGGCATTGTCGTTTCTTATTCCAATTCCAATCCTTCTCTTGAGACAGTTTATTCCTCAAGACGGTCCGAGTAGCGAAACTACTCACAAAATCGTTAGAGTGGCCGAAACACTCACAATCCAGGCACGTCTCTTCGGAGACGGTAAGACCCCTTTCCAATCCTACTCTCGAGACAGTTTATTCCTCGAGACGGTTCCAATCCAGGCACGTCTCCTCGGAGACGATAAGACCCCTTTCCAATCCCACTCTCGAGACAGTTTATTCCTTGAGACGGTTTCAATCCAGGCACGTCTCCTCGGAGACGGTAAGACCCCTTTCCAAACTCACTCTCGAGACAGTTTATTCCTCGAGACGGTTCCAATCCAGGCACGTCTCTTCGGAGACGGTAAGACCCCTTCCAGTCCCACTCTCGAGACAGTTTATTCCTCGAGACGGTCCGAGTAGCGAAACTACTCACAAAACCGTTAGAGTAGGGGAAATACTCACAAATCATCAACCCCGTCCGAGTAGCGGAAATACTCACAAATCATCAACCCAGTCCGAGTAGCGGAAATACTCACAACTCATCAACCCCGTCAGAGTAGCGGAAATACTCACACCGTTAGAGTGGCGGAAACACTCGAAACCCAGGTCAACACCAGTGTCTGTTAGCCCACTTTGGTGAAAAATGTCCAAATTGTCCTGTGGACATTTTTCGAGACTTTCCGGTCAAGATGACCATTTTGCCCCTAGGCATCCGAACGCCCCGAGAACCACACTGGCTCTGGGTATCAAACCGGTAATGTCCCGAGACTACTTTTTATAGTAATCTCAACTCCCCTTTACCTTTCCGGATCATTCCGAGTCAGTCCCGGCAAACCCGGAACAAAATGACCGTTTTGCCCCTGGAGGGCCGGTCTCTTTTTTCGAGCACACCGGCTCTGGGTATCAAACCGGTAACCTCCTCCTTTTTATAGTAATCTCAACTCCCCTTTTTTCCAGATCACCGAGTCAGTCCCGGCAAACCCGGTACAAAATGACCGTTTTGCCCCTGGTGGGCCGGTCTCCTTTTCCAACCACGCCGGCTCTGGGAATCAAACCGGCAACCTCTGGGAACATTCTAAATAATGTTTCTAGATCCCAAGTCTTCTCCTAGGACAGTCCGAGTTTGTCCCGGTAGTTTCCTGGTCCGAATGACCGTTTTGCCCCTAATGGCCCGGTCAACCTTCCCGACCCATTTTGTCCTCGCTTTTCAAGTCAAATACCTCCAGGACACTATTTTAAGTGTTCCTGCTCCTTTCTGACCTTCCGGGTCATTCCTGGCTCCTTCAAATCATTCCCGGACTTTCCAGAGTCACTCCTAGTGAAGCCAGGCTAAAAGTTACATGATAGTCACTAGTACAGGCGCCCAAATCTAGTCAAAGATACGTTGCTTGCCAACCTTAAACCTTTCCTAATTGGTTGGCGCCACTAGTAGTGGCGCCAAGCCAAAAAATGGCCTGGCGTCAGTCCTAGTGGCGCCAGTGTAAAGTTTGCCCTAGCGCCAGTGTAAAGTTTGCCCTGGCGCCACTGCAACAGGCGCCAGGTTTGTCCAACTTCTATAAATACAGAGCCTCATTCAACGTGAAAGGGGTCTGCAAACTTAACCTAAGAATCCTATATTTCGATATACAGAGCTCGAGCACCTCCTAAACCCTAGCCTCCCTAGGTTTTCCAAACCCTAGCCACCCTACACAAACCCTAGCATCCTATACACTCATACACTAGCCTTTAATCACCCTTTGAAGACTGGAAGAGCTACCATCTAAAGCTTGAAGACAACCCTTGAAAGTTGAAGAAGAAGATCAAGACAAAGATTGAAGATTGAAGACAAGCTGTCGCGCCCAGATTTTTCGCACTCGAGGAATACTCACCCAAGCGGGAAAAATGCTGTACTCTCTCGTTAGAACTCACCCTCCTAAAAGAATGAGTGCGACTAGGTTTGAATTGAAAACAGGTTTGAATAAAGGGCTTTTTGAAAAAGATTCGGAGTCGCCACCTAACTTGATTAAGGTGAGTTAGGTCACCTAAAAACTAAGAATAATCCGAAGACTACGCTTAGGGTTTTTGAAAAACAATTTTGAAAACATCTCCTCAAGAGAGGGTTTTTAATAAAACAGGTTGTTTGGCAACCTTTGGAAAACATTTAGCCCTTTTTTGAAAAATAACTCCTTTTGGTCTTTGAAATCAGTGATTCTAGGTTCGGAGGTTGGTTACGTGTAGGGAAGACGCACTAAGCTATCACCCTACCCCGCCCTTTCGGTACCTACATGTCAATCTACCCTAGATTCACCTATGAGAGTCTTTAATTAACATACGTTCAACCCTATTCACTTTGAAAAATAATGTTTGAAAACTAATTTAGCATGATGCATGATATGCAAGTGCAAAATAAGAGAATTGGAAAATAGAAATTGATTTGAAAGAGATTTGAAGAAATAGAATTGAAATTGAAAAGTTTGAAAATTGAAAGTAGAAGTTTGAAAACAGAAATTTTGAAATTGGGATTGAAAATTGATTGGAATTTGAAATTTGGAAAGATTTTGGAAACCACACCCATGAGGGTGGAATTGAAAGTTTGAAAAGTATTGTGACCGCACCTATGAAGGTTGCCTACGTATCCCTTTGGGGGAATCAGGTCAGTCGTAGTTCGGATAAGAGTCCGATTGAAAATAGAAGAATGGATTGAAGAAGGAACTTGAATTGGACATTGAATGTGATTTGAAATTAGAAAAGGAGAATTGAAATTGGAATTGAGAGGATTGGACTTGCTTTGGAAAGATTGATTTTGGAAAGACTTGGTTTTGGAAAGATGGAGGTTTAAGAAAACCTAGACTTAGGAAAGGTAGGAGACCTAGGAAAGGTTGGATTTAGGAAATGTTTGAATTAGGAAATATTCGATTTAGGAAAGTTTCGAATTAGAAAAATGTCATTTTTGGAAAGTTCAAAATTAGGAAAGTTTTAGGTTTAGGAAAGTTTTCGAAAAAGGAAAGGTTTTCAAATTAGGAAAGTTCCCAAATTAGGAAAGTTTTGAAAATCGGAAAGTTTTGAATTTAGAAATGTTTTGAAAAAGGAAAGTTTTGAATTTGGAAAGCTTTGAAAACAAGGAAGTTTTAAAAATAAGAAAAGTTTCGTTTTGGGAAAGGTTTGAAAAAGAAAAGTTTTCAGTTTAGGAAATGTTTGAATTAAGAAAAGTTTTAACTTAAGAAAGTCTTGAATTAAGAAAGTTTTGAATTTAGAAAAGTTCTAGATTTGAAAAGATTTTGAAGTTTTGGAAAGTTTAGAATTTAGAAAGATTTGAAATTTAAAAAGTTTAAGATTTAGAAAGTTTTAGGGTTTTAGGAAATCTTGAAATTAGGAAAAGTTTGAGTTTAGGAAGAGTTTGAAAACTTATGTTTGAAAAGTTAAGATTTGAAAGAAGGGTAGAATTAGGAAAGGGTTGAATTAGGAAATATTTGAAAGTTGAGTTTTTAAAATTTAGGAAAGATTTTTATGTTTAAGTTTTGGAAACTTAAGATTTAGGAAAGTGGAAGATTAGGAAGGATTGGAATTAGGAAAGATTTGGATTAGGAAGGGATTGGATTTGGTTTCTAAAAGAGAAAGGTTGGATTTTGTTTCCTAAAACGGAGGACGGGATCTAGTTTCCTAAACGGGGAGATTGGATTTGGTTTCTTAAAGAGAAGATAGGATTTGACAAGAATTTGGAGAGGGAAATTTTAGAAACCCTAGTTTTGAAAAATTGTAGTTTCGACGTAGAAAATAGGTTTTGGAAACATGTATAGTTTTGATATAGAAAACAAGAGGTTTTGGAAACCTAGGTTTGGGGCAAAGTTTGAAAATCATGTTTTTGGAAAGAAAATTAGGGTTTCCTAAAGGTTAGCTCTAGGGCTTGACTTGGACTCTAAGGAAAGAGATTTTTGGAAAACGCGTTTTTGAAAACGAAAGTTTTCTAGAAGGGAATCCTAGGGAGGAGTTTTCGGAAAGTGTGTTTTTGGAAACATAGATTTTGGAAAAGAAAATCCTAGAGGGGAGTTTCTAAAAAGGAAATTTTGGAAAAAGAGTTTTTGGAAAGATTTTTAGGGAGTGTTTTTAGAAAGTGAATTTTGAGGAAAAGATTTTGGAGAGGAGTTGAAAAAGAGAGAGTTTTGAAAAATAGATTTTGGAGGGAGTTTTTGAAAACAATTTTGAAGAGGAGAGTTTTAGGAAAGTATATTGAAAAAGAGATTTTTAGAAAGAGGGATTTGGAAAAAGAATTTTTAGAAGGTGTAAAAACATCTCATTTTTCTAAAGCAATTCTAACCATAGGAAGGCTAGAACCACTTTAGGAAAGCGGTTTTGAAAACAACAAGATTTTGAAAATATAGACCGTATCGGTCCCTTTTAATGTAACACTTTCCTAAAGCAACCCTAGCCATGGAAAAGCTAGAATCACCCTAGGATTGTGATTTTGAAAACATGTTTTTGAAAAGAAGATTTTGATGCAATTTTGAAAAACAAGTTTGAAAACGGTTTTGAAAACGAGTTTGAAAACGGTTTTTTGAAAGATGCAAGACTATGATATGCACAATGCAATTTGGGGTCGTGAACATACAAGGTTAAGGCTTCACCACATAATCAAGGGGGCCGGACCCACGTGGTCTTTGGTTAGACTATAAGAAAGCCCCCGACACGGTGACTCTCCAATAGTCCAATCCTACACATGGACCGGGAATCCCCTTGTTTCAAGCATGCAAAGAAAGGGGGGGAAAGAGATGGGGGATTAAAATAGAGAAAACCCAAGTGGGTTGGAGAGAGAAGAGAGAGGGGGAATGCGGAAATTTAAATAGGGAGCCTACCTTGTTTCTTGTTTATTTTGCGCGCCGTGCAGTCTTCGGTCTTCGGTCTTCGTCTTGGTCTTCTTCTTCAGTCTTCAAGGGTTGTCTTCAAGCTTTAGATGGCAGCTCTTCAAGTCTTCCAAGGATGGTTGAAGGTTAGGGTATGAGTGTATAGAGGAGTGTATGAGTGTATAGGAGGCTAGGGTTTGTTTAGGGTGGCTAAGGTTTGGAGAAACCTAAGGAAGCTAGGGTTTTGGAGGTGCTCGAGCTCTGTATATCGAAATATAGGATTCTTAGGTTAAGTTTGCAGACCCCTTTCACGTTGAACAAGGCTCTGTATATATAGAAGCTGGACAAGCCTGGCGCCTGTTGCAGTGGCGCCAGGGCAAAATTTACACTGGCGCCACTAGGAGTGGCGCCAGGCCATTTTTTGGCTTGGCGCCACTAGCCATTTAGGAAATAATTAAGGTCGGCAAGCAACGTATCTTTAACTAGATTTGGGCGCCTGTACTAGTGACTACCATGTAAATTTTAGCCTGACTTCACTAGTAGTGACTCCGGAAAGTCCGGGAATGATTTGAAGGAGCTGGGAGTGACTCGGAAGGCCGGAAAGAAGCAGGAACACTTAAAATGGTGTCCTGGAGGTATTTGACTTGAAAAGTGAGGATTGGATGTGTCGGAAAGGTTGACTGAGCCTTTAGGGGCAAAACGGTCAATCGGACCAGAAAACTGTCGGGACAGACTCAGACTGTCCCAGAAGAAGACTTGGGATCTGAAAACATTATTTAGAATGTTCCCAAAGGTTTCCGGTTTGATTCCCAGAGCCGGTGTGGTCGGAAATGGAGACCGGCCCACTAGGGGCAAAACGGTCATTTTGTACCGGGTTTGCCGGAACTGACTCGGAATGGTCTGAAAAGGTAAAGGAAGGTCGAGAACACTATAAAAAGTATTCTCGGGACATTACCGGTTTAATACCCAGAGCCGATGTGGTCGGAAATAGAGACCGGCCCACCAGGGGCAAAACGGTCATTTTGTACCGGGTTTGCCGGAACTGACTCGGAATGGTCCGAAAAGCTAAAGGAAGGTCGAGAACACTATAAAAAGTATTCTCGGGACATTACCGGTTTAATACCCAGAGCCGGTGTGGTTGAAGAAGGAGACCGGCCCTCTAGGGGCAAAACGGTCATTTTGTACCGGGTTGGCCGGAACTGACTCGGAATGATCCGGAAAGAGAAGGGAAGGTTGAGAATACTATAAAAAGTATTCTTAGAAGGTTACCGGTTTGATACCCAGAGCCGGTGTGGTTCCCGGGGCGTTCGGATGCCTAGGGGCAAAATGGTCATCTTGACCGGAAAAGGTCCAAAGGGTAATTTGGTCATTTTTCACCGAAGTGAGCTAACAGATATGGGTATTGACCTAGGTTTTGAGTGTTTCCGCCACTCGGACGGGGTTGAATATTTCCCCTACTCGGACGGGGTTGACGATTTGAGAGTACTTCCGCTACTCTAACGGTTCTATGAGTACTTCCGCTACTCTAACGGTTCTGTGAGTACTTCCGCTACTCTAACGGTTCTGTGAGTATTTCCGCTACTCTAACGGTTCTTTGAGTATTTCCGCTACTCTAACGGTTCTGTGAGTATTTCCGCTACTCGGACGGCTCCGTGAGTATTTCCGCTACTCTAACGGCTCTGTGAGTATTTCCGCTACTCTAACGGTTCTGTGAGTATTTCCGCTACTCTAATGGTTCTGTGAGTAGTTTTGCTACTCGGACCATCTCGAGGAATAAACTGTCTCGAGAGAGGGATTGGAAAGGGGTCTTATCGTCTCCGAAGAGACGTGCCTGGGTTTTGAGTGTTTCCGCCACTCTGACGGTTGTGTGAGTGTTTCCGCCACTCTGACGGTTTTGTGAGTGTTTCCGCCACTCCGACGGTTTTGTGAGTAGCTACTCGGACCGTCTCGAGGAATAAACTGTCTCGAGAGAGGGATTGGAATTGAAATAAGAAAGGACAATGCCCCTAAGGGCGTTTTGGTCATTTTGCCTCTATTTGGGCCTGACAGGCCCGCGAAGCGATGGAAAGGTGGAATTTAGACTAGAGGATTGGTTTCAATAGGAATATGCCCAAAATGACTTGAAAACAAGTCTGGACGGAGTGTAGACTGCCGAGCGGTCAAAAATGGGGTGCTTACACAAGCAAGGCGCGCAAAATAAAGAAGACATACGGTAGGTTTTCTATTTAAATTTCTGCACTTCCCCCCTCTCTCTACTCTCTCCTAACCCACTTGGGTTTTCTCTATTTTGATCCCCCATCTCTTTCCCCCCCTTTCTTTACATGCTTGAAACAAGGGGATTCCCGGTCCATGTGTAGGATTGGGCTATTGGAGAGTCACCGTGTCAGAGGCTTTCTTCTAGCCTTACCAAAGACCACGTGGGTCCGGCCCCCTTGATTATGTGGTGAAGCCTTAACCTTGTATGTTCACAACCCCAAATTGCATTGTGCATATCATAGTCTTGCATCTTCCAAAAACCGTTTCAAAGTTATTTTTCAAAACGTTTTCAAACTTGTTTTTAAAATTGTATCAAAATCTCTTTTTCAAAAACTTGTTTTCAAAATCACAATCCTAGGGTGATTCTAGCCTTTCCATGGCTAGGATTGCTTTAGAAAAGTGTTACATTTAAAGTGACCAATATGGTCCATATTTTCAAAATCTTGTTGATTTTCAAAACCGCTTTCCTAAAGTGGTTCCAGCCCCCTTATGGTTAGAATAGCTTTAGGAAAGTGAGACATTTTCATACTTTCCAAAAAACTCTCTCTTCAAAGATCTCTTCCTAAAAATTTCTTTTTCAACATACTTTCCTAAAACTCTCCTCTTCAAAATTGTTTTCAAAAACTCCTTCCCAAAATCTGTTTTTCAAAACTCTCTTTTTTTAACTCCTCTCCAAAATCTTTTCTTTAGAATCCACTTTCTAAAAACGTTCCCCACAACTCTTTTCAAAAACTCTCTTTCCAAAATTTTCCTTCTAGAAACTCTCCTCTAGGATCTTCTTTCCAAAATCTACGTTTCTAAAAACGCACTTTTCAGAACTCCTTCTCTTTAAAATCTTTTTCTAAAAACTCCCTCTTTAAATTCACTTTCCAAGAGTTCCTCCCTAGGATTCCCTTCTAGAAAACGTTCGTTTCCAAAAACGCACTTTCTAAAAATCCCTTTTCCTTAGAGCCCAAATCAAGCCTTAGAGCCCACAATTAGGAAACCCTAATTTTCTTTCCAAAACATGATTTTCAAACTTTGCCCCAAACCTAGGTTTCCAAAACCTCATGTTTTCACATAAAAAATATACATGTTTCCAAAACCTATTTTCTACATCAAAACTATGGTTTTTCAAATCTAGGGTTTCTAAAACCTCCCTTTCCAAATCCTTGCCAAATCAAACCTTGGCTTTAGGAAACCAAATCCAATCTCCCCATTTAGGAAACTAGATCCTATCCTCCGTTTTTGGAAACAAAATCAAACCTTCCCTTTTAGAAACAAAATCCAATCCTTTCCTAATCCAACTTTTTTTTTTTTTTAATTCAAATCCTTCCTAATCTTCCACTTTCCTAAACCCTAAGTTTCCAAAAACTTGAACATAAAAATCTTTCCTAATTCAACCCCCTTTCCAAATCTTAACTTTCCAAATTCAAACTTTTAAACCTTTCCTAAATTCAAACCTTTCTTAATTTCAAGATTTTCTAAAACTCTAAAACTTTCTAAAATCTTAAATCTTTCTAAACTCTAAAACTTTCTAAATCCTAAACTTTCCAAATTTCAAGTCTTTTCAAATCCAAAGTTTCCTAAATTCAAAACTTTCTTGAGTTAAATCTTTCTAAACTTCCAAGCTTTCTAAATTCTAAATCTTTCCAAAACTTCAACATCTTTCCAAATCCAAAACTTTCTTATTTTCAAAACTTCCTTATTTTCAAAACCTTTCTTAAAATAGGAGCTTTCTTAATTCAAAACTTTCTAAACTCAAAGCTTTCTTAATTCAAAACTTTCCCTTTTCTTAATTCAAACATTTCCTAAGTTGAAAATTTCCCTTTTTCAAACCTTTCCAAAAACGAAAATTTTCAATTTTGAAAACTTCCCTATTTCAAAACTTTCCAATTTTCAAAAGTTTCCTAAGTCGAAAATTTTCCTAATTCAAAACTCTCCAAAAGTGAAACTTTCCTAATTCCAAAACTTTCCTAAAATGACACTTTCCTAAAATAGAACTTTCTTAAATCGGACTTTTCCTAATTCAAACATTTCCTAAATTCAATCTTCCCTAATTTCCTAAATCTTCCAAGTCAAGTCAAATATTTTCTAAGTCTTTTCTCTTTCCTAAGCCTAGGTTTTTTAAACCTCCATCTTTCCAAAACAAGTCTAAATCTCTCTTCCCAATTTTATCTGTTCAAATCAAAATTCAATCTTTTCAAATTTCAAAATTCTAAATTCCAATTTTCAATCCTCTATTCAAAGTTCAATCTCTCAATTTTCCAATTCAATTTTCAATTCAATCTCTTTCTTCTAATCAAATATTCTATTTTCAATCGGACTCTTGTCCGAACTACGACTGACCTGATTCCCCCAAAGGGATACGTAGGCAACCTTCATAGATGCGGTCACAATACTTTTCAAACTTTCAATTCCACCCTTATGGGTGCAGTTTCCAAAATCTTTCCAAATCTCAAATTCTAATCTATTTTCAAAATTCCAATTTCAAAATTTTTATTTTCAAATTTCTACTTTCAATTTTTAAACTTTTCAATTTCAATTCCATCTCTTCAAATCTATTTTCAAATCAAATCAATTTTAAATCAATCTCTTTTCAAATCTATTTTTCAATTCTCATTCCTTACACTTGCATATCATGCATCATGTTAGTTTTCAAGCATTGTTTTTCAAAGTGGATAGGATTGACTAATAGTTAGTTGAAGACTCTCTTAGGTGAATCTAGAGTAGATTGACATATAGGTACCGAAAGGGCGGGGTAGGGTGATAACTTAGTGCGTCTTCCCTACACATAACCAACCTCCGAACCTAGATCACTGTTTTCAAAGACCAAAAAGGAGTTATTTTTCAAAAAGGGCTAAATATTTTTCAAAGGTTGCCAAACAACCTGTTTTCTTAAAAACCCTCTCTTGAGGAGATATTTTCAAAATCGTTTTCCAAAAACCCTAAGTGTGGTCTTCGGATTGTGCTTAGTTTTTAGGTGACCTAACTCACCTTAATCAAGTTAGGTGGCGATTCCGAATCTTTTTCAAAAGCCCTTTATTCAAATTTATTTTTCAATTCAAACCTAGTCGCACTCATTCTTTTAGGAGGGTGAGTTATAACGAGAGAGTACAGTGTTTTTCCCACTTGTGTGAGTATTCCTCGAGTGCGAAAAATCTGGGCCCGACAACTTCATACTCCAATTGTCGCACAGGGTACGGAGGCTCTACAGTGCAGACGCGGTGCCTCCCATCCGTATGATGTGCAGTTAGACACGCGTGTGTTGCAGTATGTAGTACGGGCTAGTTTTTACAGTGTCTGCTGAATTGGGCCCATCCGTTTAGACCATAGTTTGATTACCGCTTTAGTAGAGCGCTGGCGAGAGGAAACACACACGTTCCATCTCCCTGTAGGCGAGGCCACCATCACATTACAAGATGTCTCTGTTCTGTTGGGACTACCTATTGACGGGAACACCATCATACGGCGACACCTGCCTACTACAGTGGTGGACTGCCAGGAGCTGTGTCTACGGTTATTGGGCATTGCCCCTGCCGCAGATCAGTTCAGGAAGGGTCGTCTCATGCTTAGTTGGCTCCGTGACACATTCCAGGTGCTTCCAGAGGATGCTGATCAGGTTATAGTCCAGTGGCACGCACATGCCTACATTATGCGACTGATTGGGGGGATACTATTCCCAGATTACTCTCAGACCTATGTGCAAGTGGCTTATCTTGCATTTTTAGAGCACTTTTCCATCGCGGTGAGATATAGCTGGGCCAGTGCAATCCTAGCCATGCTTTACAGGTATATGTGTCGGGCAGCAAGGACCGGTGCTAAGCAGATTGCAGATGCACTCGTACTTGTACAGGTAAAAAGGCTAGCATAATTTACAATGTTTTATAATAATGCCTATGTTACTTAGTTCGCCTTAGTTATTGTGCGAGTGACACACCCATTTTGTACAGATATGGGCATGTGAGCAGTTCCCACGCATGTGCCCACATTGCGTGGAGGACCCTACTCAGGCCCAGCAGTCATTACTTGTAGGAGGGGTGCAGTTCCCTGCAGGACCATGGGGGGCCAGGTATGAAAAAATTGTGTACGCTTCTTTACCTACAATCATTCATACAATATTTTATCATTTATGCAATATGTTTTGACATTGTTACAATATGTTTAATGTATATGTCAGGTGGAGATCTAAATTTAGCACAGACATTACTTCCACCCATGTTGTCCGCGTATACAGAGACTAGCTAAACTGATTGCGGCCAGATGAGGTACGTATAACATGTTCGAAATTGTAATTCATATTACTTAGTTGTCCTATCATTGGTTACAAAACAAGTACTGTCAATGTAAACATTTGCAATTCATGTGGAGGCCATACGATGCGATCATGCATACACTGCCGACTTATTGCCGGGCAGGGACGGATATATGGCTGACTCGGTCCCCTTTAGTATGCTTAGAGGTTGTTGAGCTACATTTACCTGATCGTGTCTTACGACAGTTTGGGTTCAGGCAGGATGTACCAAATGAGTGTTATACCTCGCCTAGGTTACATGCTATTGACATGCGCGGGAGACGATGCACCACTAATTAGAGCTAGATTCATGCCAAGTATATTGACCGATGGGAGCAGAGGCGTGATCATCTGGCAGCTGGGGTTCCTGATGTTGCACAGATACGATATGATAATCCATACATGGTGTGGTACCGCCGTATTACATGCCCACTAGTGGGCAATCCTGCTCATCTGCTTGTTACTGGATACCTTGAGGTCGACTCCACAGTAGAGATTGCGGTTAGTAAAGCCATAACATTTTCATTTGTTTCAACATCACTTGTATACATCAGTTAGTTATACATGCTTTCACTCATTTTTGTAGGCCCGCCATGTCACATCCATACATCGCACTCAGATCATGCCATTTATACGTACGGCACGCCAGCTGCATTGCAGGATCTATATAAGGTACGGGACATTAGTGCCACGTTACTCCGTGTATTACGTGAGCATGAGCGGATTAGACAGTTGGCAGCTCCCCCTCCCGTGCGGCCACCCCCCCAAGGATCATCCGAGCATCACCTGCCACCAATGTTTTGAAAACCGGACCGGACCGGCCGGTTGGATAGGAAAAACCGGAAATCGGGCTAGGTACTGGTCCGGTTAACCCTTAAAACCCGTTTTGGTCAAAACCCGGTCAAACCCAGTCAAACCTGCGGTTAAACCGTGACCCGGTCAATAAACCCGGTAGTTGAACCGGCCGGTTCAATTTTTAAGATAAAATTTTAAATTTTAAGTATTAAAATTAGTGTAAAAAAATAAAATAATTTTTTTTACTATTAATAAATAAATTAATGACGTAATTATGACATCACAGGTCAATAACGGTTGACCCGACGGTTGAACCAGTGACCCGTGACCCGGTCTCTTTTCCGGTTCGCTCAACGGTCCGGTTTTCAAAACATTGCCTATCACAGTCCTTCGATGCTTTTAGACCATCCTCATCGCATGTGACTCCGACGATGACAGCGTACACATATCACGGTGAGTCACGAGATGTACCATCTTCATCATATGCGACTACTTACGAGATCAGACCGCGTTGCCACGCTCCCCGCCACATTAGCTCCCCTGTTATGTATGACCAGGGATCTGCTTACTCTGGACTAGGCAATGACGAGAATGCTGACGCATATGATGACCCATTGTTAGCATCAGGACAACATATCGAGACGTCTTTTATGCATACAGAGGGTTAGGTTTCACCTGTCATGTCGTCGCAGTCGGTGCCTCCATTCCCACCATCTTATGCAGAGAGGCCATCGTTGATTCCCCAGTTGACCAGCGAGCATCCGGAGTGTTCAGTGGTAACGCATATCACACAAGTAAACACACTCCCTACCGATGACTCACATGATGCTTCACAGATCACACAGGTAGAGGCACAGCCGCAGCCATCGATACCACGTGTCTATGTCCGTAGGTCGAGGAGAGATAGGAGGCCACCCCCGTGTGGTACGGGAGGTCATGTATAGTAGCTATGGTATTTGTTTTTTCATTTATTTTTGTGCCTGAAACTTTTTTTGGAGGTCCATTTGTTGTTGTGGAGTTTGTTATGGAAACTTTTTCTAGAGGTCATGTATAGTACTTAGGGTATTTAGTTTTTCATTTTGTATTGTATTTTGTTAAAAAAATTGTTGCAACATATATAAAGTATAGTTCAACTTTTATATGGCCTTCGTATGATCATGTCATTTTATAAAATATTACTGTTGTTGTAGTTCATTGTATGAAACTTTGTACAAAAAAATTTGACAATTTCTAAAAATGGTGGGGTACGAATTCAACCCGTAACTTTAAGCAATTACGTGAAGGCTTCATGAATTCACGTGACTGTCAGGAATCTATTCACATGAATCACATTAATCTGTGACTGGTCCCTTTATAGTAAAACGTATGCTATATTGTCTCATTCGGTCACTAATCCCTTCAAAAAGCAACCTTACCAAGGGAGGTAGCCCGATATTAAAGTATAAATAAGGAAAGGGTGGCCCGAGTAATGCAAATAAAGGGGTTTGATCATGTCATGAGTGTTACCCCTTAGTGAAGACAGATGGGGGTTGCTCAAAACAGCGTCGGAGTAATAGGGGTTGCCCATCATTGGATAATTTTTCAGAGTGAGGAACATTTATTAATGCCGATCCTACAGAAATGGGGGGTGTCCATCATTGGATGTCTCGGAATGGGAGGTCTTGGGAAATTGGGTTTGCTTCTTCGCCAATGGGGTAAGGCTTGTCGACGCCCTTTGCTTACCAGTGGTGCTTTCTCATTCACAAAGCACCACTGCGAGGAGTCATGTTAGCGTTGCTTGCTTACCTGTGCTGCTTTTTCCTTTACAAAGCGCCACTGGGAGGAGCCCTGTCAGCGTCGCTTGCTTACCTGTACTGCTTTCTCCTTCACAAAGCGCCACTGGAGGAGCCTTGTCAGCGTCGCTTGCTTATCTGTGTTGTTTTCTCCTTCACAAAGCGCCACTGTGAGGAGCTATGTCAACGTCCCTTGCTTACCTGTGCTACTTTCTCCTTCATAAAGTGCCACTGGTAGGAGCCATGTCAGCGTCCCTTGCTTATGGGTTCACACTTCACGTGAAGGTTGCAAGTTCGATGTTAAATAATCACTTCTGGATCATTTTCACGTGTTTTTTTTATCTTTTCTGAAACCGTCAATAATACAGTCAATAAAGCCTGTATTGTTCTTGACATTTCACATGAAGGTTGCAAGTTCGATGGTGAATAGTCACTTCTGGATTATTTTCACGTGTTTTTTTATCTTTTCTGAAACCGTCAATAATACAGTCAATAAAGCTTGCATTGTTCTTGACCCTTCACGTGAAAGCTGATGCTGCACACAACCCAATGAATTCACATGAACCCATTAATCATGCATTATACTGTATTGGCTATATATACATTGTTTGAAGATGTGAAGAAGTGTTAAACCATACTTACAAAGATGCCTAAGCGAAAAGGATTATTTAGGGCATCGTCTAGTCATTCGGTTCCAAGCAACGAAATGGTTCAAAACCAATCCTTAGCTATCCATGCGGTGCGTACATACACGGACCCAGTCAGTAACAAATGGTATGGCCGAAAACGTTTCTTTCTTAACAAACCTATCCTAATGCACGATACTATGGGTCCGCCACATATTTATCGGCGAGGCGTCCTTACATCCACCCCCCAGGGTCACCGACGACCAATGCATATACAGAGAGCCGTGGAAAGACCTGTTTGATAAACGTTGTGAACAAGAGATGTATTACCGATGGCATGGCCTTCGTGTCCCAAAGGCCCGTTCGACAAAGATATTTAACAGGAGATCACCTAACAAGAAGGTCATCAAAGTGCTAGAATGCAAGATTGATCAAATACAATGAAAGTTGGATAGATATCATTTTACAAAGCATGAAAAGATAGAATGTATTAATCCAACGCAACGAATATTAGAAATTATTCAAGATCCATTACTACCTTTGACCCAAAACTTTCAGACTAAGAAGAAGGTGACGATGACTTTTAAAACTATCTACCTAGTAGCCTTAGCGTTGCTGGCAAACCACTATGTTGCTATGAACATGATCCATAAAGCTTGTTAAGATTTGTAATTCAGTATTATGTAAAATTTAGTTTTTTCATATAATATATGTGAGTTTGGGTCATATTTGCCATTTTGTTTTTGGAGTTTGGGTCATCTTTTCCGGTTTAGAATTTCAATAATTAGGTTTAGAATGTCAATATTTGTCGAAAACGTTATGCAAAGTTTTAGAATTTCAATACTTAGGTTTTTCGAGTTGTGTCAACTCGGGCGTCGGGGTACCGAAACGGGGAGGAAGGGTCCGGGGAGCGTGAAACTTGACGGAGGCAACGGTGTGACACGAGTGACGTGTGGGAGTTGACGGCACGTCAATCGGTGTCCCGATTTGGAAGTTACGCAAAGTTTTAGAATTTTAATTCTTAGGTTTTTCGAGTTGTGTCAACTCGGGCGTCGAGGTACCGAAACGGGGAGGAAGGATCCGAGGAGTGCAAAACTTGACGGGAGGCACCAGTGTGACACAAGTGACGTGTGGGAGTTGATGGCACGTCAATCGATGTCCTGGGTTGAAAGTTATCCAAAGTTTTAGAATTTCAATACTTAGGTTTTCCGAGTTGTGTCAACTCGAGCGATGGGGTACTGAAACTGGGAGGAAGGGTACGGTGTCGCGCCCCGATTTTTGGGTGTCCAAGGTCCTTTCGGCTCGGAAACCCTAAAGCACGGAACTCTGTTACTAAAACTCATCCTCCTAGAAGGACAAGTGCGACTAGATTTGAAAATTGGTTCGACTAAGGGCTTTTTACAAAAATAGGAGTCACCACCTAACTTGATTAAGGTGAGTTAGGGCACCTAGAACTAAGCGTTAATCTGAAGACTAAACTTAGGGTTTTTGGAAAAGGTTTTTGAAAACTCCCTCAAGAGAGGGTTTTTAAGGAAATAGGTTGTTTGGCAACCTTTGGAAAGATTTAAGCCCTTTTGGAAAATAACTCTATTTTGGTCATTTGAAAATAGAAATCTATGGTTCGGGGGTTGGTTACGTGTAGGGAAGATATCCTAAGATCATCACCCTACCCCGCCCTTTCGGTACCTACGTGTCTAATCATCCTTTGTTCACTCACTAGAATGACCGGTTACCATTGTCCACTTAATGTCCACTTTAGAATTTTGAAAACAGGGTCTAGTCATCACTTTTCGGATGGATGATGCATAATGTAAGTTTTTGGAAGAAATTTGAAACTAATGGGGGTTTTGAAAGAGTTTGGAATAGAAACTTTGAATTGATTGGAGTTTTTTTGAAAAAGAGAATGGAGTTGGAATAAAAGTTATGACCGCACCATTTTAGGTTGCCTACGTATCTCATTTGGTGAGAATCAGGTCATTCGTAGTTCGAGCAAGAGCCCGATGAAAAATAGGCGCATTAGGGCCTTTGGAAGGTTTGAAGACGCTTCGGGTCTATGAAAAAGTTTAAGACACTTGGAGATCCTTGGAAAAGTTTAAGACACTTTGAGGTCTTTGGAGAAGTTTAAGACATTTTAAGGTCTTTGGAAAAGTTTAAGACACTTTGAGGTCTTTGAAAAAGTTTTAAGACACTTTGAGGTATTTGGAAAAGTTTAAGACACTTTGGGGTATTGGAGGTTTTGACTTGAAATTGAATGATGGAGTGTTTTTTGAAAATATTTTTAGATCAACTCGAGGGAGTTTTGGAAAAAATGTTTTGTCATGTCTCAAGAGGACTTGAAAGTATTCTTGAAGTCTTGTTTTAAAAACCTTGGGGGTATGATTTTGATGGATTAGTTTTTTAAAGTGGTTTTTGGAAATGGCTAAGGGTTTGAAATCCTAATATGGACAACCTTAAAGGTTGTTCTTGATTTATCACTTGTCCTTGGAATCCCTAACCATGAGAGGGCTAGGGACACCTTAAGTTTGTGACCTTTTGAAAATATTTTTGAAAATGCCTTGAAGATGGAGTGTTGGAACATTTGAAGAGTTTATGGAGTTATTTTTTCCGAAATTATGAGAGTAGGAGATTTTGGAAAAGTAGGTTATGAGGATAGGTTGAAAATTGAATGACCATTTAGAAGAGGGTTCAAGAATTATAACCTTCAAGTGTATTAACCTAAATAGGGTTGGCCTAGGGTTAGAAGTAACCTAAGGTCAACTAACTTGGGTTAGGTTAATCTAGGGTTAAGATGACCTATGGTTAACTAACTTGGGTTAGGTTAACCTAGGGTTAAGATGACCTATGGTTGGACAACTAGGGTCAAGTTAACCTGGGGTTAGTCAACTAGGGTCAAGTTAACCTAGGGTTAGGTAACTAGGGTCAAGTTAACCTAAGGTTGGTCAACTAGGGTCGAGTTAACCTAGGGTTAGGTAACTAGGGTCAAGTTAACCTAGGTTTGGATTGGAAGATGGTTTTAAAAGTTGATTTAATGCACTTTTGGAAGGAGTTTTGAAGGACAAAACATGCTATGCAATGGACTTGGGTTGGCAATCTTTTTGAAGATCATTTCCATGAAAATTTTAACTCTAGCCAAGAGTATGGTTTATATGGTTGGTGATTGGAGACCATTCCAAGGAAGGTTTCCTCATGGCCATTATAACCTCTATCTTGACAAGAGTGGGGGTTTCAAAAATCAACATAATGATTGCAATTTTTAAAAAATCATTTTTGATGCAAAGATGGAGAGAATACATTTTTGAAAATTATCTTTTGAGAAGGATTTTGAAAACTACTTTTCAAGGGAATCATTCCATCGAGAGAGGGTTCGTATGACCAAACAAAAGAAAGACCACTCAAGAGAGGGTTCCATGGGGCCATTCCAACCACTATGCTTGAAAGAATGGAAATATTGAAAATTAGAGAAATAGAAAGCAACCTTTATGCAAGTTGAAATACAATGATGCCAAAATGAGAGTTAGGGGGTCAATAGGGGCTCTTCTAAGGCATAATTCTAAAATCTCATCCTAAACTTCAAGGGGCCAACTCTTGAAACAATTCTTGAAAGAAATGTAGAACTTGGAAATGACATAAAATTAAGAGCAATGTAAGCATTGTGGAATATGGCAATAAGCATAAAATGAAGCCAAGCACACAAGACATGATCAAGATAGCAATATGCAAGGGGTCATGATTCACATATAAGGCTTTTAGGCTACACCACATAAACAAGGGACTCCTAGGCCATACCATCTTAAAGTAGGCTAGTGAGAGATCCCCCTACACGGTGGCTCTCACTTGCTTTCCTCTAGGCATGATCTAAGAGCCCTCTTAGCTCAAGCATGCAAGAAAGGGGGGTTGAAGATGGGGATTAAAATAGAGAATAATATAAATAGGCTAGGAGGGAGAAGAGAAGAGTGGGGGGGAGAGCATAAATGTAAAAGGGATACCACCTTTTGCCTTCACTACACTTGTAGTCTTCAATGGATGCCTTGATTGGAGCTTGAGTGACTTCAAGAAGGCTTGAGAGGCTAGAGTGGAGTGTATAAGTGTGTATGAGGCCTTGTGTGTGGAGTGTATGGGCTTAGGAGGGGTAGAATCTAGCTTAGGTGTTGGAGGGGAGGGATATATGTAGAGATTCGAGTTTCTGGAGTGATTTCAGCAAAACTTCGTATCAATTTTGGACTTGCCATATGCAAGGGGGGAGGCCTCTATTTATAGGCAATCTGGAACAGGCCTTGCGCATATAGGACATGCGCAGGTACTGTTCCATTGCCAGAATAACACGTGGCACCCTGTGTACTGGTTAAATCTCAACCGTTGATCGAAAGTCGGTCGATCTGATCAAAATTTGAGCGCATGTAGCTACGCTCCATCACCGGGAAAGTTCGTTCAAACTTTGCCTCGATAATTGAGTCAATCGGGAAGGTTCCAGGGGAAGCGGTTGCACTCGGGATGTTCTCTTAGTGCTTTCCGATAAACTTTTATGTTTTCAAAAAGTTTGAATTATGTTTAGAGGTGAGTGATATCGTCTTGGGAAGTGTGTCAAAAAGGTCACTTTTGTGGAGTGTCTGTGATACGCTCCTTGGGTGTTTGAAAGTGGCTGTTTTCATTTCGTGTGATCGAGGCCTTTGAGAAGCGATCCATTCGATCGAACTGTACAGATGGAAAGTACTCTGGAAATACTTTCAAGAATTTTCAAATTTACGCATTTCTCAAGTCGTTTGACGATGCGTTTTAATTAGGGAATCAGAAAAAAATCAACCTTGGCAGAGCATCTGCGAGACGCTCCGGGGGTTGCTAAAAGTTACAGATTTTGCACCGTACGATGGAGGGCTTCGGGAAGCGATCTATTCGATCGAACCGTATCGATGGAAAGATCTATGGATGAGCTTTCGAGAATTTCCTAATTTACGCATTTCTCAAGTCAGTTGACGGTGCGTTATAACCAGGGAATCAGGGGAAAAGACAATTTAGGCAGAGCGTTTACGAGACGCTCCAGGGAACTTTTATCGCGTCGTGTGAGCTTAGTGTCGTAGGGTGCTCCTTGGGTTAAACAAGGGCGTGTGGTGAAACCCTCTGCTCGAGACCCCAAGGCCGGTGCTGTTTCGGGGCATTTTTGGGCTTCCAGGGGCAAAACGGTCATTTTGACCGGAGTTAGCTGGAAATGGTCAAGAATGGTCTGGTATATTATGTTAAGCGTGTAGGGTTGTTCAAGGATGGTTTTGAGAGAGTGTTTTTCCGTTCAGCAGGGTTTGTGCCATACTGAGGCGTTCAGAGACAAAATGGTCATTTTGACCAGAGTGAGCCGGAATAGGACCGGATTTGGACCAAGTGGTGTGCGGGGGATGCCTAATGGTTTGATAACATTTTGAAAGGATGGACTTATCGTTTTGAGGGATTTTGAACTTTTCCAAAATGTGCCTGGAGGCGCAAGGGGCAAGTTTTGTCATTTTTCACCGAGTCGGAATAGCAAGCGCCGGTGTTGACCTAGGCGTTGGTTTCCGAGACCGCCCGGTCTCGGAAAACTACTTGTGCAGTGTTGGTCCCTAAGAATGCATGGTCTTAGAGAACTACCTGTAAGGGTGGTGTTGGTTCCTGAGAACGCCTGGTCCCAAAAAGCTACCTGGAAGGGTGGTGTTAGTCTCCGAGAACGCCTGGTCCCTGAGAACTACCGAATGACGGACATTCTACATTGGCGGGCTAGCAGGCGCAAGAAGTGAACCATTTGAAATTTTTGATGAGGTGTTGGTCCCCAAGATTGCCCGATCCCGAGAAGCTACCTAGATGGCGTTGATTTCCGGGACAGCCCGGTCCAAAAAACTGTCTGGAATAATGGTGCTTATGGCTCCAGCGGGTCCTTGTGGGCCCAAGAAGCGACCAGTTGACTGGATTAGAGATTAAAAGGCTTGTCTTGAGCCTGCCTATGTTGTGATGTTGGAACCCAATTCCAGTCGGGCCAGAGATTGCCGAGCAGGGAAAAATGGGGTGCTTACATCCAGGGAGTGCGAAACTTAACAAGAGGCACCGGTATGACACGAGTGACGTGTGGGAGTTGACGGCATGTCAATTAGTGTCCCGGTTTGGAAGTTAAGCAAAGTTTTAAAATTTTAATACTTAGTTTTTCCGAGTTGTGTCAACTCGAGCGTCGGGGTACCGAAACGGAGAGGAAGCATCCGGGGAGTGCGAAACTTGACGGGAGGCACCAGTGTGACACGAGTGACGTGTGGGAGTTGACGGCACGTTAATCGGTGTCTCAGGTTGGAAGTTATCCAAAGTTTTAGAATTTCAATACTTAGGTTTTCCGTGTTGTGTCAACTCAAGCGTCGGGATACCGAAACTGGGAGGAAGGGTCCGGGGAGTGCGAAACTTGATGGGCTGCACCAGTGTGACACGAATGACGTGTGGAAGTCGACGACACGTCAATCGGTGTCCCGGGTTGAAAGTTATCCAAGTTAAGTTCAACAGGTGCAGGAATTTGTTTTGCTAATAGAAAAGCCATTTTAAATGGCATTTTTTGCTCTAAAGAAATGTCATTACAAATGATGTTTTTTTTAGAGTTATAAAAGCCATTTGAAATGGTGTTTCTACGCGTATTTTTCGTATTTTGCCTTCGTATCCTTCATATTTTTCTTGGGCGAAATTAAAGTATTTAATGTAAAAATACTTTTCAAAAAGGCGTTTTTAACGAAAATGCCAATTGTAAAAGCGTCAAACTTGAATTACGAAAATAAATTAAAACCACACTCAAACTAAGAAATAACATAAAAATTTTCCTTTGTCAGGAAAATATGCCCAAAATACCTCCCTCTCTCCCCCCTTTTCTCTCTCCCTACTCATGGCCTTTCACTGCCTCCAACCACAACAAATTATACAAATAATATACAAATCGAGAGATGGTGTTGCTGGGCGCTGGGTTGTCTAATGGTGCTGTTGGGTTTGGAGTTTTGGCAATGGATAGACAGAGATGTGGTTGATTGGGATTGATGATGGGATTTCCTAGTTAAGGAAAATTGCTGAGGTTAAGAAAAAACAAAACCCTTTTTCTATCTGTATCTCTCTCCACCAGAGCCCAAAGACCACCGTGAAACGCCCCACGATCCTGCCATTGCCGCCGCTGCCGCCACCACCTCCTCCTCCATCCTCACCCTTTTCTCTTCTTCCTCTCTCTCAACCCATCCGAACCAACCTCCTTAGTCCTTCCCCTTTTCCTCCTGCACCTCACCTCACCTGACCGGCATAGCACCCACCAGACTGACATGATGGAGCCCCTCCTCTCCCTCCTCAAAATATCAGCCACCACCATCGTCGACGCCGTCACAGAACTCCCTTTCTTCTCCGCCCTCTCTCTCTCGGCTCACCGCCACCAAGGGACAACCGCCACCACCGTCGCCAGATCCGCTGTCATTCCCACCATCGCAGATTCCCTTTCTTCTCCTCCCTCTCTCGGCCCACCACCTCCACCTAACACCCCCACCAACACACTTCACTAATGCACATCTGCCATCAACCAATCAAGCATTCATATCATCTCTTAATCCATAGTTCTGCACAGTTTCTAGAGTTCTGGGATATATATAGTTGTGTATATGTGGATCTGGGTTTCTATCCTTATTTCTTCCTTGCACCTTTTTTTTTTTGTTTGCAATTTCAGAGCATTAAATGTGGGTTGTGGTGCTGGGATGCAATGGGTATGTTTTTACAGTGTATTTTGGTGTTTGAATGCATTTTTTTCTTTCTGGATTCGAGCAAAACAAGTGTTTGATTATAATCAATTACAATTGATCTTGGGTAATTGTATTCAACAAAGCTAGGCAGTGGGTTGAAGTAGTTTGGTCGGAGGGGTGGGTTGTGGCTGGCGTTTCGGCCATAAAGGTTTGATGGTGGTGGTTCAACCGTCAGGGGGCATAAATGGTGGAGGTTTGGAGGGGGCATAAATGGTGGTGGTTTGGCCATGGTGGGCTAGGGTGCTGTGTAGATAGGCTATTACTATATACATGTGGGGTTGGGGTTTTTGGAGCTTCCATCCATGGAGATTGGTGGTGTTGGCCGGTGATTGGGTGTTTTAGTGTTATACTCCTATAGAAATTTGTTTAACTATTTGCTGAACTATTTTTGCTTAATTGATTTGTTTTTTTTAATTATCAAGGACATATTAGGCAATTAAAAAAATTATAGTCTAACTTAGTCAACCTTTGTTAGTTGACTAACGGCCCCTCATCGGGAAGAGAGAATCTGATACAAAGTTTTAAGAGCAAGAGAATACAATGTAATTGTTAGAATATAAAAAGTACTATCTTAAATTTTGTTAAACTTTAGGAGTGGTCGGTGTAATTTATTTTTATTTTATTTAAGTGTTTAATGGTCCGTACATAAACCCATTTAAGTCTAATTATAAATGAGTATTTTATCACTAATCCAATAATAACTCATTTAGTAGAATAGTTAAGACTCAAACCCATTTAACATGGGCAGAGTTGGGTGACTTGATAATTGTAGGTTCACTTTGCCAATCCTAGTTTATTGTAATGCATCACATGCTTATCCTGTACTCGTGTCTATGCTTGATAGGCAATAAATTTTGTATTTTGCTTTTCCCCATTGTTTGAATATATTAAGTGTCTTGATGGCAATGAGCTTTTCATCCTCTAACTTACCCGTGGGTTGGGCTAGGTTAGGAACTTAAACAAAGGGCATGTGAGATGTTTATAATCTTTCTGGTTAGTTTGAAATGATATGCTTTAGTTTCCAATTGATGACCGTCTGGATGAACACTGGTAGATGGAGCAAGCAAAACAATGTTCTAATTTCAAATGTTCTCCAAAAATTCTTTAGTTTGGGTGAAGCACTTTCTTTTTTCTTTCTTTTTCTTTTTTTTTTTTTTAATTTTGTTGATTAGTGATTCCATTTACCATCATAAGTCTTCAGAAGTATGTTAATATTATTAAAAGTTAATTATGCTGTCAAAGGATACCTGAGAACTGAAATCTATTTTGTTATAATTGTTAGATAATGAAAACCAAAAAAACATATCAGTAATTAAGCAGAGAGGGACTGTACCTGGATTTTCTATGATAATTGCACTCTTGGGTAGGCAATGTTCCGCGCTGCTCCATTCCCTTCTTCATAGAAAAAGGGATGACGTATATATATCATGGTTATTGTTTGTCTCTTCATTGCATGTTCGGACATTAATAAAGACGCGTCTGCATTATTATATGATCATAGGTTTTCAGAGATAAGCGTATTGGGAAAACCAAGGGGCTATGGGTTTGTTAGTTTTTCCAACCCTTCAAGATCTTGCAGCAGCTTTAAAAGAGATGAATGGTAAGCAGCTAGTATCTTACTCGTAGTTTTCTTATATGATTCGTCTACGTCCCACTTTTTTATACTGTTCACAGCCAGAATGTCAAAGAATATACCTGTAACAAATTGAATTAAACATACACGGGTCATCAATTTGACCTTTTGCAATTCCTTCGCAGCAGATAATTTAGGATTACAACCTTTCCTTTTGGACTGATTTATGTGACTCATGAGCTGCTGAGCAGAGTCTGAATCCGCTAGAATAATCTAAACTATATTATAAATTCATCAAATCACTTTGCGTGTCAAAGTTCTCTTACATTTTGGTATTCCCACGAAAGACTGCAACCACCAACCTGAGGGTTGTCTCATGGTAACCGTCACATACAAATATGGGTGGTGATCAAGAGCATTCGTGCATGCACCCATCTCTAGCATGTTACAAATGTTTATGTTATAGTACGGTTGTTGGATGCGAGTACGTGTGTAAGCATCGAATTCATCTAATTATCATGTCCAAGGACACTCAAACACGGCTAGATTTCATATTTTTTTAATATTTCTTTTATATATTTAAGGTAAAATAGTGTTTACAAATTAAAATATAGCATTTTATGCTTAAAATAGAAGTTTTATGCATAGTTTTATATTAAACTCAATTATTTATACATACTTCTTAGATACATGTCCAACTAACTATATCAGACACATATTACATACCCTTATCTAAGTGTTCAGAGTCTGATACAAGTGTGTTATAAATTTAGAAGAGTCCAAGTAACATAGACAAATATAATTGGGTTAGCAAGGTGATTTGGTGGTGGTTATGGAAATCAGGTGTACATATTATGAAGCCTTGGAAAGACTAATTGGTTGCCGCAAGTGCACGGTTTCAATGTAGTTTAAACTTGGAGAATTCCAATATCGTTTGCACTTAAAGGGATTTGTGTCAATCTAGCAATAGGCAACAGACAAAAAATGATAATGAAATTGAATCAAACCACAAAATAGGAGTAGAATTAGACCTATGGTAACCAAATTTAGACAAAAAAATATGTAGGGGTTTTAATGATTGGATTTTCTAACAACTAGACAAATTAAGCTAGATCTAATTAGCAATTAACAATTAAAATTTTATTCGAAGACAATTAACACTACACTAGAACAATTAGAGATAGTTGACCATACTAAACCAATTCAAAGGAAATCAAATGAAACTACTTAGGAAATTAAGTGATGGAAAAAGGGTTTGAAGACAATTGATTCAATCCACCAAGCCTAGCATAGGAATTGAAAATAGAGATTGAGATAACTCAATCAAAAATCACTCCATGAATCCTTGATTCGGAGGATTTAGTTTTAAAACCTTGGGTCCTCTCTAATTAGATTTGAATACCTTTTGTGAATTCCTTAGAAATAAACTACAAATTCATCAAACCATAATTATAAATCTAAGATTTCTAAAGTAATCAATTCCAAAAGAGTAGAGAAAATGAATTTAATAGATATTCAATGAGATTTGAGAACTCATCTTCAATTCCATAGCCTTCCTTAATAGATTTTCACAATTGCATCCAAACAATGGATTTAACTAGTCATTTTCATGGTTGAAAGTTTGTAGAGATGAAGAGTAAACATCAATTGAAGTGGATGAAAGCTTGTATTGATTTAGAAAACTATTTGACTACAAAAAAAAAGTGAGAAAGTAGCAAGAAAACAAAGGAAACTAGAAGAATAGTCTAACTAACTCTCTCACTACCTATTCTTTCCATATCTAATTACAATAATGGAATGTCCCTTCAAATCTTGGCCAAAATCTAGCTTTAAAGCTACAGTTTCTGAACGGGGCTTTGTAAATTGTCTAACATGCATCCTATTAGCGTCCGAACGGTGGCCATTAGCGTTCGAACGGTGGGCTTCAGCGTTCGAACGGTGCTTCGAATGCAAATCTTGAATCTGGAATCCCTTTGAATGCAAAATAATGACTATGGTCGTTCACTATCTAACGCACCATCCGAACGATATTCCATAGAGTCCAAACAATTGGATGATGCGTTCCAACGGTGCTTTCACTATCCAAACGTTGTTTTGCACTTTGGCCCAATTTTGCTATATTTGGCCCAATAAACTTGCAAAGTATAGAACAATGTCAAATTAGAATAATTTATTATTAAAATATTATTCTAAGAGATATATTAGAATTAACAAACCACTAATTAGAGGTTTGTGATTACACTTTTAGAGTGTAATCAAAGACAAAAGGTGCATATTTCATTTTTCTATTGCTTGCCTTTCCATTTATTCCTCAACTTCATGTGTGCTGACTTAGAGTGGCCGTTTGTGCTATGACTCTTTTTTATTGTTTTTAGTTTTATTTTTGGCAGAACCAAACTCAAAAGAGACCAAAGCTTCCAAAGAAGGATGTGTTGCACAAGTGACCACTAGAACCTAATGATGGAAATAAGGTAGGTATAGGACCTCAAAAGCTTTGCCTTCTTGTTTTTTTGTTTTTTGTTGTGTTCATGAGGTGGGCATTAGAGCAGTGAACCGAATTATTGTGGCAAATGTTGGTATTGAAATTGAGAAACTTTTTCTGTTTTATCTTGTCTTATAAGTGGGTGTTTTTGACATTTCTTCAAAACAATCAGGTATTTGTTACCACATTTTCATCCCTTTGAATGGTGTTTTTCAGAAGTCAAAAGAGGAGTCATTATGGAGATCACCATAGGTGATAGTAACGATGGTTTGAATAGTACATTGGTGAAGAATTTCAAGTATTTGAGGGATTCAAATCAAAGAGGCTATTGGATTTTTCACAATTCAATATTTGTCATATCTGCAAAATTTGTTGGTGGGATAAAATTCCAAAGGTCTAGGTACTTGTCATTTATATGAAACTAAAAGATAAATTATTAGAGGATCATTGTGCTTGGAAGATTGTGTGATACTTGGGAAAAGTGTAGCTAATCCATTTTCTGAAGGTTGTGTGACGCTCCGGAACAGTAGGAAGGATTTCTACTCAGCTTGAAAATATGTAGTTTGTTATGTAATCCTTTTCAGTACGTTCTTTTTTCAAAACCTCTCTCTTTACATTGATGTAAAACACGAGAGACTAGGAAATTGCTCGTGGCATTTATAAGTTCCTACTCTAAAACGGTGATGTTTCTTTATCCATTCTTTGCTTCGATTCGGTTTGACTTCTTATTGAAAGAAAACTTGCTTGAATGTGTTCTTCATGGGTATCTGCATAGTAGTATATTTCTTCCTCAAAATTATTTTCTGCACTAGCATGAGGTAACATTATAGTTCATTTTACTTGTTTTAGCTGGTGGGTAAATAACGAACTCCTTAAAATGATGCCGGGGATCTTTTTCCTTAAAAATTCATTATTTTTCCACTTCCTTTTCGTTTTCCTTTATCATGGCCCAAGTGTTTCCTTCCTTGCTAAACGTTTTTTTGTACGTTTTTTTTTTTTCCCTGCGGAATGAAGAAATGGAGTTTGGAAATGCTCTTTTTGGTCAATCTGCACGCTGTTGGCTAGGATCGCTAAAGCTTTCAGAGAGTTGAGAACTTCAGTTCTGCTTCGTTGAGGTCTTCATCTTACATAATTTGTAGAGATTCAGTATTCCTGGATTTTGATTTTGAAGCGATATCTTACCCAGGAAGTTCAACTGTGTTGAAGGGTGAAAATAACAAAGTTTTCCGGGAATCCCTGGGTAGAAAAGACCAGTGTTTTAGAAAAAACAAGTTAAGTTGAGAGTTTGAAGCAGAGTATAAAGGATGAATAACTTGCTTCTCAAAAGTTGCTATGTTGCAGAAAATGCCTACTTTACTCATGATACAAATCAGAATTGCTTGTCTTGGAAAACAACCTTAATATAGATCGTGAATACGAAGAAAATTTCACTACTCCAGGAAGGAAAATTACGTAGATGAGAGCGTCTTTCCATAATCTCTAATACAAGTCAGTCCTGTCCGTCCTAGGCCAAACTCTGATGGATATTTTGACAAACGGTTCTAAATTTAGTTCGTCTCAAAATGAATCCTATCTCGTCAATGGATCCTAGTTTGATGAAACAGATGGATGAAATGAAGAATGGAAGAATTGGATAGTTATTGTGAGCTCGCAAAGGCACTGACAATAACGGACGTTATCATAGGCCAACAAACCAACCATTTAAACTACGTACATTGCATGAATAAGGACTACTGATAGGACGGTGATAGGATGAATCGAACTCATGACAATCGGACGACAAAAAATAAAAAATTCATCATCTACATATGACATATTCCCATTACTTATCACAATCCAAGAGGAGTATGTTCAAGGCTTTGGTCCTTGACTCCCACAACCTCATACCTAAGCTTGTAGTTTTTTGATCAATACAGTATATTTTTTCCCCCTTTTGCTAGAAGCCTTAATATCACAACCAATACCCAACCCACCCTCCTCTCCCCTCCAACATTAATAAGTAGATATATTTCAAAATGATCTATTTAGGTATGAGTACTTCAATCATTTCAAAATTATTTCTTATTTGACGAGAAAAAACTGCAGACGTGTCTTCACTTATTCCAACAGAACCCTGCTACATAAGTTACTTAAGAGTTGAGGGTTAGAAAGGTTCCTTCATTCAAATAATTTCAAATTTTACCCCCCACTTCCCAGTGGCACATCCCCACCACTGCACTTCTACCTAGTTTTGGAAAATAACCCGGGAAAAAAAAAAAACTGTTATCAAGACTATAAAATAAAAAAATAATCCAGCAGGGCCCAGCAGCAGCTACTGCAAGCAAAATCCAAAGCAGCAGGCACAGAGAAAAAAAGAAACAGCTGCCTACTTCCGTCTCACACAGCAAGAACCTGCTATTTGAAAAATCAGCAGCAAAGAGCCATCAATAACAAGCTGTGAGGTCTAAATATATTTGTAGCAAGAGAGCTAAGTGCACCGAGACTCGTGGCCAGTTTTAAGCAGCAGCGGAAACAGCTTTCGCCAACAGCAACAACACCAATACCAGATCAACCAGCCTTAATACGTGGACAAAAGAAAAACCGAACACCCTCTAGGCATCAAGCTTTGAAAATAACCATCATCCAAAGACGCAAGATCAGCTGACACTGCAAGCACTATCAGAAAAAGCAGCAATACCAGAAGCAAAACCACCACAGCTTAGCAGCACAGCCCCTGCTGCAAAATATAGTTCGGCCTTAACTAGAAGGCAGCTCCACTCCAGAAGAAAGCAACCACAAATTACAGCAGCAGCAGCAGCAGCAGGGAAAGAAGTAGGACAATGAAAATTAATACCACTCTTACACTAAGCTCAGTAACCAACCTGCTCCCTCATAACCGGTTATAACAGCAGCATCTACAGCAACAAAGAGCATCAAGCAGGCCCCTGTTGCACTTCTATCTGCCTACATATTACTATACCTAAAATGAAATATTAACAAAAAAGAAAAGAAATTTGAACCATTCACGTACGTGCAAGCGTGCTACTTTTCCAAATAATTGAGAAACATATGAGACAACCTTTTAACTGGATGGTCACACATGAGAAGAAGACAGCAAACAGAGCAAAACATGTGTGCGCGCGCGCGCATATAAAAGTAGAGAGGACCACCAAAAAAAGAAAAAACAAAGCCAAACGCCCAGCTAACAAAATAAAGACAGCTGATGGCATATGCTCTCAGTAAGTCACTTGGGCATACTCTAGATGCCATACTATCTGAGGCAAAGTATCAAAAAAAATCTACTTGATATGCCCATTGATCTAGCTCATGGTGGCATAATTCGAAGATCACTGACAGCTTGGACAAAGAAAAAAACAAGAGAGAGAAGAGGAAGGAAAAGAAAGTGGGAGAGACAGAAAGGAAAGGACTTGACGGCATTCGGGAATGAGGCAAGATCTTTGACAACTGAAAATCGAGTCCACAAAAAAAAGTGAATGAAACCTGACGCATGGGAGGGGGGATAACTAAAAGCCTAAATGCATAGGCAATCACAAAGTGATAATCCCCTTTCAAGATGATTGTGAAGGACATGAAATATGTTCCCTTCGACCATGCTCTGTCAAGAACACGCCATCGTCTGATATGTCGCTCACATTCCATGTGGTTAAATCAGTTTCTGTCCAGCTCACATGAGTACTTCTTATATTTTTTAAGTGTTCATGTAACGCAAACTATTTTGTCATACACATGTTCAACACGGAAACTATCAACATGACACTTGAGAGGTAAAATATTGGGTGCCAAGCATTAGAACCCAGTTTCCTATGTTACATGGACTCCTATAAATTGTAAAGTACCCGTGTCAGACACTTCACACTTCACACTTGATATAGGATATGCGATATGTGTCCAACATGTATAATTGGGCATTCATCCAACAAATATATTTAAGTAGTAGAGTTTAATATTAAATTATGCATAAGACATAAAAGCTCTATGTTAGTTTGCCAAATATCAAATTACCCAAAGTAAATGAAAGATACAAAATATGAAATTTAGATGTGTCATTTGGCATGAAAATTAAATGAATTTGACATTTAGACACATACCCACACTACACACACATACCCGAGTCCATGTGGCAGCCCTTTTCTTTACCCCTACTTTCAGTGGAACACTCGCAACATATCCATATCCATGCTATGACGTCCTCAACAAGAGCACTTCATTCTTTTTGAAATGTTTATGCAACATCGAGACTCCCACGATGGAAAATGAAGACCGATCATCTCCTTGGCAAAGGGAACCCCTTCCCCCTTCATAAGTACTTAAAGTAGACATCTTTTTAAGTTATGCTACATATTAGGCAAGCCAGATGCATACTACACCCCTAACCGTATTGGACAATCCATGTTGCAGCGTCTAACATGGGTACCCCTTTTTTTCCCTTTTTTGTGTGGGTGGGGGAGGGGGGATGGGTTCTTATATTTGTTATTCCATGACATAATTAAAAACTCAGGCATAAATGAGTCAAACATAAGTTTGTCATAAAGAAAAAAACTACTACTTGCATTTGAAATACTCCTCTTATAGGATGTGTCTGCTAGTAGCAGTGCTGGATGTAACTTCATGCCCATAACCATGACATGACTGACAATATGATGTTATAAAAGCAGAAGGGGGGAGGAAGAAGAAATGGACAACTACCAAATGATAAGAAGAAAAATGCAACAACCAAGGATACAAAGGAGGATACATATGCGGAAAAACTGCTGAAGCTGGAATGACTTCTTACTGCAAAGTTTTTGTGAACACAACGTCAAGAACAAACTCATAAATAAAAAAAATGGACAACTACCAAAGGATAAGAAGCAAAATGCAACAACCAAGGATACAAAGGAGGATACATATGTGGAAAACGACAAACTGCTGAAGCCGGAATGACTTCTTACTGCACAGTTATGTGAAAACACAGCATCAAGAACAAACTTCAGATTGAAGTGTATTTTTCCTAATTAGAACCAGATAAACAAAACCAGGAAAACTATTGTTTATGTATGACTAAGATGACTTACCCCACATTGAAAGAACCGCTCAGGATTTCATATGGTAATCTCAAAAACACCGTAGCAGGGAAGAAGCAACCATGCCATTATTGGAATGCTAGACATCATCCTCGTACATGTTCTGAGTTTCAGAGGGATCATATCTGTCCTCAAACCCATGCAATGTAACAGAGTCAGATCTGTGATCCCTGTGTGCATATCTCTGTTGCCTATCTTTCATTTCTGAATTCCGATCACCTCGCTCCCTTTTATGATTAGTCCGCTCATGTGATCGGCTGTGGCTATAATCTGGGCTTTGGGGTAAATTCTTTCTGGACAGCTCCACATCATCTTGATGCCCACGATTACTAACTTGGTCACGTGAGCGGCCATTACTTCTTTGTCTATCTGGGCTTCTGAAATAATACTCTCTAACATGTCTATCGCTGTCAACACTTCTCCGAGCTTCTAGATGCTGCCGACTGGAATCTCGTCTACATTGCTTATGATCTTGAGGAAACTGATCTTCAACTCTTGTAAATCTGATATTATTATGTGAATACGACTGGTTCTTGTAACCATAAGGCTGATCTCTGCTTACATCAGACGAGTCCCATACATTTTTCTTTACCCCTTCCACATCTGTAGAGATGTCATGCAATGGAGAAGGTTCAGATGAGAACTTTCCTGCCTCCTCAGCACCCTTTACAGAGCAACCAATACCTCCTGCTTGTGTGATGTCCTCCATGTACTCCTCTATTATATCCCTCATTACCTTTTAGAAATTAAAAATTAAGAGAGAGAGAGAGAAACAAGGACAATGTGAGAATACTGAGAATGTTTCGAGGACTCAAAATTAAAGAATAAAAAGTCAAAAAAAAAAAAAAAAAGGGCCACTGTAGAATGGAAGGAAAGCAAAATGGCAGAAGGCAAGCTGTAAATGAAAATATTATATAACATGTAAAAAGGAAGAAGATCCAAGCTCTTATATAAATGATAGTTCATTGTTAAATGGCAGGCTCCCTCATCCTTGCCATCTGGGCTAAGTTGCCCTTCTTTGTACTTTCATTGCTAAACAGTGAAAGAAAAGAAGGAAAAGGAACACATCTCATCTTTGCCATCTGAGCTGATTTGCATTTTTTTGTGCTTTCATTGCTAAGCAGTGAAAGACGAGAAGGAAAAGAAACACATGAAACATTTGTCTTTCCTAATAAATAAAAACTGAAAGCTAAAGGACAGTAAAATCTAGCATTTTGCCCAAAACATTTATTTTTTCAGAACAAAGGCTTATGACCACTGTCCAATCAACGCCCATCTGAAAATACCAGTGGAAAAAAAGACTGGGTCATAAATAATGTGTGTTTATATTTGACTGAAACTGAAGACTTCTAATTGATCATCAAACTTCAATATTCACAAGTTCTAACAATATAAGAATTATGGATTGAAATTGTGCCATGAAGTCCACAACTTCTTTTGACTTCAAGCATAAGAGTGTGTGTGTTGTGCACGCATGTATAAAATGTATCCATTAATATTTAATAGCAATATCTAGGAGACTTCTATACAAGACCAATGACCCCTCTCTAGCAGCAAGGAATCAGAAGCAAAAAATTATATCTAGTGCCACGCCACTACAATTGAGCACACGCGGTTTCTACGTGATTTTCATATTGGACCCATGGTGATGGCTGAAATCATAGTTGGTGTGACACCGTCTTAGTGACATCCAATAACTATTATTTTAAGCATCACTAAGGTACGGTAGCCAGACATTGACAATGCAAACTAGAAAATGGTTATGCAAATGGCCACGGCCACATACACTAAGTAAAAGCCTGGATAACAAGTGTAAACTCTCATCTTTTCCCTCAAACTTTGCTTCAAATTTCATTGTCATCCTTCAACTTTTAATTTTTCTATTTCAGCCCTTGAACTTTCATAAGTGAATGTTGTCCAACTGGTTAATAGAACTGAGAAAATACATTCCGTTATATCATCTGCAATTACATGAAAGTTATTTATAAAATTTGAAATGAAGGATTAAAAAATTATTTGAGAGAAATAAATTAATAAAGCAGTCAGCTAACTTGATTTGTTACATCTTAAACTGAAGCAGAACTTCTCTTGAAACTATCATTGGTTTCCTCTCTCCATCTAGGTTTGTCTTATTCCAGCTATCTTTCTCTTAGTTTCAACCCTAAAATTAGTTCAAGCGAAAAAGCACATGATGTTATAGAAACAATATTTCTCATCTTCATTAGCAGCTGGACTGCATTGACTTATAAAATTCCAGGGCTTAAATAGAAGAATTGAAAGTTGGGACAACAGTGACATTTTGAGCATAGCTTGAGTGACAAACAGATAATTTACCCACAACAAAATGAAATGTCTTCAATTAGTCGCGGTAGCATGTTATTTGGCTCACAAAATTAGCTAACATTCTGTTTCAAATATGCATCAGTTGATACAAATTCTTAGTGCCAGATGGTGCCAAACATATGTTAAGATGATTTAGAATTTAAAAAAAAAAAGGGAACAAGAAGAAGTGAAAAAAGAAGCATTTTAAATTCTCAGCTGAATGCAATGAACAACCAGTGAAGTATATCCAAGCCATCAAATTAAGTGAGAAATGCTAGAACTTCCAATACACATCAGTCAAAACATGATAATATAATTAAATTATATCACCAGTGCAACAGAAATGCTTCTCATTTACTGATTTTCATTGCGAGATGGAGCGAAGGAGAGGCCGAGAAGGGAGGGAAGTAAAGAAGAAAAAACTAGTATTCCTAAATCACCCCACATCAATTACATGGTGGTTAGCATTTAATATTTTCCACCATCAAGTGCTGAAAGCTATAAAAATAATAAATAAAAATATAAAAACAACAAAACAAAAAAACTAAAGGAAGGAACCGAAGAAGCACAAATGCGGGTAAGGATTCGGACACATATACGGACATAGGACTTGGCATTTTCAAAAAAAGAGGATACGCATACAACGAGGATAAGACAAAAAAAATATTTTACATATTTTTATTTGAAAGGTATATGAATGTAACATCCATAAATTACCAAAAACAAGATGAAAACAACAAAAACAATTTCACAATTATAATACAATAACTAACAAGTTAAGAGTTTGAAATTTTGGATTTGGGTGTTTTATGTTTTGTTGTTTTAAAGTTCAGAAAAATTTGATTCCATTTAATACTTTTAAAGTTCTGACATTTATAAATTTGATTCCATTTAATACTTTTAACAATTCCAAAATGTGACCAACTAAGGGACCTAAGGATCCCCAATTTGTCCGGAATGTGTCCACTAAGAAACATTCGTGAAAATATTGGATCCGAAGTGTATGTCCAGAGTGTTCATGCTTCCTAGGAAGGAACACTTGAAAGCTACAGCGCAGACCATTTAAATACTTTCATCACAAATATTGTTTGTTCAAAATCTATAATGTAACAAGCTAAAAAAGCATGGACATAGACACGGGATACAGACACGGTGGACACGGTGACTTTCAAAAAATGACGATGCAAACAGAATAGGGATACAACAAAAGAAGATTTTCTTGTATATTTTTAATTGTAGAACCCTCTAATCCATAATTTAAACATTATTTAGAATAAAAGAAATGAAAATAAGTTTACAATTTAAAACATAATAATTTAATATGTAGAAGTCCACATTTTTATTTTATCATTTCATCTCAAGTTATATTTTTCAAACTTATAATGAGTTTCATGGATGCACAAGTGATGGACATTTTTTGCCCAAGTAATCGAAGCATTTCCAGACCTAAAAAAAATAATAGAAAACATTTGGATACAAGTCGGAGAGTCTCCAACGAGTATCGATGTATGACACGGATACGACGTCTTGTTAGAAATGTTGGTGCTTCTTAGGTAACAAGACACCAAATAATGAAAAATTCTGCAATCTTTCTAAATTATTGCCAGTAGGCCTGTCAACGGATCGGGTCAAACCTAGACCTGATTCGATAAGATCCAGATCCAATTAATGAGGACCGGTCTGGTAACCGGTAATCCAAATCTGAGTGATCCGGTTAGTTTTGGACCCGAGATGGATAGATCCGGCATAGACCAGATCAGGTTAACTTATGTTTTAATTGTCCCCAATCGAGCACAGATCTCAGTTCCAGCCATAATTCCCTTCTCGTCTCTCACCTGGGTAGGCCTTTTGATGATCTTGGACCTTCGGTCTTTGTAATGCAATGGTACTCAAAGATCTACACATATATTTGCTCTGCTTTTTGTCGTTTTTGGTGATCAATCTAATCATGTTTGCTCTTGATCAAGGGTTTTATACTCAGAACCAACCATGCCTGCTCTTGTCAATTATACTGGTACATTTCGAATATTTTCTGGGTTTTCTTTTTTTCCAGTTTTGTTGGTTTTGGTTTATGGGTCGAGCTTGAATTTAGAGTTTTTTGATAGATTAACTTCTCTGGGTTTTGTTTTGATTATGTGATTATGCTTTGACGACCTATAGATCTGTTAGCAATTGTAGACTTTGTTTGAGCATCTGATTGATATATTAATATCAAAAGAGCCTTTTTAGATTGTTTAGGAACTTATTGATCTGAAAATTGGTTTAATGACTGATGTGACATGCTGCAAACCCAACTCATCTAAACATGCTTTGTTCAACCAAATTAGAGTTCTACAAAAAAATTTCCAGAAAGTAAAAAAATTCCTCTTTTTCTTTTCTTCTAATTTAAGCTTACCGAAGACATGCTACCATTTTCCTTGATGAATCCTTCAAAAACAGTTCTCTATAAATTTTTTTGTGTCTATGTGTATTGTGGTTTTAGTAAGCCTTTATAATGAAGATGTAGTGAAACTTTGTTGGACTGGAGAATTAATGCTTCAACATGTAGTAGTATGGCCATATTTAGCTGATGTCATTTTTTTTTTTTAACAAGTTGGCTGTTTCTGTTTATAGTTTTTCATGTATGTAATATGTCAATTACAGTTTTCATCAATTGCATGATGTTTATGCATGGTTGTTGACATGATATTTATGCACTATTTGGCTGTGTAAATTATCATCTTTGGCTGTTTAGATGGTATTATTATCATATTTTATTTTTGTTTGTCTTCTACAGAACAAATTTGACTTATTGAAAGATGTCTACAAATACTACTCAACCTAGTGATAGTAGTAGGAACGAGGATTTCATTGAATTGGGTGGGAATGTAACTCAAGGTCTTCCAAAGAGGCGAAAACCGACATCCAAAGTGTGGAAGGATTTTGACAAAATTAAAACACCAAGTGAAGAAGATATTGCTAGGTGTAAACACTGTAAGAGAGACTTTGTTGCAAGTAGTAATAGTGGAACAAGCCACTTCTTTAAACATTTGGATGGTCAATGTTCACTACTGAAACTCCTCGATGTAAATGCCTAGAAGAATGTCTCTACTCCTAAGATGGCAACTTTTAAATTTGATCAAGAAAAGAGCCGTACGGACTTTGCTAGAATGTTAATAAAGCATCACTATCCCTTTAACATGGCCGAACATGAGTTCTTTGAGATATTTTGCAACAATCTTCAGCCAATATTCAAACTTGTCTCTCGAAACACAGTTAGGGCAGAGAGGAAAATTTATATCAATTTTTGGATGAACTTTCTTGTAAGATAACTCTTACGACTAACAAATGGACCTCAGACCATCAAAACTTTGCATATATTTGGTTAACTGCTCATTATGTGACTGATGATTGAGAGTTGGAGAAGAAGATTCTAGCATACAAATTTATTGAACACCCTCATGATGGAGAGACTTTGTTTAGATTCATCAAGACTTAATCTTGAAATGGGGCATAGACAAGAAATTGTTTTCAAAAGTGGTTGATAATGGGACAAACAATGACATCATGGTAAGACTTCTTAAAGATTGGCTTTGTGACAAATCAATACTAGCCTTGGGTGGGAAGTTGTTTCATGTGCAATGTAGTGCGCACATACTCAATTTAATTGTGCAAGATGGGCTAACAGTTATAGGAAATGTCATTTCCAAAGTTAGAGAGAGTGTGAGGTATTCGAATAAGTCCCCTTATCCAAAACAAAAATTTGACTTAGCGATAAATCAAGTTAAATTGCAAGGTAAGAAGAAAGTTCCTATGGATGTTCATACTAGATGAAACTCCACATATTTGATGCTTGAAGCCGCAATAGGTTTGAGAAGTGCATTCTTTCGCCTAGAGCAAATTGATAAAAACTATAAACATAATCCTTCAAAATCATACTGGAAAATAGCAAAAGTAATTCTTTTGCCTAGAGCAAACTTTGTCCGGCTTATTCCCTTGAATATGTGGTAACATGATCTTGCTATAGGGAGGTGACCAGAATAAAGTGCTGTGGAAAATTTTCAATCTAGCTAGAATTATAGAAATTGCTAAAGGGGTTGAAATCTAGATATGCAGCACCATTGTATTATTTTGACTGATACTCGAATTAGATCTACAGCAATCTTTATGTGATTTGCCTTAGTGATCTGCAACAATCTTTCTGTTATCAATCTAGCAATCTTTTTGATGAAATTTTCCTTAGTGATGCTTGCGATTCATCAAAGTTAACTGAAGTGATTGTCAATGGGAAATTAAATATTGAGATTAAAGGTTAAAAAACAGGAAAGGGCCCTTTTACTGTCTAAGGGAAATAAGTGTAATATGATGATGACAGGTTTAATAAATATAGATCTTTCAGTAGGATAAGCTAGCTGAAGTTCCTATAGGACATACTTCCTCAAAAGCAACAAATGCAGAGTGCTTAGATGGGCTTAATTAGGTTTGATTTTCTACAAAGAATATGCTATCTGAGTGATCATTTTGTTAGAATGCAAATCTATCTTACAAATGTGTTTTTTCAGGTATGACCTTAAATTGGATGTTTATGTGATTGCAAGGTGGGAGCCGATGCCAAATGAAAGGAGGTGTCTCATCTGCATGGCTTTCAAGAATAGTTCTATGAACTTGCAATTTACATGCACACATATCACTACATGCACAACTTTCATCCAATTTCCTTTCAAATTCAGTTTTGGTGATTTTTCAAGTTATCTCAATATTCTATGAAGCGAGATGAGGTGTAAGGTTAAAAGAATGGATGGAGTATTATGAATGTGGTTGAAATGAATAGTTATCCAAGATGGAGGATGTTGTTTAGCCTAGGAAGAGAACCCACCAAAAAAAAAAAAAGGGAATCATGCCGGGTATTCGGGTCAGACCCAGTGGATTATTGGATCAGGTCTATATATGCAAATCTGACCCATCAAGCACGGATTTGGACCGGACCTAGGGCCTTGTCGGATCAGATCGGATCAGATCCGGGTATAGTCAAGTCCAAACCAGACCCAGTCCATTGACAGGCCTAATTGCCACACTTCACATCCATTTTTATATAACTTTATACAAGACTATTGTAAGACCTTTAGCATGAATTTAATAAGTATTAACACATGTTGACTAACTTATTCAGAAAACAAGAACTTAATCATGTGCTTTTTATGTTATATATAGAATTTCACCACAATGAACAATAAGGGGTACGCACGCAAAACACAATTCTCAAACCGATAGCAAATACTATGAATACACGTAGGGCTGCAAGACGGGCAGGTTGGGTTGGTAATGCAATCTAGGGTTACACAAACCTTGGAGCTCTTTATGTGAGATACTTGGCACTAGCAATCAATTAACAAGCATGAATATCCTAACAGAAAGACAAGCAGTAGAGTAATTCAGCAGAGGTAATAAGCAGAGGTTATTCCACTGACCAACCGAATTCTGACACAGGCTTAAAATAGTTCAATTATCACCGAACGTAATAAAACATAAGAAGGAAACCCGATGTTTGACTGTGACCAAAGGTGAAATCAAACATGGGACTTGGAGGCTAGAACTTGACTAACCAATATATGTTCCTTTCAGATTTGGGGAAGGAAGGAGGAAAGAGAAGTACAGATCAGTGGTGGGTGATAAGCAGTCAAGTGAATAGCATCAGACCTTAAGAAGCCACGTCAACAGCAAGAGGCCACCTCAACAAGGCATGAAACACTAAGCCTTACCAAGAAGCCTTCAAACTGTCACTGACAGCTGCAAGGGAAGAAAGGAAGAAGAAGGTTGACAGTCTGAGATGAGCAGAAGAAGAATAGGGATGCGGAAGAGGCTTAGAAAATCAAAGAAGAAGAAGAAGAAGAAGAAGAGAAATACCAAGAAGAGCAGAGAAGAGGAAAAAGCTGAGAAAATGAAGAAAAAACAGAGAAGAAGCAGAAAAGGAGAAGTAGAGAATAAGCAGGGGACCATGAGGGAGAAGAAACCGAGAGAAAGAAATAGAGAGGGCAGCCACCATACGTTTGTTAATCAGCCAAAAGAATCCCTTTCATGTCTCAAATTTGGGTATTTATAATTTAATAGGCTCTAGTCCACAATCCAACCTAAACATCCCCTTGCTCACATGTCTTGACACGATAAGTCCATTTGTCATGTCACTTAAGTGGTTATGCAATTAGTATGTGGTCACTTAAGTGCTTATGTAATTAGCATGTGACCATTAAGTGTGTACAACTCCCACATCATAGGTTAGAAAATAAAATAACCCTTAATCCCTAAATAAATAAATTAAATTAAATAAAAATAAACCTTAAACTACATCAGTTGGGCTAGGGGTAAGCTAATTTCAGGCTGAGCTATTATGAGCTTGAGTTGAGCCAAGCCGAACTTGGACACTATTTTATGCCCGATTGACGTTTGGCCTAAGCTTGGGATAGACCTAGCTCAGCTAACCCAAGCCCAGCCCATATTATCAATAAAGTTCTTTCACTTACCTCACATATCAGCATCCCTATTTTTATGAAGTTGAATGCTCTGCTATTTTACTCTTTTGTGCCATCACATAGAAATATAAGGTGCTTGTAACTGTTCCAAGTGCTTGCAATGGAGGGGTTTAAAGACCCTATTCTGTAAATTAACTTATCACATTAAACATGATTTCTCTCTCTGTGCATTAGTTAGCACATAAATGAAAACATTTTGAAAGCTATAAAAAGATTAAAAATATATGGAAAAATGATTGGAAACATGTATTAAAAACCTATCAAAATGTATAAAAATCTAATAATTGATCAATTAAAGATATTGAGAATTATATATTGTTTCCCATAAACAAACAAAGTGTAGAGTCAAAACATAAATGTTGATACCAACCAAAAATTATTAAGTAAATTATATCAAACACATGTATAGGATTCTATAAGTTCATGTAATCGTTTTAGAATAGTAATACATACCTTTTATGTATTTGTTTTAAAAAACAAAAATATTTATGAGTTATTCTAAATTTTTTGGATGCAATAAATTATTTTGGTACGTTTACGTGCATTTTGCTATATTTATCTATGCTTCGATGGAAACACCATAATTGATTATTCCACTAATGTTTCATTTCAGTTTCTTAGAAAACGGAAACATCTCAAGACACTCAACCATTTCAATTAGCACAAAAGGAAATTTTATTCCTTGTATCAAACATAAACACAAATGACAACCCCAAAAATAATAGTAGTATAACAAAACATAAACAGGCCATACAACATAATATATACATCAGAATTTATTTAAATAGAGCAATGTGTAGGTAGCCCAAAGATTGGCATATTTAGACCCACAACTAACTTGGGCTGAGCTTGGACTAAAGCTTTAGGGATCAGGCTGAGCTCAGGTTGAGGCCGGGCTTAGGCTAGTCTAATAGACAGCCCCAGACAACAGGTATATAGGTATGTATGCATATAAATCCACATGCACACCTACAATTGAGAGAGAGAGAGTGAGAGAGCTCTACTTGATGAAGAAAATGAGCTTGTGTCTAAAATCTAACAAGTCATAATGATCCCGTGGGACCCTATACTTTAAGTCACTATTTTAGTTTGAAAACCATCCAATAATAGACAACAAGGCAAAACTAATTGTATTTGTATAAAATAGAGAGAATAGGTCCCTACGTATATATACATATATTAGTTTTTACAAGCTGGTCTCCATACATTATATATGCACATATAAATGACATTGGATTGGTCCCAATACAAATTCAAGTTGAAGTTTTCTAAGCCCAAAAGAACAGCTGTAATTTAAAAATGATGTCCAAGCCCAACAAAATTTGGGTGGGGTTTGGACTGGCCGAGGCCGACATTGGCTAACTGCAACCCCAAACACATAATTAAATAACCAGTGCTGCTTAAAACTAAACATAAATGAGCGTCTTTTGGTGGAAAGCCAACTATAAACAACACCTCCAATGAGTGCCCTTTGTAGGTGTAGGGCACTTTCTTACAAGGTATGATAACACTAGTTTGCTGAAGTTCAACACCAATGAAGTTGAAGAGTTGCCTCATTAATATTATTAGAATACAGCTGAAATTATAGCTTACATAAGTAACTGCAGCTAATACGATTTCCTTCAACTGGCATCATAGCAATTATACATTATTAAGAAGTGGCATGTGTATTCATATATCATATAAAGACATAAAGACTTATTATCAGCCAAACGTGATTATCTTCCATAGGCATTTAACTCGCTATATCATTTCTTTAATACATCATAATTTGACTAAGTATGGTGTCTTTACACGCATAGAAAAAAAAATGAATATTTATCATGTTATGAATGTCTAGAAGTGCACAATTGCCAAGGCATCACCCACATCACTACTACCTACTGGCCAAGAAATATCATAACCGTTCAAGAAAATTGATATGATTACTAACTTCTATATCCCTATCTTTCTGCATGCTAAATCCATTCTGATATTCAAATATTAATATCCAAGTCGCCATATTTGTTGTTATTGAGACTTCTCCTTGCATATAAGGGATCTTACTTCACGTTTCTAGAAGTTTCCACAACAGTCTTATAGCAATTTCCATGTTCTCAAATTAAATAGCAAAAAGAGAAGAAAACAAATGAGAGTCATCATTTTAAAGAAACTTCCCTCCAGTATTAAATTTTTTCGACTAATCTAATTGTCAACAACTTCAAAGGAATTGGTGTTTAGACCCATGACAAAGTATTGACAGAGAAAACAAATATATTATTAAGAATTGAAGCTGCTTCATACCTGAGTCCTACTTCGTTTCAACTTCTTGCCGCGATAAGACATTCTTCGACGTTTGTAATCCCTTTCTTCAGCTAATAACTCCTCTCTTGTCTTTGATTTATTTGTTTCCTAACAAGACCACAAGGATTTGAGATAAACGAGATAAAGAATTGAAAAGTGCAGTTTCTACAGCCATAAAGAGTTATCAGGAGATAAAATACAAAATAATGGGTTAATGAAACATCATAATGTTATCATTTGCCAAAGAGCCCCTTCTAAGGCATTAAGGACTTTCTATATAATTATTTACAATCACAATTGCATACAACAAAAAATGTTGTGTCAACCAAGATTATAAAAATAGACAGAGTTCCCACATTAACTGGAGGATTTCAAGCATCTCTCAAAGCCTGCTAGTTAAGATATCATGCTTTTAATAAACAAATATTTCTTCTATCTTATTTGGCTTCATTATCTTGTTTTTGCAGAACTAAGGCCCATCCAGTGCTCCTATTTGCCATATAAAAACTGCTGGCTCAAGTCTCTCATGAAATTCCTTGTCGCACTGATAGACAGACAAGATCCAGCTCAAGCAAACATGCATTTGGTATGTTAGTGCTAGATATCCTTGCGAGCTCTTACCTTTTTACATTTAGGTAGCTAGGGAGGGAAAGCATTACAGTCTTGGAATAGTAAGCAACATCTATGAAACACAGGCAAGCCCCATGAAGATGCAAAACAAATTTTCAATGAATCCCACAAGGATTCAAATAAATTCAATAATCAGCATAGATGCAAATGAGCATAATGAATGATAAACATTTATGTACACATGCAAAGCTATCTAACAATATATATAAGTAATGTAGCTCAGGTTTAAGGATATTTTTAACCTCTTGTCAGCTTTGGTTTTTGACCTCCATAATAGATTTATTTGTTGGCTTGATACTCAAACTAGTTATATAATAAACTTGCAAAACATGAAGCATATTTGCAATGGTCAGAGGCAGAACAAAACAGCATGTACTTTGCACAAAAGGTGTAACCATATTGAAATTAAACAACGAACAACCTTATTGTAAATAATGGACAAGCTTATTTAAAGTAACAAAATTAAATATTACCCCCTTCATTTTTGTTTGTGGGGTGGGGTGGGGGGGTAAATAATCATAAAACAGATATGTTCATTCAATGAAACAGTAAAAGTACAACCAAAGAAAAGGTCAAAATAACCAGTAAGGGCCACCTATGCATTTGTTTCTACAATAACAAATTGAGTCAGAAGTTCAATGTAATAAAGCAATTTCACCAAACTAAATGCATGAAGACAAAACAGATGCAAAATTCATGCCCCAAAAACGTATGACAACCAACACTGATTAATGTAATTTCTAAACCATAACCACTTTGAAAGGTCAAAGTGGTTGAAAATTGTTTTCAGTTCTCAGATAAAAATATATATTAAAATGATTCCCAAAGCAACCTTGACAGCTCAGAATTTAGTAATTGATTCTCGGAAATTTCTCTCACAAGCAACACAATTTTAAAACCTACAAAAAAGTAGTTTTGGTGTTTAAATTATCAAGTTTCTTTGTCTTTTGAGAAAAATAACCCAACATGAAATCACAATTGTATTGAAAAAAAGTTTCCTTTTTTCTTTTTATTAGTAAAATTTATTCAGGAAAGGCCTGGAAAGATTTCGATGTTTACATTTTCTTGGATTACAAAACTGCATTTTCAAAAATGAAAATATTTCCCTCAAGCATGAAATTTAACAAAAAAAAATCAGCCCTGATATCCTACATTTTTTCCCTATTCTACAATTTCCATTTGGTAATCCTCCTCATCTATTTAGGATTTATATTTCAAGTTCTTAGAGAAATGAGAGACCAATTGACATCCCATTGAGTAACCAGAAAACTTGGAAAATAAAAACCTGAAGACGGGATCTAGTAATTGGTACGCCTTGCCATTAAAATGTACCTGGTTACTCGTCCGCTGCCAAAGAAGCCCATCATGTTCAAGTAAAGGTCTATAGTTAGAACGTTTTTGCCGTTCCTTATCAGCTCTCTTTGAGATATATGCATGCTCAGCCATCCTACAAGGAATAAGCTTCAGGATAGGCTTCAGTATAAAATGCAATGAGAAGACCTCATTAAACAAAAAATCAAGAACTAAACAACATAGTGAATACCCAAATAAGAGTAAAAGCGCATAATTAGCATTCTTACTGCAGATATACTGCACATAGATGCAGAAATAGTTAATCAAGAGAAGTAAATAACGTGCCAATTTCACATCACCTACAAAAAGATTCTCAATTTCCATCACAATAAACTCCTAAACTACCATATGAATCACTCAAGCTCTCAAGAAATTCAATTTTTCATCTGGATTAATAGAAAACAAAAACCAAGGGGAAAAAAACGAATTCCAATTTCCAACTATAACATACCATATGAAATTTATTGCTCAAAAAGTAAAGAAAGTAAACTACCTTCCTGTTTATTCTCTAAGATAAAAAGATACATAGTATTGTTTTTCTCCCTATTAATGCTAATTAATTATTACACACATGCATATCTAGAAACCCTAACCCAACTTTTTAAATCCTCACCCAACAATTTAAGTCACCTACATAACATGTTCAGCCATTCAGCTATCAATGATTAAATGCCTACACAACTGTTATTTCTAGAAGTCCAAGAGCAAGCTTTTCTCTATCCCACAGGCAGAAGCACTTCTGCTCCTATGCATGTTCATGCTTTTGAGACATAGTCTCAGAATTGTTGCTACCTAGGAAAACACTTAAGAGACTATTAATGCTCACGGATATCAATTTCTCACATTGTAAAACAATTGCTTCAAAATGAAGCCCTCAAGAAAAGGTTTTAGATGTTTTGGCAACAATAGCAAGAAAGAATAAATTACTTTCTTCAGGTCCAAAAGAAATGAAATTAGCATTCTAAAATAAACATCATTCCATACAAATATGTAAAGCCTAATTCAAAACCTAGTGATCATAAATAACCTATAAAATATAAATAAATACTAAGAAATTTTGACACTGTTTTTTCAAGCCAAGTTTGTTATCGAGAAACTTTCTTAATTGGCATAGTAAATTATTATAGAGCCAAACAATTCCTAATAGTCATTGGATTGTTCCTGGCAAAACCAACAGAAAAGCTGCAAAGAAGGTTTTCCTAAAGATCCTCTAGAGTTCAAAAAGAAATTGCAAGAAATCCAGAGCCAATCTGAAAATGTTTATTGCAATGAGTAAGTCACTGTAAAGGAAGAAAATTCAAACCCTCAGTAACACAGCTACAAGCCTGCAATAATGAAGAATTCCATTGTTTCTAAATTAACATGGAGAAAAGGAAAAAATCTTCAAATGGTCTAAAAAAATGGATTAACCATTGGGTTTTACCGTTAATGAAGGCATTCAAACTTAAAAGCCAACAAGACAAATCAATTCCCAAAGATTCTAGAATTCTGATCTGCAACTTATGCAAATAACGCTACACACAAATATAATCAACTTTCCCATCACACACTTTGTAGGACAAACCCCACATTATTAAGCATCATTGCTCTTACATTAAGCTATGCCACGATGACTCTCCCATCGAAATGAGGGTCAGATCATGATGGCCTCAAATTCAAAACATTTGGTCCAACACCATTTTAGCACCAAAAGACATTTTACCAAAAATGTCTAAAGTAACAAGGAGGAGAGGTCAACCAGATGCATCCAAAACAACAGAAAACATATCTTCCACTGCAGCATTTTTCTCAGCTTTATTGTTTGGATTGACCTTCAATATCACCTCAAAAACTGCTCAAACTCCCAGTCACTTACACTACGTTTGAATTCAGAGGTTTGTGTGTGTGTGTGGGTGTGTGGGGATGGGTTAATGTTCAGCTATTTTGGAATTTTTTAAGAAGGGAAGGGGACGTATATGGAGTGGTTGTGACGAATGAGAGGCCCAAACTTTGAGCAATTTTCTTTTTCTCCAATATTGCGAGGAAGAGGAGGGGAAGTGAAGTGCTTGTTACTAAAGACATATAATACCAAATATAAAACCAATTTGTGTTAAGTATAGAGTTTATACAGATGTTACCTATTAGGCCTCTACACCTCCCTTCCCTGTAAAATTATTGTCCAACCAAACAAGAGAAAGGAAAAGTAACCTTCATTCCCCCTGGTTGATTATTACCAACCAAACAAGAAGAAAAGTACCTCCCCACCCTTCCCTTCTCCTTCCATTCCCCTCGTAACCTACAATTCCCTTCATCCCCCCCCCCCCCCCAACTATTTATCCAAACGTAGAGTTAAATTCCTCCTCAAAATCCTTAGCTCTCGTTCAAAAAATTGAGTGACTATAGAATTTGTTTCTTATAAAACACAAAAATTCCCTAACAAAGAGTCATGACATTAATTGTGGAGTGTCATGCCCTTTTCATTATTAACTGCCCACAAGGGTGAAACTCTGGAAGAACCGATTAGCAGTTAACAGAAACATTTACCAACCAAAAGTAAACACGGGAGTAACCTCCCCAGGTTTCTCAGAGGGGGCGGGAATTGTGGCGTGGTCATGAATTCCCTAACTGCAGTTATTTATGGAACTGATTAACCCATCCTTTGGTTCTCCAAGGAAAGGGTGAGAACTCTTGAAAACCGTAGGTTGCATCAAGCTTGGCTAAAGCAATAAGGTCATAACGGGGAGCTATGTCATGTTTCCTTTATTGACCATTATGAAATTGTCATTTGTTGGTGGATGATTGATCATTTAATTAGTTGCTAATGGACTGATTTACATATCTTAATTTCTCCAAAGATAGGATTCGAACTCCAAAAATCCCTAGGTTGCTCTAGTAATCAGCTTCATAATATGCACTCTAATCATCCACATCCTAGGTAGAAGATGGTTGATTTTGAATTTTTTGTCCACCAGCGCTCTGCAAATAGCGAAAGCAAAAAAGACTAGTTCAGCAGGATAAAATTCCATCCTTTAGAGAGCAACAATAGATCGGTTTGGCTAGCTTGGTGTTGCCAGAAAATGCTAATATCCTAGTGATTTTCGTGAAATTCGAAACCAAAACAAGACTTGAGTTCAGCAGGATAAAATTTTCCTAAGCTAGCGAAAATGCTAATATCCTAGTGATTTTCGTTTTTGGTAAGGCGATCTGAAATATGGTACACTTCTGTTACAAAAAAAAAAGTGAATTTAGCAATTCAATGTGATCCCAACAAATTTTTCATTTATTTCCTTAAAGGTTAATTAGGGAGGGGAAAAAAACAAAGATGATGAACAAAAATCTGAGGAAACTGGAGTTCTGATAAAACAATATGCAAAAAGAATGTGACTTAATGCTCCTAGAAATGTAAATTTTCATGATTAATAGGAAAAATAGACTATATTTTAGTGGATGTCTAATTGTAAAAATAATCGCTCTATAAGTAACTTAAACTCTAATAGTGTAATTTATACAAGTTTACCCCTATCATACCACATTTTATCGTATGTGGCATCTCATGTTCCCGTTCCCATTCTACGTACAGGAACAATCTATTTTTCCCGCAAGAGTAGCAACCATTTTCTACATAAGGAAATGGATGTTCCATATCATTTTGCAAGGTGAAAAGCCAAGTTTTCCTCGAGGGCCTATGCCAATATACTGGAAAATAGACACGCAAGGTGGATAGCAAACCATTTTCTACATAAATGTTTATGCATTTTGCAACAAAAGCCACACCTAGGGCCTATCAATAATTTTGCCACATGGTTCAATAGAAAAAAGTTTCCAAAATTGTTAAAGTGACTTGATTTACTATCAAAAATTCCTAATCCTCAACCAAGCAACATATCATTCATACCTATTGAACATCCCCAAACGTAAGCTTGCATCTAAAATAAAGTCACCAAGACACACCATGCAAAATGTAAAAAAAATTATTCTGAGACTGAATGCATCTGTACTTGCAGACAAAAGAGGACAGGGTAACATGAAGGAAACCTGCAACGGTTCATTTTCATATTCCGCATTGGTGTGAATCAAGAACCACACACTCTCATTGCACAGATGCAGGATGGCTTTCATGAAGGGATTGACAACAACAAAAATCCTCTTTTTCGTTCCTTTTTGTGGGAATCAATACACCATGCCTTGTGAATAACCCTCACGTCTTTTTGCCTTGTGAAACCTTTTCGCCTTTTAAAAATAATTTCTTTGCATGAGACTGTAGTTCTCAAGACCAATATTTTAATTTTTTGTAAAGTAACCCTCATATTGCCTACAAAACAAGTGTGAAACCTTTTTCGCCTTTTAAATATTTGTAAGTTCTCAATATGCAACAATCAAGTATAAAGATGACCTCTTAGATTGACAAGACCATGTAAAATTCACCATGTTGCAAAAAAAAAAATGATAACAATTATTTAAGAAAAAAGGAAAGTGGGATTACTCGGGGAAACTACTTTTATGCACACCTCTTTTGGTTGATCAGCAGCATACACCATTCTCATAAGATGGTAAAGACTAGCTAATAGACAGCAAAGTTTTACTCTAATGCACATCAGAAAGTCCCATCCTTGAACATAAGCTTGGTAATTCAAAAGGCAGACAGGTTATTTTACCACTTTATTTTGTACAGGGTGAAGTATAGGTAAGTACACTATGGAGAAGGAAAAAATAAAAAAACGAAGGCTCGCATAAACAGACACATTGTGGTACAACACTTTTCCTGACCAACAAATGCATTGGGAGCAAAAGGCAAGTCTATAGAAATAACAGTTACTGTCTTATCAGCCACATTTGTCAAACAACACATTTAACATTGCATTCAAAACGGCAGACTTGTCCTGACCAATAAAGAAATTGGGAGCAAAAGGCGAAGCAGTTTTACAGTATTTTGTACAGCATCTTCAATTTGTCAAAAAGAAATTTAACATTGCATTTGAAACTAGCTTATCACATTGTTTTTGAATCATCTAAAGAAGCCAAACCCCCATCATACCGGCTTCTAGAGTGTCATACAACAAACTTATCCCCACTTTGCATAAGACAGCTATTTTGTTCCTAGGAAAAGTTGATTTCACCTAATGTGGCTCAATACTTCTTCTAAATCTCTCCTTGTTCCTCTCCCTTTGTATATTAAAAATAATAATTAGAAATTGAATAAACAAGAGACAAAGTACTTCATTCTCTCAAGCTGCTAACCTATATACTCGGGAGTTCCCTAATTTTCAGGGGGCAGGTGATGTCCATTTCATTTATGGTCAGCGGTGTGACAAATTCATTCCATTCCATGGAACACAAACCCTTGCAGGTTCTAACTCCATGAAAATTAAACCAGATGGACCAAACACTGCTTTGAAAATCTTAAATGTTCCGAGCAAACAAGCAACTGATAATTTCTTTTCCAGACAAAATAGTACTAACAAAACAGCTGCTAACCTAATACTCGGGGAGTTGAGATCGTCCAAATGTCAGCGGCGCAAGATTGTGACAAATTCAACCATTGCACATTGAACACAAACCCTTACTGAAAATTAAACCAGATGGACCAAACACTGCTTTGAAAATCTTAAATGTTCCGAGCAAACAAGCAACTGATAATTTCTTTTCCAACAAATCACAACAAAACAGTATCCTAACAAATAATACCAAAAGTTTTATGATCTCCAATAAATGGATAAATTTACATCTCATACCCATCAAACCAGGTAGCTAAATTTTGCTTTGCAATATCATAGAGGATTAAAGATCATTAAGAACACCATGGAGATTGGATTAGAAGAAAACAGAAAGAACAAGAGCAAAAGAAAAAAGAATAGTTACATACCGCTGGTAACTAGTAAGTGGTTGAGCATCCCGTAGTGCCTTGATTTTTTCTTCAAGGAACGAGCGTTCATGCAATGCAGCAACTGCTGCTGCTACTTGGGAAACGAAAATCACTCTGCTATTAAAGGATTCATCTAGTACATTATTTCCCTCATCCTCCACACTTTTTTCAAAGGGCTCAACAGAATTACCATCCACATCTCTCAAAGCAGGTGGTTTGGGGCCTTTTTGCACAACCGGAAACAATGAAGAATTCAATGAAGCATTTAATAATGGCTTTAAGCATAGCAAAAGTCTCTGCATCTTGGGAAACGAAGAAATCATCTAGTATCATTATTCCCTCATCCTCCACTTTTTTGCACTCAACAGAATTACCATCCACATCTCTCAAAGCAGGTGGTTTGGGGCCTTTTTGCACAACCGGAAACAATGAAGAATTCAATGAAGCATTTAATATCCATTGCTTAAGCATGCTAATAGCAAAAAGCTTCCCATTCACCACACCATACAACACAGATAACTGAAAGGACAACCACTTCAATACTTGAACCAAAATTGGACACTTGAAACTCATTATGGAGGGATTCAACTCCTTCGGGCCTCTGACAAACACCAAGTCTGCGGAATCAACAGCTTCGCCAACAATTGCTTTCAAACAGAGCCGAAAGAGTAAAACCATGTGGTCCCTTATGGGTACATCAATCACAAAACCATAATGAGGCGAATTCACAATTACCCACCTTAGGAAATCATATTCTTGAACCATACGACAACACAAAATGGCTCGAAGAACCATATAGGAATAGGTGGTAGGATAATCATTCCATGCCTCGACTTCAGTCCTAACAAACCACAACTCTGACGGAATAAGCCTAATGTGCTCTCCAGAAAAACCCTTAACCTCACCATTGCCACTGCGTATAAAATTCGCACACTCAACCGATAAAATACCCGGTAGCGTGAACGTTCGACTTGTACTGTCTTGATCGGTGGAACTAACCACGCCAGGGCAATCCCTGTAGAAGAAGCTCGGGCCGAAATTGCAGCCAGGGCAGTATGGGGGGTTGGATGGGGGGTGGGTGGTGGCGGCAGCGGTCCCGGGGGTGGAGAGCAGTAGCGAGATGTGGATGGTGGTGGCGGCAGCGGCGGAGTGATGGTGTGATGGTTGTTGGGAGTGGTGGTTGTGGTGGAAGAGGGATGGTTCCGGTTATCAATATTAAAAGAATAGTGGAAGAAGACGGGGTTAGGGTTAGGGTTAGGGGACGAAGGCAGAAAGGTGAAGGATGATGAAGATGGGGCATTTAGAAATGGATTCGGAGGGTTCATGACGACCAAACTTCTACTTCGTACCAGTAAGCAGAATATACCTTTTCTTCCATGCCCGATATTAACGCTCCGTTTGGATGGAAAAACGGATCAGTGCAGCAGTAGGAGGGGTTGCTGGAGTTTCATCTCCCATAAAACATGTTACACTTTTTATAATCCACCTCTGATCGGCTGCCGATATCTGTATAATGTGTTCGTTCCGAAGTACCAAAGAAATAAAAAATTTATCTGTATAATGTGTACCACTCGTGAGATGACTGGGGTAATGTATTCCAATAAAAAAAATACACAGAAATTTGTTTGAAGACCGGTCTGTCCGACCAAAAATACAATGATAAATATATTTTTTTAATATACATATAGTTAGATTTTATATTATTTAAAATTATTTTTAAATGAGTGTTTGGCCAGTGGCCGAGACGCAATAAACTCATTCATTCGGTTAGAATTCGACACCTTTTTTAATGACTTTTGTTGCGCCCCTACCTCTGTTGGGCGAGGATGGTGACTTTGATTTCACACCAACCCACCCCTTTTCTTAAATTGCCTTGTATAAAAAAAATAATTTAATTTTAGAAAAGACAATTGTTCATTATAAAAAATTTGGTTTACATAGACAGCCTTGTAAATGTAATTTTGATTTTGGGCGAGTTTAAAATTTAATTCTAAGCTCGATAGAAATTATTTTTAGTGTACATCCGACCCGACCAATATCCATGCCTACTAAAGCGTGTGCACAAGTGATATGTGTGCTATAATATGTTTACTATTTTAAAATATTAATCTCATACTTAGAAGAAAAAATAATTATTCTACAACTTAAATAATGCACAAATCGCATAATATAAAATGTAGTAGGAGAGTAAACCCCAAAAAAAAAAAAAAGAACATGTAGACACAGAAGTTAATACCATTACTGTAATCAGGGATTACAAAATTGTATCAAGTTTGTACTAAACTACACATCTTTTATAATGCACACGTGTTGCATGTGCAATAATATATTTAACAGTTTAAGTTTTTATCTCAAGCTTACCAAAAAAAAATTATTATTCTATTAACTTAAATAATGAATAGATCACATAATACAAAATATAGTGATGATGTAGTGAATTTGTACGACCTTCCCAACCTTTGATACAAACGGTTGAAGTGGTAAATTCTCTCGCTTGGGACACCGGTGTAGTGCCTGCCAAAGACACTCGGATGCCAAAATTAGGCTAGAAATAAATGGGCAGAGTAACAATGCTCAAGAGTTCATGTGTTTCGTAGCTTCCTTAGGGATGATGACTACCCTTTATATAGGGATATAAGCAGAGAGTGTGGCTTAGATCATGGGCACATTAATGGGAGAGCCAACTGTGCCCTCAAATTGCGCACTAAGGATAGAGAAAAGGAATCATGCCCCCATGTCTAGGCTTCATGGACTATCTTCCCAGTCGAGGGTGAAACAGTCCTAATTGTGGGATCGTGAGGGCTAATCTTTAGGCGAGAATCTCAGGATACTTTAATGATGGTGCCAAATACCCTATTGGGGCTCTGTCCCTCAGGTTTGTCACAACACCTGGTCGAGAGGGTAGCTTGGAGGGACTGGTCTGGAAGAGTGGTATGGGTCTTATAGTTTGCCCTAGCAGGGACAGACCGGTTATACTTGCACTATCAGATGCCCCTAATTCCCTCGGCAGCTCATGCCTGCTGGTGGGAATTTCAAAGAGCCGTGGGCGGGGCCCCTGAGGTGCATTTATGGCATCGTAAATCGTCATGATTACTACGTCTGCCGAATCGACGCGACCCTTGGTATTTGTGCCACGTGGCCTCGCGGGGTTGGCCCATATTTTGATGGGACATTACCAATACTGGCCATTCAATCCAAGAGCCATGGGCAGATCTATGCTGTTGATTTTGAAAAAAGGGGGCCTATAAGGCGTTGGCAGTTCATCACAAGGTCATCTGTTTTGCACATCTCTTTCGAGTTATATAGTGAGTGGTTTCTCTCACCTTCTTCTGCTATTGTTGATCGTTCAAAGTAACTTCAAGCCTTCCCCTCAACTTTTCTACTCATCAAGGTATTTCGAGTGTGTAGGTATATGTTTTGGCTTTTACAAAAAGCCATTTGGTATTACGAGTGGAGAGTCAGGACTTCGTACCTCCTAGGGTTTGTAGGTGACCCCTCCTTTGTCGAGTCTGTGTATTGGGGCGTTTTAGAGGCCTCCAAGTCCACTTTCGAGACCCTGCACAAAATAGAGGACCATAGGACCATGAACCCCCAACCAATCACCCTATCATCCGGTTCTGAGCGCACCGCCTCAATGGATTTGGATAGGGTTAGGCCAGACGAGGCTTTAAGTGCCTCTGCAAATTGCTCTAGGGTAGACATTGATGATGTTACTAAAGAGGTGAGGCCAAAGAGGGCAAGGAGCCCTGTGGCCATCGTGGATGCCTTTGAGGGTGCTCCCACGACTGAGGTTGAGGTTGGGGAGGGGGTTGGGATGCCCTCGGCCCCAAACTGCAGGTATGAGGCGAGAAACATAGCCTCCATCCTGGACAGGCCAAAAGTGAGGAAGCTTTGGTCCGCCTACCAATTCTCAGCTTCTATGAGCTATAGTGTTCTTGAGAGCAAAGACAGAGTGTGCTTCCCTCGCCCTGGGAAAATCACAGTGTATGAGAGTGCGTTAACCGAAAGGCTGAGGTTTCCTATCGCTCCTCCTATTAGGGGAGTTCTGAGCAGGTGTAGGCTAACTCTAGGGCACCTCATGCCCAATTCATGGCGTATATTGGTGGGTTGTACAGCCTTGCGGCAAGCCGCCACAAATAGGGAGGAGCACCTGACCCCAGAAGATTTCTTTTACTGTTACAAGTTGACTGAGGGCGAGGGCACAGGCTGGTACAACTTTTCATCTCGGGAAGGTCAGGCTGCCATGGTACCCAGTCTCCCTGTCTCTCACAAACGCTGGAAGGAGAAGTATTTCTTTGTATATGGCGAGGGCATGGAGATCGCACACTGCAAGGATGTTACTGACCAGACCCTTCGTATACCTAGGCAGTGGGGTAGACCAGGTAGGAAAGGTAAGTGCTTTTCTTGCTTTCATACTTGGGCTCTACTTAAGGTAGTGGTCTGACCATTATCCCTTCTTTTTTTTAATGCTCAGCACGCCTACCTGTGCTAGAGGACAAGTCAAGGAAAGCCCGGCTAGCGAGGGTGAGGGAGTACCCAATCACATACTGGGCACACCTTGTGGCTGGTGAGAGTTTGGTCGCCTACCTCTTAGATCCAGACCCTTTCATCGAAGCACTTCGCGCTAAGAGGAGTGAGTCTGGAATATTTATTACAACTCTCTTTTAGTGTGGGTGTACTAATCCTTGCTTTGTGTGTTTTGCAGAACAAGACTCCACAATGAGCTTTGATAAGAGGAGCATGGGGACCTTTGCCAAGAAGAAGTTTGAGGAAATGGAAATGGTGAAAGCTACTGGAGAGAGACCCAACAAGTGCCCTCGACCTAGCTCAGGGGGTAAGATTGTTGAACCTCTGCCTGATAAGGGTCCTGCAGTGGTTGGCCCACCCAAGGGAGCCAAGGTTCCTTCCGTTGCCCAGGCTCCTGGTCAGTCCTCCAGGTCTGGTGCTGGTATGCCCCCACCTACTACAGCAACACCTGCGGGTCAATCACCTTTGGCTCAGCAAGGCCAGCCCCTCATTGTGGAGGATGTCCAAGCTATTTTGGAGAGGATGCAAAAATTCATCAACTTGGAGGACGTGGCCCCCTTTGCTAACTGGAACAACGCCTAGCTGATAAAGAGCATGAATCATGATGATCTCAAGGTGATGCTTCTGATTAATCTTTCTTTTCCATCTGATTGCTCTAACTTATTGATACTGATCCGTTTGTCCTTTTGTAGTTGCATGTTAAAGTGCTCTACCTGTCCATTCGCTTGAAAGCGAAGACGACTGAAAGCTCCAAGAAAGGTCAGGTCATCGACACCTTGACCGAGACCATCAGCAGGTTGGAGAAAAAAGTCAAAGATGCTTAGGAGTCCCACGCAGTTGGTGAGGCAAAGAAGACTATCGTCCTGGATGAGTCAGTGGAGCTTAAGAAAAAGGTTAAGGCGTTGACTTTCGATGCCCAGACCTTTGGGGCCGTTAAAAATTCTTTGACCTCGAGGATAGCTGAGCTGGAAGGGCAGCTCAAAACCGCTCAGGAGGAGGCTGTAGAGGAGTTTAAGGCTGGAGCGGCTTTTTAGGATGAGGTCAGTGAAGCTTACATGGAAGGCTTCGTTGACGCCAAAGTTGCGGCGAAGAAACTCTTCCCAGACTTGGACTTCTCTGCTCTGAAGCCGTCGGATGACACCACCTCCCAGGTGCCTGGCGGGGAAGACCAGACCCCTGCAGCAGAAGATGAGGACGACACTCAATTCTAAGCTCTACAAAGGCCCCAAACCTTTGTAATAATTTTTTTTAACTGCCTTTGTAATTGCCTTCAATTAATAAAAATGCCTTTTTGCCTCTTATCCGTGCTCTATGTCCTTATATTCCAATACTTGAGATGAGTCGTGTGCCGAAGAAGTCATAGATTACTTGTGTACGCTCAAGAATCTTACAGTAGGTCCGTTTGTTCGAGCTAACCAGCTAGCTCTTAAAGTATAACCTTGCGTAAGTTTTTCGACTTGACTGAGTTCAAGAGACTAACCAAGTGGGCCTAGTAGCCTTACGGTCTTTCAACTGTTCTGGTTTGGTCAGTCCAAGATGTTGGTCCAATAGGCAAACCAAGAGGGGGGGTGAATTGGGTTTTTCAGAAATTAATACAAGTTAAGATTAATTAAAATTAATCTAAACAATATAGTCAAGGCTAATCTATGTGCAAAGCAAAGTTATCAATGAAAACAAAGAAAACAGAGCAATGAAGGAGAGACACAGATTTACCGAGGTTCAACCACAAACCGTGGTCTACGTCCTCACCCCAAGACCTCCTTGAAGCCTTCTTCCACTATGTAATCAACTATTACAAGATGGGTTGCTGATTGACAAAGTGCTCAGCTCACTCTACAAGAACTTCTCACCGAGCTTTTCAAATCCCAAGTGGTTTTGTCCAAGCTCCACTTAAACTTTTACAAGAGTTTTGCTTCACACAAGAGAACTCTCAAACTCTCAGTTACAAGTGTATAGGAGTATACAACTTACAAACAAATTCTCTAACTAGAGTAGATTTACAATCAAAGCTCACAGATGAAAGTTAAAAGAATATTCAGTGTATATCAGTGATTCTTGTCTCTTGTTGTTTCTTCCCCTTGATTCTTGTATATAAATGCAGTTGGAGGCTAATATATATACCCTTGCATTGATTCCATCCGTTGGAGGTGGTTGGGTATCATAAATACACGTCCAGTCTGTTATAACATTAAGAAAAGTAGCCGTTGCAGCAGAGGGAGTCGGCTCCATTTTTGTGGTATCGACACTTCTTGCTTCTGCATTTACCAGATATAGTTCACTTAGTTCATGAGTCCCCTATTCAGGTTGATGAGGCAACTCCTTGTTCATCTGTCTTCTTCATACTAGGCTTCTGCTGTCATGAGGCGACACTTCTGCTTCAAGTGTCCACTCATTGATCATTTAAACTTCCAGCCTTTTGCTTCTGCTACCAGGAGGCGACACTTCATCTTCATGTGTCTGCTCATTGATCATATTATCTTCAAGCCTTTGCGTCTGGCACTGTGAGGCGACACTTCATAACAATGTGTCTGCTCATTGCCTACTTGGTCTTCAGACAATTTTGCTTCTGTGTTCAAAAGGCGACACTTTGTTTCAATGTGTCCACTCATTGTCCAATATGTCTTCAGGCCTTTTAGTGTCTGTGATCAGGAGGCGACTCCTCATTTTCATGAGTCCCCTCATTGCCCAGAATTCAGCCTTTAGATTTCTATTGATCAAGCTTATCAAAGCACTGGTATAAGATCTTCAAGGAGTATGTCTTTGGGGTATGAAGATCAATCAAATCTTCCTAACTCATCAGAGTTAACTTCTATTTAAATTAGAATTGAATCAATCATTGGATGTTGATCTTCTTCTTGAATCGCAAGCAGTCAAAGCTTCACTTGATCAAAACTGAACTTTACTTCTTCATTTACAAAGCTTCTTCAATCATTGTAGAACATTTTCTTGAATGCCAATCTTCCTGTAGAGCTTCACAATGCTTCATTTCTGATTTCCTCTCTTTGATAGCAATTCTTCATTGTTCAATAAACACTACACAGAGGCCATTGCAGACTAGATGAAATCTCTTCACACATCTAATCTTCATTGACTCTTTACACTGTAGAAGAATTCTTCACTTGGATTCCATGTGGAGATCAGAATTTCATTGTGAGCCGTCTTCTCAGCAACTTCAATCTCATTGTCTTGAATTGGTCTTAAGCATACCAGATGAGATCATCTCTTTGAGCATTTTCTAACTTCTTCAACAACCAATTCTTCTTCAACTGAGCATTGCACTTCTTCAACTGATCCTTGTGTATTCTGATGAAATCTTCTTTAGGTATTTACAATATCTCCATTCTTTATCTTTAACTGATCATTCCATTTCCTCAACTGATGAAGTCTTTAGCCTATCTTGCAAATCAATCTTCATCGAATGTAAGATATTTTCTTGAAGTAGAGATAGGCATCATTTCTCAGTTTGGTTCATTGCATAGCCCTTTGAATTCATTGCTTGCATCTTGAATTTGTTATGCATTCTCCTTGATATGTATTAGACTTAAGATTCAATTTTAAGTCTAAACTATGAACTTGTTAATCTGCACACTAAGTAGATTCATTAGAAACATAACACAAGGTTTAGTTATCATCAAAATCAACATGGGAATTAACCTTGAGTCAACAAGGATTAACCTTGACTCAACACAAGACTGACCAGTTAGGCTTGGTGGCCTTGTGGCCTTTCAGCTGGTTTGGTCAGTCATCGTGGACTGACCAGTTGGGCTAAGTAGCCTAGTGGCCTTTCGGGTAGTCTGATCAGTCTTTGTGGACTAACCAATTGGGCTAAGTAGCATAGTGGCCTTTCGACTTACCTGGTCAGTCTTGGGGACTAACCAGTTGGGCTTCATAGCCTTGTGGCCTTTCGGCTTGTCTGGTCAATCTTGGGGATTGACCAATTGGGCTTAGTAGCCTTATGGCCTTTCGGTTGTCTGGTCAGTCCCCAAGTTGGGCTTAGTTGTCTTGTGGCCTTTTGAATAGTCTGGTTAGCCTTCGTGGACTGACCAATTGGGCTAAGTAGCCTTGTGCTCCATGAGCCATGCAAGTAGATGACCATTTAGCTGCCTCGAAGAGCAAGAATTTCATTAATGAATGCTGGTTACATCATACATAATACTTCCTTAGGTGCTTAGCATGCCAAGGGTTAGGGAGGTCCTTGCTGTCCATTCCGGTTAGCCAATAGGTCCCTTTTCAGGAAAACCCTATAACTCTGTATGGCCCTTCCCAATTTTGGCCCAAGTTTATCGTCACTGAGCTTCCTGGTGGACTGATTAACTCTCTTAAGAACCAAATCTCCTGCTTTAAATGCCCTAGGTTTCACTCTGGCGTCATGATATCTACGCTTCTTTGTTGATAGGCTGCTACTTCCATGGCTGCTTGCAATCTTCTTCCTTCAAGTAAATCTAGGCTCATCTCCAAAGCTTCGTTGTTAGCCTCCGATTCTAAGTATTCGACCTTGGGGCTTTGCAAACCTATCTCCACTGGGATGACTGCTTCCGCTCCAAACGTTAAGGAAAAAGGGGTATGCCCTGTTGCCACCCTTTCGGTTGTTCGGTAAGCCCACAAAATGTTGGGAAGCTCCTCAACCCATAAGCCCTTCGCCTTCTCTAACTTTTGCCTTGATAATGTTGAACAGGGTCCTGTTGGTGACTTCAACCTGGCCATTGGCTTGAGGATGCTCTGGGGAAGAGAAGTGATGGTTGATCTAGAGGTTTTAGCACATCTGTCCAAACTGACCGCCCTTGAACTGTTTCTCATTATCTGTGATAATCACTTTGGGGATTCCGAACTTACATATGATGTTCTTCCATAGGAAATTCTTCATTTTCTGCTCAATAATGGTGGCGATCGCTTCAGCTTCGGCCCACTTGGTGAAGTAGTCGACTGCCACCACCGCAAATTTAGTCTGGCCTTTTCCCAAGGGTAAAGCCCCCACAATGTCAATCCCCCATTGGGCGAAAGGCCAAGGGCTCTGGATGGGCGTCAGCTGCTGGGGTGGTTATCTTGGGATGTTAGAAAACATTTGGCACTTGTCATACTTTCTTACGAAATCTTGGGCATCCTTCTCCATGGTGGGCTAGTAGTAAGCTACCCTGAGTATCTTCTTGGCCAGAGCTCTACCTCCTAAGTGGTTGCCACAGACCCCTTCGTGCACCTCTCTTATAATATAATTAGCGTCTGCTTTTCTTACACACCTTACCCAGGGTAGGGTGTGCCCCTTTTTATAAAAAATGTCGTTGATAAGGGTGTATCCGTTGGCTCTATACTGAATCCTTTTGGCCTCAATGTTGTCCTCTGGTAAGGATCCTTGCTCCAAGTAGTTTCTGATTGGCGTTGCCCACTCCACTTCTTATTCTACTTGGTGTATGTAAGCACCCTATTTTCGCCCGCTCGGCAATCTCCGGCCCGACCGGAATTGGGTTTCAACATCACAACACAAGCAGGCTTAAGACGAGCCTTTCAATCTCCAATCCAGTCAACTGGTCGCTTCTCGGGCCCGCAAAGACCTGCTAGAGCCATAAGCACTATTATTCCAGGCAGTTTTTCGGACCGGGCGGTCCCGGAAACCAATGCCATCCAGGTAGCTTCCCGGGATTGGGCGATCTCGGGGACCAACACCTCATCAAAAATTTCAGACGGTTCACTTCTGACGCCTGCTAGCCTGCCAATGTAGAATGTACGTCATTCGGTAATTCTCCGGGACCAGGCATTCTCGGAGACCAACACCACCCTTCCAGATAGCTTTCTAGGACCAAGCGTTCTCAGAAACCAATACCACCCTTACAGGTAGTTCTCTAAGACCGGGCGTTCTTAGGGACCAACACCGCACATGTAGTTTTCCGAGACCTGGCGGTCTCGAAAACCAACACCTAGGTCAACACTAGCGTCTGCTAGCCCAACTCGGTGAAAAATGACCAAACCTGCCCCTTGGGCCTCTAGGCACGTTTTGGGAGAGTTTAAAATTCCTTAAAATGATAAGTCCATCCTTCCAAAATGTTGTCAAACCATTAGGCATCCCCCGCACGCCATTTGGTTCAAATCCAGTCCTATTCTGGCTCACTCTGGTCAAAATGACCATTTTGCCCCTGAATGCCTCAGCACGGCACAAACCCCGCTGAACGGCAAAAGACTCTCTCAAAAATATCCCTGAACAACCCTACACACTTAACACAATATACCAGATTATTCCTGACCATTTCCAGCCAACTTCAGTCAAAATGACCGTTTTGCCCCTAGAAGCCCAAAAATGCCCCGAAACAGCATCGGCCTTGGGGTCTCGAGCAGAAGGTTTCACCACACACCCTTGTTTAACCCAAGGAGCACCCTACGACACTAAGCTCACACGACGCGATAAAAGTTCCCTGGAGCGTCTCGCAGACGCTCCACCTAAATTATCTTTCCCCCCGATTCCCTGGTTATAACACACCATCAACTGACTTGAGAAATGCGTAAATTAGGGAATTCTCGAAAGCTCATCCATAGATCTTTCCATCGATACGGTTCGATCGAATAGATTGCTTCCTGAAGCCCTCTATCGTACGGTGCGAAAACTATAACTTTTAGCAACCCTTGGAACGTCTCGTAGACGCTCCGCCAAGGTTGATTTTTTCTCTGATTCCCTAATCAAAACGCACCGTCAAACAACTTGAGAAATGAGTAAATTTGGGAATTCCTGAAAGTATTTCCAGAGTACTTTCCATCGGTACGGTCCGATCAAATAGATCGCTTCTCGAAGGCCTCGATCACACGAAACGAAAACAGCCACTTTCAAACACCCAGGGAGCGTATCATAGACGCTCCGCAAAAGTGACCTTTTTGGCACATTTCCTAAGACGATATCACTCACCTCCAAACATAATTCAAACTTTTCGAAAACATGAAAGTTCATCGAAAGCACTAGGAGAACATCCCGAGTGCGACCGATTCCCCCAGAACCTTCCCAATTGACTTTATTATCGAGGCAAAGTTTGGACAAACTTTTCCAGTGATGGAGCGTATGCTACATGCGCTCAAATTTTGATCAGATCGACCGACTTTCGATCAACGGTCGAGATTTAACCAGTACACAGGGTGCCACGTGTTATTCTGGCAATGGAACAGTACCTGCGCATGTCCTACATGCGCAGGGCCAAATTTTGGGCATGCGCAAGGCCTGTTCCAGATTGCCTATAAATAGAGGCCTCCCCTCTTACATATTCCAGGTCCAAAATTGATACGAAGTTCTGCCGAAATCACTCCAGAAACTCGAATCTTTACATATATTCCTCCCCTTCAACACTTAGGCTAGATTCTACCACTTACAAGGCCTCATACACACTTATACACTCCACTCTAGTTTCTCAAGCCCTCTTGAAGTCACTCAAGCTCCAATCAAGACATCCATTGGAGACTACAAGTATGTTGAAGGCAAAAGGTGGTATCCCTTTTCACATTTGTGCTCTCCCCCACTCTTCTCTTCTCCCTCCTAGCCTACTTAGGCTATTCTCTATTTTAATCCCCATCTTCAACCCCCCTTTCTTTGCATGTTTGAGTCAAGAGGGCTCTTAGATCATGCTTAGAGGAAAGCAAGTGAGAGCCACCGTGTAGAGGGACCTTTCATTAGCCTACTTTAAGATGGTATGGCCTAGGAGCCCCTTGTTTATGTGGTGAAGCCTAAAAGCCTTGTATGTGAATCATGATCCCTTGCATATTACTATTTTGATCATGTCTTGTATGCTTGGCTTCATTTTATGTTTGTTGCTATGTTCCACAATGCTTGCATTGCTCTTAATTTTATGACATTTTCAAGTTCTACATTTCCTTCAAAAATTATTCCAAGAGTTGGTCTCTTGAAGTTTAGGATGGGATCTTAGAATTATGCCTTAGAAGAGCCCCCTACTAACCCCCCTAATTCACATTTTTGCATCATTGCATTACAACTTGCATAAAAGTTCCTTTCAAACTCTCGAATTTTTAAGATTTCCATTCTCTCAAATTTAGTGGTTAAAGTGGCCCCATGGAACCCTCTCTTGACTAGTCTCCCTTTTGTTTGGCCATATGAACCCTCTCTTGATGGGATGGTCCCTTTGAAAAATAGTTTTCAAAATCCTTCTCTAAAGGTGATTTTCAAAATTGCATTATCTCCATCTTTGCATCAAAAATGATTTCCCAAAAATTGCCATCATTATGTTGATTTTTGACCACTTATACTCTTGTCAAAATAGTGGTTATAATGGCCATGAGGAAACCTTTCTTGGAATGGTTTCCACACATCAACCATATAAACCATACTTTTGACTAGAGTCAAAATTTTCATGGAAATGATCTTCAAAAAGATTGCCAACCAAAGTCCATTGTATAATATGTTTTGTTTTTCAAAACTCTTTTCAAGAATGCATCAAAACAATTTTCAAAACCATTCTCCAATCTAACCCTAGGTTAAATTGACCCTAGTTGTCCAAACCTAAGTTAACTTGACCCTAGTTGACCAACCCTAGGTTAACTTGACCCTAGTTATCCAACCCTAGGTTAACTTGACCATAATTGACTAGCCCTAGGTTAACTTGACCCTAGTTGTCTAACCTTAGGTTAACTTGACCCTAGTTGTCAAACCCTAGGTTAACTTGACCCTAGTTGACCAACCCTAGGTTAACTTAACCCTAGTTATCCAACCCTAGGTTAACTTGACCCTAATTGACCAACCCTAGGTTAACTTGACCCTAGTTGTCCAACCCTAGGTTAACTTGACCCTAGTTGTCCAACCCTAGGTTAACTTGACCCTAGTTCACTCACCTTAGGTTAACTTTGTTGGCCCAAGAAGGCAACCCAAAAGGGGGGTGAATTGGGTTTTGATAGAATTTATATCAGAAATTGCAACTAAAAATAGTTTATGTATTTTAGCAACAATTAATCAAAGTGTATATATCAAGCAAGTGAAGTATACATCAATATATATATATATTTATGCAAACATGTATAGTGAGCAAATAAGCAAAACAGAGGCAGAAGAGAAGTGCACCAGATTTATAGAGGTTCGGCCAACCTTGCCTACGTCCTCTCTTCTTCGATTCTTTCGAAGGAATTCCACTATGTAATACTCCTTACACAGCTGCTGGTTTTGTCACAAGTGCCCAGCTCACTCTTACAAAAGCTTATTCCCAAGCTTTCAAAACCCAAGAGATTTTGTCCAAGCTTCTCTCAAACTTACAAGTGATTTTGTCCAAGCTTCACTCAAACTTACAAGTGTTTTTACCCAAGAACACTCAAACTTACAGGTTTACAAACCCACCCAAGTGAAATGAATAAAGGTTATACAATGGGTAACTCTCCTAGTGAGTATATGAACAAATACAACTCAATGAATAACCTTAAACACTCAGCAAAAATGTGTGGCAGTGAGGTACAGGAGGTTTTCAGCTTCAAGTACTTGAAATCAATGGTATAATTCCTCTCATCATCAGTATTGAAGCTGTATGTAACTTGTATTTAAAGATATGAATTGATTCTAGCCGTTGGAGAAGTATGGGAGAAGATTTGGTTGCATTTTTGCCCATACCGTATGTCAGAAAACTAGCCGTTACTGTCTGGGGGTCGACTCTTTTCACAATAAGTCGACTCTTTTTGCATTTCAGCAGATTTTTCAAGTTACTGTCCAAATGAGTCGACTCTTTTGTCCTAGGAGTCGACTCTTTTAAGCTGTCTGCAGAATTCTAAGGCTCTATTCGAATGAGTCGACTCTTTTTACTTGAGGAGTCGACTCTTTTAACCAAAAACTATATTTTTGCAACTTTTCTTCATTTTTTTCCAAAGCTTCCAATCTTTTCAAGGATCATTCAAATGACCTTTTTAAAGCTTGCAAATGCTTCTTCAAGGTTAGATGACTCCAAGAACATCTTTAATCCATTCTAGATGAATTATCTTCATTGTAATCACTTGTAGAGCTCTTCCATCATCATAGCTTCATCCATTGATTCAAGTCTTCTTCAAGATATTCAAGAGAGCTTCCATGACTTCGAATCTTCATTTCTTCAACTGATTTTCTATTCTTCTTTGAACATCTTCATTTCTAGATTTCTTCTAGAATTCTTCAATTAACATAAGTTTTTCATGGACTTCAATAACTCTTCCAAGAAAGCTTTCCAAGTCTTGTGATTTCTTCCATATCTTCAAGACATCTTCAAATCTTCGAAGAAGGCTGCCATGTCTTTGAGTTGGTCTCATCTTCTTCTATTATTGCAAGATATCTTCAAGTCCTCAAAGTCTCCAATCTTTTCAATCAAGACTTTGATCATTTTTATTCTTCTTTCTTGACATTCATTTTCTTCATTCTTTTATAAGATTACCATTGTTGAATATGCCATTCCTTCATGAGTATCAAACTTCAATCTAAGATTTTCATCATCTTGAGATTCTTTTATCTTCTTATAATATCAGCTTTGTAGAATACATAATTTCATCATGCTTTTCACTCTTCATTCTTATCTTTGCATCACAAAACCTCTATTATGATAAACTTCAAGTCAAGATCTAATTAATAATTCATCTGCACACTAAGTAGAATTATTAGATCATTAAAGCATGTTTTGTTATCATCAAAATCAAGGCATTGACTCAACAAACTTAACCCTAGTTAGTTAACCCTTAGTCTTCTTAAGCTTAGGTTAACCTAACCTAAGTTAGTTAACCTTAGGTTCCCCTAACCCTAGGCTAACCCAACCTAGGTTAATATACTTCAAGGTTCCAACTCTTGAAACCTTTTTTTCAAATGATCATCCAAACTTTCAAATTATCCTCATAACCTATTCCTCCAAAACCGCCTACTCCCATGATTTCAAGAACCCAATTCCATAAAGTCTTCAAATGTTCCTACCTTCCCTTTTCAAGACTTTTCCAAAAGTGTTTTCAAAGAGTCACACCCCTAAGGTGTCGCTAGTCCTCTCATGGTTAGGTATTCTAAGGAGAAGTGATAAAATAAGGACAACCTCTAAGGTTGTCCATATTAGGACTCCAAACCCTTAGCCATTTTCAAAAACCACTTTCGAAAACTAAGTCATCAAAACATTCCTCCAAGGTTTTCAAAACAAGACTTCAAAAACACTTCAAGTTCTCTTGAGTCATGCCAAAGCATTTTTTCAAAACTCCCTTAAGTTGATCCAAAAACATTTTCAAAACACTCCACTGTAAGCACCCCATTTTTGACCGCTCGGCAGTCTACATTCTGTCCAGACTTGTTTTCAAATCATTATGGACATATTCCAATCGAAACCAATCCTCTAGTCCAAATTCCGTCTTTCTATCGCTTTGCGGGCCTGTCAGGCCTGAATAGAGGCAAAATGACCAAAATGCCCTTAGGGGCATTATCCTTTCTTATTCCAATTCCAATCCCTCTCTCGAGACAGTTTATTCCTCGAGATGGTCCGAGTAGCAAAACTACTCACAAAACCGTCAGAGTGGCGGAAACACTCACCAAACCGTCGGAGTGGCAGAAACACTCACAAAACCGTCAGAGTGGCGGAAATACTCAAAACCTAGGCACGTCTCTTCGGAGTCGGTAAGACCTCTTTCCAATCCCTCTCTCGAGACAGTTTATTCCTCGAGACGGTTCGAGTAGTAAAACTACTCACTCAACCGTTAGAGTAGCGGAAATACTCACAGAGTCGTTAGAGTAGCGGAAATACTCACAGAACCGTTAGAGTAGCGAAAATACTCACAGAGCCGTCCGAGTAGCGGAAATACTCAACCGTTAGAGTAGTGGAAATACTCACAGAGCCATTAGAATAGCGAAAATACTCACAGACCCGTTAGAGTAGCGGAAATACTCATAGAACCGTTAGAGTAGCGGAAATACTCACAGAGCCGTTAGAGTAGCGGAAATACTCTCAAATCGTCAACCCCGTCCGAGTAGCGGAAATACTCAACACCTAGGCCAATACCCATGTTTGTTAGCTCACTTCGGTGAAAAATAACCAGACTACCCTTAGGGCCTTTTCCGAGACTTTTCGGTTAAGATGATCATTTTGCCCCTAAGTATCCGAATGCCCCGGGAACCACACCGACTCTGGGTATCAAACCGGTAATGCCCCGAGAACACTTTTTATAGTATTCTCGACCTTCCTTTACCTTTCCAGACCATTCCGAGTCAGTTCCAGCCAACCCAGTACAAAATGACCATTTTGCCCCTCGAGGGCCGGTTTCCTTTTTCGACCACACCGGCTCTGGGTATCAAACCGGTAATGTCTCGAGAATACTTTTTATAGTGTTCACGACCTTCCTTTATCTTTCCGGACCATTCCGAGTCAGTTCCGGCAAACCCGGTGCAAAATGACCGTTTTGCCCCTGGTGGGCCGATCTCCATTTCCGACCACGCCGGCCCTGGGAATCAAACCGGCAACCTCTGGGAACATTCTAAATAATGTTTCTAGATCCCAAGTCTTTTTTCGGGACAATCCGGGTTCGCCCCGGCAGTTTCCTAGTCCGATTGACCGTTTTGCCCCTTAAGGCTCGGTCAACCTTTCCGACACATCCAATCCTCACTTTTCAAGTCAAATACCTCCAGGACACTATTTTAAGTGTTCCTGCTCCTTTCCGGCCTTCCGGGTCACTCCCGGCTCCTTCAAATCATTCTCGGACTTTCCGGAGTCACTCCTAGTGAAGCTAGGCTAAAGTTTACATGGTAGTCACTAGTACAGGCGCCCAAATCTAGTCAAAGATACGTTGCTTGCCAACCTTAATTGTTTCCTAAATGGCTGGGGCCACTAGCAGTGGCGCCAAGCCAAAAAATGGCCTGGCGCCACTCCTAGTGGCGCTAGTATAAATTTTGCCCTGGCGCCACTACAACAGGCGCCAGGCTTGTCCAACTTCTATAAATACAGAGTCTCGATCAACGTGAAAGGCGTCTGCAAACTTAACCTAAGAATCTCATATTTCAATATACAGAGCTCGAGCACCTCCAAAACCCTAGTCTCCCTAGGTTTTCCCAAACCCTAGCCACTATACACAAACCCTAGCCTCCTATACACTCATACACTCCCCTATACACTCGTACACTAGCCTTCAACCACTCTCTCAAGACTTGAAGAGCAGCCATCCAAAGCTTGAAGACAATCCTTGAAGACTGAAGGTGAAGATCAAGACCGAAGACTGAAGACTGCACGGCGCGCAAAATAAACAAGAAACAATGTAGGCTTTCTCTTGCACTTCCCCCCTCTCTCTTCTCTCTCCAACCCACTTGGGTTTTCTCTATTTTAATCCCCCATCTCTTTCCCCCCCTTTCTTTGCATGCTTGAAACAAAGGGATTCCCGGTCCATGTGTAGGATTGGACTATGGGAGAGTCACCGTGTCGGGGGCTTTCTTCTAGTCTAACCAGAGACCACGTGGGTCCGGCCCCCTTAATTATGTGGTGAAGCCTTAGCCTTGTATGTTCACGACCCTCAAATTGCATTGTGCATATCATAGTCTTGCATCTTCCAAAAACCATTTTCAAAGTTGTTTTTCAAAAGGTTTTTAAACTTGTTTTCAAAAGTGCATCCAAATCTCTCTTTCAAAAACTTGTTTTCAAAACCACAATTCTAGGGTGATTCTAGCCTTTCCATAGCTAGGGTTGCTTTAGGAAAGTGTTATATTAAAAGTGGCCTTTTGGTCTATATTTTCAAACCTTGTTTTCAAAACCACTTTCTTAAAGTGGTTCTAGTCCTCTTATGGCTAGAATTGTTTTAGGAAAGTGAGATGTTTTTACACCTTCTAAAAACTCTCTTTAAAAATCTCTTCCTAAAAATCTCTTTTTCAACATACTTTCCTAAAACTCTCCTCTCCAAAATTGTTTTCAAAAATTCCTTCCAAAATCTATTTTTCAAAACTCCCTTTTTCAACTCCTTCCAAAAATCCTCTCCCCAAAATCCACTTTCTAAAAACTCTCTCCAACAATCTCCTCCTAAAAATCTTTCTAAAAACTCTCTTCCCAAAATTTTTCTTCTAGAAACTCTCCTCTAGGATCTTTTTTCCAAAAAACACGTTTCTAAAAATACACTTTCCGAAACTCCCTTTTTCCTAAAATCTTTTTCCAAAAACTCCCTCTCCAAATTCACTTTCCAAAAACTCCTCCCTAGGATTCCCTTCTAGAAAACCTTCATTTCCAAAAATGCACTTTCCAAAAACTCGTTCCTTAGAAGCCCAAGACAAGGCGTAGAACTCGCAATTAGGAAACCTTAATTTTCTTTCCAAAAACATGATTTTCAAACTTTGCCCCAAATCTAGGTTTCCAAAACCTCTAGTTTTCACATCCGAACTATACATGTTTCCAAAGCCTTTTTTTTCTACGTCAAAATGACAATTTTCCAAATCTAGGGTTTCTAGAATCTCCCTTTCCAAATCCTATCTTCCCTTTAGGAAACCGAATCAAATTTTCCCGTTTAGGAAACTAGATCCTGTCCTCCGTTTTTGGAAACAAAATCAAACCTTTCTCTTTAAGAAACCAAATCCAATCCTTTCCTAATCCAAACCTTTTCTTAATTCAATTCCTTCCTAAACCATAAGTTTCCTAAACTTAAACTTTAAATCTTTCCTTAAATTTCAAAATCCAAATCTTTCCTAAACTTCCACTTTCCTAAACCTTAAGTTCCCAAAACTTGAACATAAAAATCTTTCCTAAATTTTAAAACTCAATTTTCAAATCTTTCCTAATCCAACCCTTTCCTAATTCTACTCTCTTTTCAAATCTTAACTTTTCAAATCTAAGTTTTCAAACCTTTCTTAAACTCAAACTTTTTCTTAATTTTCAAGATTTTCTAAAAACTCTAAATTTTCTAAAATCTTAAATCTTTCTAAACTCTAAAACTTTCTAAATCCTAAACTTTCCAAATTTCAAACCTTTCTAAAATTCTAATCTTTCCAAAAACTTTCCAAATTCAAAACTTTCTTAAGTTAAATATTTCTAAACCCAAATCTTTCTAAATTCTAAACTTTCCAAAACTTCAAAATCTTTTCAAATCTAAAACTTTTCTAAACTCAAAATTTTCTTAATTCAAACATTTCCTAAACTAAAAACTTTCCTTTTTCAAACCTTTCCCAAAACGAAACTTTCTTATTTTTAAAACTTCCTTGTTTTCAAAACTTTCCAAAATCAAAACTTCTCTTTTCAAACATTTCTAAATTCGAAACTTTCCTAAGTTGAAACTTTCTTAAACCCAAACTTTTCCTAATCTGAAAACCTTTCCTTTTTCGAAAACTTTCCTAAACCTAAAACTTTCCTAATTTCAAAACTTTCCAAAAATGAAACTTTTCTAATTCGAAACTTTCCTAAATCGAACATTTCCTAATTCAAACATTTCCTAAATCCAACCTTTCCTAATCTCCTAAACCTTCCAAGTCGAGTCAAGCTTTTCCTAAGTCTAGGTTTCCTAAACCTCCATTTTTCCAAAACCAAGTCTTTCCAAAATCAATCTTTTCAAATCGAAATCCAATCTTTCCAATTTCAATTTCCAATGTCCTTTTCTAATCTCAAGTCAAATCCAATTTTCAATTCAATCTTTTTCTTCCAATACAATCTCTCTCTTCAAATCCACTCTTTTATTTTCAATCGGACTCTGGTCCGAACTACGACTGACCTGATTCCCCCAAAGGGATACGTAGGCAACCTTCATAGGTACGGTCACAATACTTTTCAAACTTTCAATTCCACCCTCATGGATGTGGTTTTCAAAATCTTTTCAAGTCTCAAATTCCAATCTATTTCCAAAATTTCAATTTCAAAATTTCTATTTTCAAACTTTCAATTTTTAAACTTTCCAATTTCAATTCTATCTTTTTAAATCTATTTTCAAATCAAGTCAATCTCTTTCCAAATCTATTTTTCAATTTTCTCTTATTTTGCACTTGCATATCATGCATCATGTTAGTTTATAAACATTGTTTTCTAAAGTGAATAGGGTTGAACTATGGTTAGTTAAAGACTCTCATAGGTGAATCTAGGGTAGATTGACATGTAGGTACCGAAAGGGCGGGGTAGGGTGATAGCTTAGTGCGTCTTCCCTACACGTAACCAACCTCCGAACCTAGATCACTGTTTTCAAAGACCAAAAAGGAGTTATTTTTCTAAAAAGGGCTAAATGTTTTCCAAAGGTTGCCAAACAACCTGTTTTCTTTAAAAACCCTCTCTTGAGGAGATATTTTCAAAGTCGTTTTTTCAAAAACCCTAGGTGTAGTTTTCGGATTATGCTTAGTTTTTAGGTGACCTAACTCACCTTAATCAAGTTAGGTGGCGACTCCGAATCTTTTTCAAAAGCCCTTTATTCAAACCTATTTTCAATTAAAACCTAGTCGCACTCATTCTTCTAGGAGGGTGAGTTCTAACGAGAGAGTACAGCATTTTTCCCGCTTGGGTGAGTATTCCTCGAGTGCGAAAAATCTAGGCGCGACATCCACCATCCAATTTCAAGTCAAAAACTTCCAAGACCACAAAGAGTCTTCAACTTCCAAAGACCTCAAAGTGTCTTAAGCTTTTCCAAAGACCCCAAAGTGTCTTCGAACCTTCCAAAGGCCCTAATGCGCCTATTTTCCATCGGGCTCTTGCCCGAACTACGAATGACCTGATTCTCGCCAAATGAGATACGTAGGCAACCTGAAATGGTGCGGTCATAACTTTTATTCCAACTCCAATCCCTTTTTAAAAAAAAATTCTAATCAATTCAAAGTTCCTATTCCAAACTCTCTTAAAACCCTTATTATTTTTAAACTTCTTCTAAAAACTTGCATCATGCATCATCCATCCGAAAAGTGATGACAAGACCCCGTTTTTCAAAATCCTAAAATGGATATTAAGTGGACAATGGTAACCCGTTATTCTAGTGAGTGAACAAAGGGTGATTAGACATGTAGGTACCGAAAGGGCGGGGTAGGGTGATGATCTTAGGATATCTTCCCTACACGTAACCAACCCCCGAACCATAGATTTCTGTTTTTAAATGACCAAAATGGAGTTATTTTCCAAAAGGGCTTAAATCTTTCCAAAGGTTGCCAAACAACCTATTTTCTTAAAAACCCTCTCGTGAGGAAGTTGTAAAAATAATTTTATCCAAAAACCCTAAGTTTAATCTTTGGATTAACGCTTAGTTTTAGGTGCCCTAACTCACCTTAATCAAGTTAGGTGGTGACTCCTATTTTTCTAAAAAGCCCTTAGTCAAATCAATTTTCCAACCTAGTCATACTTGTCCTTCTAGGAGGACGAGTTCTAGTGACAGAGTTTCGTGCTTAGGGTCTCCTAGCCAAAAGGACCTTGGACACCCAAAAACCGGGGCGCAACAGTGTATTTCTGGGCTTTGAATGCTTGGTGAATTTAGCACCTCCATGGGAACTCCTAGGTCGTTCTCCTGATATGAGGCTATCTTGGCCAGTCGATCTGCCTCCTCGTTCTGCAATCTTAGCACTGTTTCTAATAGTATTTTGGAGAATTTTTTGGCTAGGTTCTTGGCCATCTTGCAATACTCTTGCATCTTTTCTCCCATGGCCTTATATTCGCCTTGGACCTGTTCTACCACAAGCTCAGAGTCGTTGCGTACCAGGATATGCACTGCCCCTATTCGCCAAGCCATTTTGAGTCTAGCTATCAAGGCTTCGTATTCAGCTTCATTGTTGGAGGTGGGGAACTTAAATTTGACAGCGTATTCTAGTTTGTGCCCTTCAGGTATAACAAGGACGACCCCGACACCACTTGCTCTGTTGGTAGAGGAGCCGTCAACATTAAGGACCCATTGGGGCTCCAGAGAGTCTTCTATAGGGTGGGTGAATTCAACGATGAAATCTGCTATAGCTTGCCCCTTGATTGCCAGTCTTGGTCTATAGTGAATGTCAAACTGGCTGAGTTCTATGGATCACTTGACAAGTCTGCCCGAAGTCTGTAGTTTGTGGAGGATCTTCTTTAACGGCTGGTCTGTTAGAACGACTATGGTGTGGGTCTGAAAGTACGACCTCAGCCTCCGTGCTGAGCTCACGAGGGCTAGGGCTAGCAGCTTCATTCTGCGATATCGCTCTTATGCACCCCTCAGGGCTATGCTCGTGTAATAAACCAGCTTCTGGACTCTTTCCTCTTGTTTGACCAGGGCTAAGCTTATTGTTGTGGTCGACACTGCGAGGTAGAGGCATAGTTCTTCTCCTTTGATAGTTCTGCTCAGCAATGGTACTTAGCTGAGGTATTCTTTAAGTTGCTGGAAGGCCTGTTCACATTCTGCGGTCCACTTAAAAGCTTTCCGCAAAATTTTAAAGAAAGAAAGACACTTATCTGTGGATCTGGAGATAAATCTGTTCAATGCTGCCACTCTGCCTGCCAATCTTTGCACCTCCTTGGTGGACGTTGGGGACTGCATGTTTAGTATTGCTCTAATTTTTTCGGGGTTTGCCTCTATGCCCTGGTTGGAGACCATAAACCCTAGGAATTTTCCGGAGGCTACCCTAAACGCGCATTTGGCAGGGTTCAGCTTCATTTTATAGGCCCTCAGGTTTTTGAATGTCTCTTCCAAATTTGTCAGGTGGCTGGTCGCCTGTTTGATTTTTACTAGTATGTCATTGATGTATACCTCTATGTTTCTGCCAATTTGAGTGCTGAACATGCGGTTGACAAGCCTCTGGTATGTTGCTCCAGTGTTCTTCAGGCCGAATGACATCACTCTATAGCAGTATAGGCTTCTATCTGTCACAAATGCCGTGTGTTCCTGGTTATGCTCTGCCATTCTTATTTGGTTATAACCTGAGAAATCGTCCATGAAAGTTAGCATCTCATACTCTGCCGTTGAATCCACCAATTGATCTATTATGGGTAAGGGGAAGCTATCTTTGGGACATGCCCTATTCAGATCTGTGAAGTACACACACACATTCTCCATCTGCCATTCGCCTTCTTGACCATGAAAACATTGGATAGCCAGGAGGGGTATCGGGCCTCCTTTATGAAGCCAGTTTTGGTCAATTTCTCAACTTCTTCAACTGCGGCCTCGTTGCGTTCGAGGGCGAAGCTCCTCCTTTTTTGCCTGACTGGTTTTACTGTTAGGTCTATGTTCAGATGATGGGCGATGACTCGGGTATTGATACCTGGCATATCCTCATGGGACCAGGCAAAAATATTGGCGTTTTGCTTGAGGAAGGACCTTAACCCCTCCTTGAACTCTTCTGGAGTCGTCGTCCCTATCTTTGCTACTTTAGTCTGATCCTGTCCACCGATCATGACCTCCTCGTGCTCTTCCACCGGCTCTCCCCTTCTGATCTCCTCCTCATCTCGAACCTCCAGCTCTTCAATTAGCATGGCCTTCTTGGTCTCTCCTTTAAGGGATGCCATATAGCATTCTTTGGCGGTCTGTTGGTCTCCCCTGGCTTCACCAACTCCTTAAGGCATGGGGAACTTGACCTTCAAGTGATAGGTAGATGGTATAGCTTTGAACTCGTTGAGGGCTGTTCTGCCAACAATGACGTTGTAAGTTGAAGGGTAATCCACTATCAAGAATGTCACCATCTTAGTAACTTGTTGTGGTGCAGTTCCCAGAGTTACTGGCAGGGCTATTGAACCCAAAGGGGTAACTCTATCGCCAATAAAATCGACAAGTGGGAAGTTGACTGGTTGTAGCTTTTTTATGCCAACCTTCAGCTACTTGAAAGCTTTTAGGAAGAGGATGTCTGCTGAGATGCCGCTATCCATAAGGACCCTTCGTATCAAGAAGTTGGACACTACTGCTAATATGACCAGGGGGTCGTCATGAGGTTGACATATAGTCTCAGCCTCTTCGTCAGTGAATGTGATGGGGTCATGCTTTGCCCTAGATTTTTTGGCTGATCGATCTATGGACATGACTTCCCTCTGACTTCGAGCCTCCCTGGCGTGCCTTTTCCTAGTAGATGAAGATTCACCACCGCCTGCAAACCCTCCAGAGATGGCCCTTATTTCTCCCATGGGTTGCTGATTCTGCCTTTCCCTCTCAGGACTCTTTTGTTCAGCCTACCTTGGGAAATGGTCTCGCCTCTTGTCACACCTACCCCCCGCTATGTACCTTCCCAACCTCCCTTGCTTGATCAAGTTCTTCACCTGCTGCTTAAGGTCGTAACAATCCTCTGTATTATGGCCATGGTCCTGGTGGAATCAGCACCACTTATTGGTTGGCCTCTTCTCTGAGGGGAGGGGACCTCATTCGTCCTGACCACCTCAACGTTGGGTCCCCCTTGATCTTGTAGAGCACTTGATCCAGGAGAGTATTTAGAGGGGTAAAGTGTTGATTGTATCTAGCCGGCTTTGTCCTATCACCTTCTGCCTTGGGCTTCTGCTCAGCTAGTCTAGGGGCTTTTGCTGCCCTGTCTTCCTTCTTCTCCTCAGCCAGGAGTGGCATTCTCCGGGTTTTCCCTAGCTTTGAGGGGGTCCTTTGCGTTCATGTATTTTTGCTCTCGGAGCATCAACGCAGCCATGGTCTTGGGCGCCTCCTTAGCTAGGGAGAACAGGAACTTGGGGGTTCTGATGCCTGCCATGAAAACTGCTACTACCACCTTCTGATCTAGGTCATCCATGTAGAGAGTCTCCTGGTTAAAGCGGGTGACAAACTCGCGCAAAATCTCCTTCTCGCGTTGTTTGGTGTTGAACAAGGAAGTGGAAGGCCTCATGTGCCTCTGCCTCTACCCTCTGATATAATGGTTGACGAACAACTTGCTCAGGTCCACGAACTTGCTGATCGTCCCAAGGGAAAGCCTATGGAACCAAATCCGGGCTGGGCCTTTGAGGGTTGTAGGAAATGCTCTGCACATAATTTCATCAAGTACCGCCTGGAGGTCAATCAGGGCTTTATACGTCTCAAGGTGGTCCAGGGGGTCTTTTGTGCCATCAAAGGCCTCCAATGTGGGCATTTTGAATTTTGGGGGTAAGGGTATCCTCATTACTCCTGGCGTGAAAGTCGTGTCTGTCCTGTTCACCAGCTTTTCTACTATGATGGGACCTTTTTCTTTTACAACGAGAATCACTCCAGTTAGTTGAGCCTGTATCTCCTTCAACTGCTCATCCCACACTGGGCAAGTTTCGCTAGTGTGCTCCAGAAGTACCACTGTCACCGCCTTGGATTGGGCTATGTGGCTTTGGGCTTTGTCAGCATGGGTTCCAGCCCCTCTTTGAGGGCGGTTTTCCCTGAGAAACGCTGAATTCTCCGATCCTTTGTCGGCGTTGCCTTCTTGATTTCTTGTTGCCGGCTGCTTTGTAGGCATCAGTGGGTCCTTTAGTGGTGAAGGGTCTACCACTGCCGATGCCACCGGTAGTAGGGGCAATCTCCTCTCCAACTCCTAATTCTGGGCTTGGAGCTGGTTCATGGAGGCCATCATCTCAATGATTTGCTGCTCCAAGGCAGCGATTCTAGCAGTGCTTTGCTCCTCCATTGCTTTATCTATCTAGCCTGATTGATGTAGCACCGGATCGGGTCAAGACCATGAAACAACCAAAGTGTCGTTCCCACAGATGGCACCAATTGATGATGCAGTGAATTTGTAAAACCTTCTCGACCTCTGATGCAAACGATTGAAGTGGTGAATCCTCCTGCTTGGGACACCGGTGTGGTGCCTGCCAAATACACTCTGATACCAAAGTTAGGCTAGAGATAAATGGGCAGAGTAACAATGCTTAAGAGTTCATGTGTTTCGTACCTTCCTTAGAGATGATGACTGCCCTTTATATAGGGATGTAAGCAGGGAGTGTAGCTTGGATCATGGACACATTAGTGGGGGAGCCAACTGTGCCATCAAATTGTGCACTAAGAATAGAGGGAAGGAATTGTGCCCCCATGTCCAGGCTTCATGAACCATCTTTCCAATCGAGAGTAAAACCATCCTAATTATGGGATCGTGGGGGCTGATCTTTAAGCGAGAATCTCAAGATACTTTAATGATGGTGCCTGATACCTTGTTGAGACTTTGTCCCTCAGGTCTGTCACAACACCTAATTGGGAGGGTAGGTTGGAGGAATTGATCTGAAAGAGTGGTCTGGTGCTAGGGCAGACCGGTTATACTTGCACTATCAAATGGTAAAAGTGAAAACCTAAAAACATGTTGGCACAAAAGTTCGTAGTTTCATTTTTTAGCGTGGAAGAGGAGAGAGAGAGAGAAAATAAGAGTCCTATGTGTTGGTGTCTCTGCCATTATGGTATTAGTACAGAAGAGGAGAGAGGGTAGAGGTGGTACATTTAAAAACATAAATAGTTAACCTCACAAACAAAATAAAATAAAATTGTCCCCATAACCCCACAAAAATTCCTAACTTAACATGTTGTATGAGGCGGACAAGAGAGATACAAGGGGAGAGAGATCAAAAAAAAAACGTTATTGCCTACTGACGCACTGTTGTTGGTGGTGGTCTCTACCAACCACTCGACTCCCGACACCTTCACAAAATCACATAATGGACAAGAGGAGAGAGATTAAAAAAAAAAAAACGTTATTGCCTACTGACGCACGGTTGTTGGTGGTAGTCTCTACTAACCACTCGACTCCCGACACCTTCACAAAATCACATAATGCTCAGATCCAATTTATGGGGTTAGATGTATCGACGCCTAAACTCATAGAGCAGTCTCAGGACATATTCAGGGTGCTGACTTTAAACATCTATAACTCCTGCATTTTATCTTATGATTTTGGTTTGCAAACTATCATTAAAAAGGCTAAGAAGTCTACTTTTCAATGGTTTTGATTTCATAGCAAACTTTCAAGTACTAAGAGACTTACGATTAGAATAGTAGGGATTGATCACACAGAGATATTCATCTTAATTTATATATACATATATATGTATGAAGTATTCTTACAGGATTTCATCATGAAAATATTAAATCAATAGGGTTAAGGTCTCAAGTACATTCCCCACTCACAACTAAGTGAGAATATGGCTGTAAAATGGTCAAATTTTACAATAATGCCTCAATAATTGTTTTAGAAATTGAACTACAAGATCATAAATTGATTTACCTAACTTGGTTCTATCTCGAGGTTTATATTTATCATTCTACAAAATGGAGGCACTAGAAAAGCATTTTAATCGATTAAGCAAAAGTACACACACACAAGATGATGTCTTGAACCTTAGACTCAAGGTTTGGCGGATTTTTCTATATTTTTCCTCGATTTTTCAGCTTGCCAAACATATATATTTTCAAAACTTCATTCTCTGGCACGTCTATTTATATCTCTCTATCTCTCTACAATGTATCAAATGAATGTTTAAGCAAATACAAAAGTACATGATAGTGGGGTGGACACATGTCCCTCCAAGGAGTGAGGAGAGAGTCTCTTATGAGTTATAATAAGGTGACACTCTCTGAAGCAACCAAGTGGTTGGGTTAAACCAAAGGTTAATTCTAAGTAAACATAACTACAGCTAATTAATCAAACTAACCATACTAATTATATTTCACTCAATTTACCAGAATTGACATATTTAAGCATAATTAACATAAAATAATTTTAATTAACTATTATAGAATTATCCCAAAATTAATTTAACATCTAAATGAAATGGGTTAAGCTCCTTAATCAGGTTATTGAAACATATATATTTTAGTCAATTGTAAGAAATTCCTAGCTCAATATATTTCTTTATTCAAGTTCAATACAATTTGCTCAATAAATTCATAATTGATTCATGGATCATAGTCTATTAAACAAACCTTTTGCAAGATAATAAAAATGCATGATATGGTATGTTACATTAAAAAAAAAAAAAATCAAACAGGACAATTGTTCGTAACATAAGCGAGACACTGAGATCATACATTTCATTGTTTGACCGACCAGGGCACTATTATCTTAAAAATAAATAAGAGTCAAATTTGATCTGACAATAAATATTGTTATTTTTGTAACAACTCATCTTATGTAACATATTTTTATTACAATTTGTATATGATATCTAAAAAGGAAAAAGTGCATAGAATTTCAGGTCTTACCATCACCCATAAAAAACAAAGTAATTAACCAAAAATAAAAAGATAAAGAATTATCTAACAAACCAAGATTACGAATGACAATCTAACCCAAAGGCATGTCCTAATTTGCCCTGCTTGTCCCTAATAAGGCAAGTTTTGAGTTTAACAAGCGAGTAATGATGAAAAGTTTAAAATTCGAAGCGGGTTGAGGGAGGGCTTTGAGTTGGAGCGCTTAGGTGATGATAATCTTAGTATATAACAAAGTGACTATATGCCCCTTACGGCTTGTTTGAAATTTGTGAAAATAAAAGAAAAAGAAGGAAAAGTACTATTTACTATTCTCTCTTCGTTTGATTTTGGAAAGAAAATAAAAAAGAAAGTGAAAGAAAAAAGGAGGGAGAAAGTGAGAAATTAATTTCAAATTCTCTTCTTTTTTTCTTTTCTTTTTCTTTCATTTTCTCTTTTCTCCCCTTTTCTTTCCCTCTTCTTCCCTTTTTCAACTTTCAAACAGGCTGCTAGTATATATGTAGAAATTAGGGTTCCGTTTGGTTACGGTTCTGGTTATTATTTTTTGTTTTTATTTTTTGAAATTCAACGGAACTGCGTTTGGCAGATTGGTTCTGAAAACTGTTTTCGTTAAAATCGCATTTGGTAAGGTGGTTCTGAAACTTGTTTTCGAGAAATTTTTCAGAAAACACACCAATTTTAGGAACCATTAAAAATGTGTTTTTCGAGTTTTCGAAACTGTTTTCTTTCGAAAATGAAAATGATATGAAAACGATAGTGTTTTCGAATGTCCTATTTTTTTTGTTTCTGAGAACAAAAAAAAGGAAATATTTTTAAATTTTTTAATTTCGAGAATACGAAAAATGAAAACGAAACTAGAACCGAAACCACAACCAAACAGAGTCTATAATTGTCTAAAACTATACCAATCTGACCTTAACTCAAATCTAATTGGCTAAAGCAGGGTGAGAACGAGTATAGGAGCCTTGAACATGAAAAGGGCTGAGGGTAGAGGATGGTTTTTCAATGGGGTTGGAATAGTATTTAGGCAAACACGACTCTCGTACTCGACCCATCGTCGAAGGTAAATCCTTATGGAATTCTTACGCTTGGAGTACCAAAATGTAAATTAGTTTGACAAGTAGGAGCTCGCTGCAATTTTCCTAATTCCAGCCCTACTTATTAATGTCCCTTTGTTAGTTTAGCTCAACAAATGAAACAAACACCGAAAGGCTAGCCAGTGCTTTTGCCACAGAGACCACGGAGAAAGAAAGCACCAGCAGAAGAGAGTGTCAGCCGAGAGAGTGTGTATCTCTATTTTTTTAATGAATTATTAGCAATAAAAATACTTTTGGGTTTTTTGAGTCTTAATCTGTTATGGAGTTGTGCTGGTGGCGGTGTTCTGTCTTGTTTCATCTTCGCAATTTAATAATTTACAGTTTTAGGCAAATACAGACTGCTTCAGAATTCAAGTGAAATTGGTACTAAATTGAATTCCGTGATATGGGTGTGGTTGACATGCTTCTAGTCTCTTATCTGTCTCTCGTTTTTTTTTTCTTAATAATGTCTTATATCCAATCTGTTCAATTATGAACTGCATATGGCTTGAATGTGGACCTGATGAACTGGTTTTCTTTTCTTCCTTTTTTTAATTTTTTCCCTAGGCAAGTGAACTGTGTCTGTGACTTTGTTGGGTTTGAGTGATTTTGCCTATTTCTCTCGTTTTTGTTAGTCAGGAAATTAGTCTGATATCAGTTATGTGAACTGGCGATTCAGGAGCTTTCATTGCCTTCTTTGTTTGTTCTTGAGATATTAGCCTAAGAATTTAAATCTGGGATGAAACGGTATTCTATTGCATATGTGTGAACTGGGTTCATTGTTTTGTGTTGCAGGAGCTGAGAGATATTTTCCTGACTGAATTCAAGAAATCAATTTGTTATAATTTGGAATTTCTTTGCAAGGTAGAGTGTTTGTAGCTCTCTAATTTTTGTTCCTTCTTCTTATTTTCGTTTTTTACCCTGTTTGGTTTTGAATGTTTTCAACTTTTGTTTTTTCACAGTTTGACACAACATATTAAAAATTCTGTTCATGAATTGAGAAGAGAAGCTGAACAACTTTTTTCCCAAAAATACATTGGTTTTAGTTGGATGAGCAACTTAGAAGTTGTATACTTGTCCTTCTTGCTAGAGATCTTTTCCAGTTTTGGTTGAACTAGTTGCGAGAAAGGTTTGAAGAGATGCTATACACCTCTTTGTAATCCTTTTTGGTGTTCATCGAGGAGAGAGAAATGGGTCACACAGTTATGCCTCAGAAATCACTGATTGAGGTTCCGTATTTGCATGGTTTGCATTTACATTCCAACCAAATGAACCTTTGTTCTGGTGTTGGCCATTGTTCAACAAAAACATCTGCAATTCTATTCAGCTGTTCTATCAGGAGTAACTGCAAAATTCAACATTCTTTGCAGTGGAGGCGAGATGTTGATTTTAGAAAAAAAGCACGTTCGTTGCGGTGTAGAGGCCAGCAAATAGGCGTTTTTCTTGATAGAGTTAACGAAGCTGACCAGGATAAATGGAGCTCGGATAGATATGTGGTGGGCGTTGAGAAGAAGTATGGAGAGCAAATGCATTTAAAGAAGCATCTTAATTCTTCTGCATTGTCTTCAGATGGGCCCTTTGTTGGGAATGATGAGGTAACTAACAATGAAATCCTTCAACGTTTCTGCAGTTATGGGAAGTTAGTTGAGGCATCAAAGTTGATAGAGGTGATGGCTCGTCTGAACCAAATTCCACATTTCCCTTCTTCCATAAACTTAATAAGGGGCCTTGTCAAGGTTGCCCGGACAGACAAAGCTTCCAAAATCTTGAAAATCATGGTTATGTCAGGTGGTGTTCCTGATATTATCACATACAACATGGTAATTGGTGGTTTATGTAAGAAGGGACAGTTAAAATCTTCTATTGATGTTTTGGAGGACATGAGCTCAAGTGGTTGCCCCCCAGATGTGATTACTTATAACACGATATTACGCTGTATGTTTGATCATGGTAGGTTTGATCAGGCCATTGGATTTTGGAAGGAGCAACTGAGAAAGGGATGCCCTCCTTATGTGATCACATATACAATTCTCATCGAGCTAGTTAGTGAGCACTGTGGGATTGAACGGGCAATAGAAGTACTGGAAGATTTGGCAATTGAAGGGTGTTATCCCGATCTTGTGACCTACAATTCACTGGTTAATTTTACTTGTAAACGAGGAAACTTTGGACATACAGCTTTGGTTATGTATAATCTTCTATCACATGGCATGGAACCCAATGCTATAACCTACAACACCCTTCTCCACACCCTTTGTAGCCGTGGCTACTGGGACGAGGTAGACGAGATATTTTCATTCATGAATAAGACTTCTCATACTCCTACTGTTGTTACTTACAATATTTTGATCAATGGTTTGTGCAAGTACGGTCTCCTACACCGTGCCATTGACTTTCTTGCCGACATGGTTTGCCGGAATTGCTCTCCTGACATCATCACCTATAACATCCTCCTACGTGCTCTTTGTAAAGAGGGGATGATACATGAAGCCCTCCAAATTCTTCATTCTTTAAATGATACCTCCCGTTCTCCTAGTTTGATAACTTATAATATTGTGTTTGATGGTTTGGCAAAAGAGGGTCGTATGGAGAAAGCAATGGTGTTGTATGAGCGCATGAAAGAGAGTGGGATTATTCCTGATGATATTACCCATCGATGTCTGTTGGGGGGTTTTTGTCGGGTGGAGTTAATTGAGGAAGCTGTGGAAATATTGAAGGAGATGGCTAGGAGAAACCACAGGGTCAGAAGTAGTGCTTACGGGTACGTTATCCATGGATTATGTAAGAAGAAGAAAGTGGATATTGCAATACAAGTCCTAGAAATGATGATTTCAGGTCGATGTAAGCCTGATGAGACAGTTTATTCAGACATAATTAAGGGAGTAGCTGCAGCTGGTATGACGGAAGAGGCTACAGGATTGCAGCAGAAGTTGATTGAATGGAAGGTTTTGAGAGAAGATATCATGGTTGACTGAATGGATAAATGCAAATTTTGATTGTCATCAACACTACTACAAGGCGTGTCATCAACAGGGTTTTAGGCAACGACGTCTATAATACACCAATCTTGAAAGGTGATCCTTGTTATCCAGTTTATCTGTCAGTTTTTGTTTGCACCTCAGGAATGTTCCGTCTTTTGAGAAATTGCCACTTCCATCATTTCCTATTTACTTCTGCTTCGTGCAGCTGTAGAATTTGTTTGCTTAAATATGGTGGGAACATATATTATACTTTTATGACTTTTTTCCCGTTTTCTATAGCTTTTCATATTCCTAAAGGAGAGTACTACAACTAATTTTGGCATTATTTCTTCTGTATCATTCTAAAATGGACTGTCTTTATGCAACTTAATGATTTTAGTTAGTCAGCCTTTCTTATTCCTTGAGTGTATTGGTTGTTACTCTACTCTTTTAGTTCATGAAATCTGATAAAAAAAAATGTACCTGAAATCTAGCCTATCATTGCTAATCACTGGCCAAGCTTAATCATTATCATCAAATTTTTATGCCAGGGAAGCTTTTTGGATGCATTGAGATTTGACACATTAGACCATGACAATGAGAAAAGCTGCAGCCTCTGAACAGCAAATTCTTGAAGAGTTTATTAGTTTTCTTCTTTTTCTAGCTGAATCTTTGAATTGAGTGATCTGGTTGGACGACTGTTCCTACTTCAGACTGGAGCTACTCGAGTGTTTATGTAAATTTTTTTGGTGTTGAACAGTTTTACATGCTGAATTGAATATTAAGTCTTTTTCATTCCCATTAAGTTTTGCTGGTTGCCTAAGCTTACCGTAAGAGTGGACGTTGGAGTGCTGTAACAATATCAAACGACGCGGAAGCTATGGTTTACCTTGTATTCACTTTGAGAAGGTTGCAACTTTCATGTTTTGTTCTCCTTTCGTGAGGGAGTTTGGTTCTTTGCTTCTGCAAACACATTTCTAAATGAAGGTGCTCCACGAATATTACTGAAGCCAATTTCCTCGACATACATTTTCGTTTAGTCAAATGGTGATGGGATGCAGAATGGGGCAGGCCCCCCCGGTCTCCTCCCTCTTTCTCACTTTTATCTCTTCGTGATTATGCCAGTTTTGCAGATAGCAGTATTTGGAGAAATTTTATGTAAAATATCTTATGTGGAGTCGAAATTGGTCACTTGGGTTTGATACAAGGCAAATGATATGACATTCTTCTACTATAAATATTGTGATTCTGTGAAGCTCTGTCTAATTGAACAACTCTAGTTTGCATTATTGCATTAGGTAATTTTTTCGCCTTAATAGATCCTTTATAATTGCATCAATTGAATTTGGTGCCTTTGGGAAAGTTTGTGAATTTTTTTTCATTTAAATTTTGTTATTCATTTCCAATAGATGAAGACACTTATTTTCCTAAGTTGGTTCAAGTTTTGATAGAGTTTATGCGAAAGCTCCGGTAAATCACTTTGGTGCAGGCCCTGCATCAAAATGTGGACTTTAGACTTGAGGTATAATACCCATCCCCAGTAAAGTAGGAAAATATTCAGCTTAGATGCTTTGACCTTGGACAAGCAATTAATATTCAGATGATTGAGAGCACGGAATCAAGAATTGTATTATTGCCAGGTGATCTTTAGGAAGTGAGAGTTTATCATCATGTGCTTGATCTCCTTTGCTCCTTTTTTTCTCTATTTAGACATTGGTCTAAATGGCTGCAAATTGCAGATTCTGTACCGAAGCATTAGACTTTGGACTTGAATTGCAGTCCCTAGTGAAGTGGCAAAGTATCCAGTTTAATTGCTTCGGAGCAGTATCCTGTTATTCTCTGTAACATTGTGCTCAGTTAAGAGTAGGCCTTAGAGGCCATTAAATGTTTTGTGATGCCAAATTTTTTTGTTTTGAAGTCACCGCTTGTCATTGCTGTTGAGTGCCCTTTGCTAAATGTCAGGTGTGGTCAGCCCAGTATTAATATGCAGGTCAAATTGTAGTATCAAATACACGAGTTGGCACGAGCTAAACATGCCCAAAAACAGTATTAGGAGAACTTTCATTTGTGGTGACATTAAAAAATTACCTTACTAATTCTTCGGAGAATGCAAACACTGAGGTGCATGGTTGAAAACTGAATGCATTTGGTTTCTATCTAATGCCGTGAATATAGCTCCTAATTTAATTTCATGGTCCAAAGCATAGTGTCATAGTAAAGAAAGAGGGCCATTTCTCTGGCCAGCCTCGGGATATTGCTTTAGTACTTAATCCCAATTATCATATTATATAATTACTGGGACACCGTTCTATACAAGGCAAAGAATTTGAAGCTATCCGATGCATGCTTTACCCATTTTTGTTCTACTTCTTTAGGTCTTTTTTCGTGTTTGTTTTTATGTGATCGCTCATTTGGTCCGGCGTAAGAAGAACACTCCATCCTTGCAAAAAGGGTTGCAATCAACGTCCATGTTTATATAATTTTAATGTTTCGAGTTACTATCTGCATCTCGTACCATTGAGGTTGATCATGATTATATCCTGTTTGCCATAATTTTATTTTTTATTTTTGGTTATTCAAAGACAACAACTAAATATGCTAATAAGTAAGCAAATTAGCTGCTGTGTTTTTTTATTCATTTTTACACTCTCTGGATTTTATTTAACGTTTTAATGAAGTTGTGTAACTCCTCATGCTGCTTTTGCGTAGTTGCTGTTTGTTGCAACTACTGCTGGTTTGTGCTTTTTTCTTCTTCTTCTTTTTCCCTGTTTCCCTGCTGTCTAATACTGCTTTTTTGCTGGTTTTTGTTGCGTCTGCTGCTGGTTTTTGTGTCTACTCTTGTGTTTTTTTTCATTCCTGCTCGTTTCTTCTGCTGGTCAATTTTGTGTTTTTCCTCTGTTTTCCTAGTTGCTGGTTTATTTTTATTTTTATTTTTCTTGCCACTTGTTGCTAGCTAGTCATTCCTCTAATTACTGTTGCTTGTTGCCTAGTTGGTTTTTTGCTGTTTTTCCCCATGCTGTCTGTACCAATTGATATTATAATATCCTATAATTCACTAGTTCATAGTTGCCCTTGTAAAAATTACATTTGTTCCATTGATTTTTCAGTTTTCCTTGTGTCATTTAAATTATTTACTTGCTGTTAAGGCAGTTATGAATCCTGCTTAGCTCGATAATTTCATTATCTAAATGACTTGTGGTTTAGTATATACTAGAGGATGGGGCACAAGCAATACATGCGCAATACTATGTTTAATATCATAAAATAGAATATCTTGCCAAAAAGACTTGAGGTTTTTTTATATTAGCTTTTCAAATGCAATCCCAAACCAAATGGTATCTAGCAAATATGCTGATATTTAAAGGGCTCACATTTTTTTCTTGAGTCTTTTCTTTTTTTTTTTTTTGCCCCTTTTATAACAAAGACAAAGCACAAAAGTGCCGTTCAACTGAGCAAAATACAATCTCGAGCATTAATTCTGGCTAGTGTTTATATCCATTGTACTATGCATTTCTAAGGGGCCCTAAGCTGTCCAGTCCTTAACTTGATGCTATGAACGTATCTACGCTTCCATCCATTATCCTGTCTTTCAATTAAATGCAAAACCCAACAGTGTATGTGAAGAGGGTCAAAGAGAAATCATATTACCTGCCAATAGTGGTCACTTGGGTTTTGATGGTTTTCTTCCCATTACTTTATCAACATTTTCACCAGTCTTGTAAAACTACTCCTATCAATATCCGGAGAAACCATCCTTCAAGAAACCAATGATCAATCTTGTAACAGGGCAGTGTTTTGCATCGAAAGAAGTTCCACTCTCTGGTTCATCAATGACCTACAAATATTGATAAATAATGAGTGACCTACCTGCAAAAATCCATCCAAATTGAGTAAAATTTAGGAAGACAGAGAAATGGGTGATTATGAAAACAGGGCAAAAATGATAAAAATTATAATCCTTGTAAAGCCTATAATTAAACTTTCTTCCAATGGCTAATGTGTGTGAGTGAGGCTGTGTACGAGGTAGGTTTAAAAATAACGAACAGGAAAAAATAAAAGTCATGGAAATAAGAATTGGACGTGGAAATCTAAGATGTAATAAAAGGACTAACTAAATTTGGGCTTGATCATAGAAAGATTTGGAACAAACAGAGTTTTCTTTTGTAAACGTACAAAGATACATGACTGTTTGCTTTTTGTGGCTGTTTGCCTTCCGCCACCGCCGTCACCACCAAAACCCGTATATGGTTAATCTTTCTGTTGATTCCAACACTTCCAAGGGAGAGAAGAAAAACATATGAATGGTCAAAATAATCAAATGAAGTAGTAACCAATGAAAATGAAAACTTCCCAGTGACACATATATCTGGCATCAGTTCGGGTAAACCGATGACGTTTGTAAGATACAATGGGAATTCCTCAGCGGCCCAGTTGTAAAAATATCATTTTTTGATGTCCAACTCGCAGATGAATCAAAGATGATCAAAGAAATGGTAAATAAAAATTCTTTGGTGGAGTAATCTGTAGGGAGACGTGGAGTGAATTTAAAAAGACAGAAGGAAAGAATAAAACAATACATACCTGTGATTTGTGCTGCAATTGTGCACTATAGATATCTGCCATTCGCAGGGATGATGTCGTTGGCCAAGGATAATGGTTTGAAATTGTAGAGATTGGGAAACCGAAGAGTCGATGAAACTTTAAAAACTGAAGCAGTTAAAAACGACGTGGAGTATTTGTGTAGGCTTGATCGTCCATCTTTACCCTCGCAGTTAACTGGTGGCCTTAGTGGTTTGAAATGTAATTTATTTATTTGACTTTGATTTTTTTGGAATGATATACAATATACACAGATTCCAGGGTGCTGCCTTTATATATTGGAATAGATTGATTTTTCTCCAGCTATCTTTTTATCTTCTAGTACTCTCATGCAGCACTTGGTCCTGAATTGTTTCTTTGCCTTCTAGATTCCCCTTAAATCAGATTCTTTGCTTGTCTCTGTAACCATTCTTGTAGCATTAGAGTGAGATTTATGAAATATTAATGTATAGTTCATGAGCGGTCCTTTTAGAATCAAAGACAATGAGGTTAAGCTCCTTTATTATGAGAGTAATTTCTTTGTTTGCAATTGTCTAATCTTCTTGTCGTCCTGCATCCCTTTATTATTAGTCTCTTGGTTATAATTTGTAGTGCCTTCAGTCTTGCCTTAATCATTTAGAACGAAACTAGAGCTAGATTTGCAAGAACAGAGAAAAAAACACAATCTGTTTTTTTTCTTGTGTGTGTTTGTGATTTTGTGCTCTCACAATCTGCTTACGCAATTGACGGAGAAGTTTGAGGTAGAGGAATAGTATTAAAAAAGCATCTGAATTCCTATAGAGCTCCTATTAGTGAATCATTAGACCTTTTGTAGATAGACAAACCAAAATCACTTCTTCCTGGACTACATAAAGTCTGATGTGAGAGCTCAGAGATTATTTTGGTTAAGAGCCTAAGAGGTTAAGGCAGTACATATACAATACCTGTAAGGTATGAATAAAATTCACATATATGGTACAATGCAGATCTTGTTGGAAGATAATTTGCAATTTCATTGAAGGTCGACGAAATATCTGGACAATTGTTCTCTGGAAATATTAGAGAGTTTGGTTTATCTCACTGCAGCAGCAGTAGTGCTGCAAAACAGAAAACAGAGCACTCTGTTTTTGTGGCTGTAGATCAGTTGCAGAGCAGAACCGCGGGCACCAGCAGATTTAACAATTGTCGAATGTGTTACAGATCTGTAAATCAGCCCCTAAAGTGAGAATTTTTTTACAGCACGTAATTACAGTTTTACACAACTCATTTCTCAATATCCATTGATTCTTCTATTCTCCCCTACAGATATATCTAGGACAACTGCTGCTTTTGACCCATGTAATAGGCTTCAGCTTTTGAGAAACTTCAGAGTTGTAGTGTGTTCTATCAAGTTATTCTGTCCTCGTTCACTATCATCAAAGTAAGGGAGTTAGAATAACTAAGAATCACAGGTTTTATTACTTTCCATCCACCTCAATTATATTATGAAATTTCTAAACACTTTTTTTTATATTTTAATAAACAAAATATTCTTAGTATATGATGATGTAGTGAATTTGTATGCCTTTCCCGACTTTTGATGCAAAACCGTTGGGTAGTTAGATCCTCTTGCTTGGGACACCAGTGTGGTGCTTGCCAAAGACACTCCGATACCAAAGTTAGGCTAGAGATAGTTGGGTAGAGTAACAGTGTTCAGGATTATTGTATCTCGTACCTCCTTGGAGATGATGATTGCCCTTTTTATAGGAGTGTTGGCTGGGATCGTGGGTACCTTCATGAGATAGCCAATCATGCCCTCGAGTTATGCCTCTATCATCGTGGGGATGTATCATGTCTTGATATTAGGCTTCGTGGACCATGCCTCCAGTCATGGGATCGTGGGGATTGATCGTCATGCGAGAATCTCGGGGTGCCTTAATGGCGGCACCTGGTGCAAGCTGGAGCTCTGCCACTTCACCTGCTAGCAGGCTTGGCCTGGGAGGGGAAGAGGGGGCCGGGTTAGGAGACATGAGCCAAGCGAGTCTGGTCTGTCCATACAGGGGGCAAACCAGCTACACTTGTATTATTTGCATTATTAGATGCCCCCAATTTCCTTGGCAGCCTAGGTTAGCTAGTGGGAATTTCAAAGAGTCGCGGGACACCGTCCAAAAGGCACATTTATAGCGCTGTAGAACCACCATGATTACTGTGCCAGGTGAATCGTCGCCACCATTGGCCTCCCAGCCACGTGGCTTCGCAGGGTTGGCCCCGTATACCGATTGGACGTCACTAATATCAACCGTCTGATCTGAGAACCTTGGGCCGATCCACGCCTTTGATTTCGAAAGGAAAAAGCTTATAAAACCTCGGCGGTTCGCCAAAGGGCCCATTTTGCGCGTATCTTTCAAATTATTTAGCGAGCGATTTCTCCCATTTTCTTCCCTTTCTTTTCCGCCATCGTCGGTTGCTCGAAGCGAACTCAAGAGACTTCTTTGCAATCTCTCTCTTCATCTAGCTATTCGAGGTGTGTAGGTACATGTTTTGGCTTCTTCAGAAGGCCATCTGGTACTACGAGTGGAGAGTCAGGACTCCTTATCCCCTAGGGTTCATAGGAAACCCCTCCTTTGTCGAGTCTGTGTACTGGGGTGTCTTAGAGTCTTCCAGGTCTACCTTCGCAACCCTACGTGAAATAAAAGACCCTAGGATTATGAACCCCCACCCAATTGCCTTGTCATCCGGCTCTGAGTGTACCGCTTCGATGGATTTAGACAGGGTTACGCCAGACGAGGCTTCAAGTGCTTCTGCGAACTACTCTGGGGACAATATCGGGGGTGCCACCCAGGAGGTGAGGTTGAGGAGGGCAAGGAGCCCTGTGGCCATTGTGGATGCCTTCGAAAGTACCCCCGTGGCTATGGCTGAGGTTGGGGCTGGGTCACTTTCTGCCCACGTGGCTAGGGCTAAGGTCGAAGCTGGGTCACCTTCTGCTCCAGAAAGTAGGTATGAGGCCCGACACTTTGCTTCCATTCTAGATGGGGCAAAGGTAAAAAAACTCTGGTCTGCCTACTAATTCCCGGCCTTCATGAGTTATAGAGTGCCTGAGAGCGAGGACAGAGTGTGCTTCCCTTGCCCTAGTGAGATTGCGGTGTACAAGAGTGTGCTTTCCGGAGGACTGAGATTTCCCATTGCTCCTCCTATTAGAGGAGTCCTAAGCCGGGCTAGACTAGCCCCTGGACAGCTTATGCCCAACTCGTGGCGTATTCTTGTAGGCTGTGCTGCCCTGTGGCAGGTTGCTAGACACAAGGAGGAAATGCTGACCCCTGAAGACTTCTTTTTCTGCTATAAGATAATGGAGAGCAAGAGCTCAGACTGGTATTACTTCTTAGCTCGGGACGGTCAGCAAGCTCTGATAACCAACCTCTCGGTCTCCCACAAACGCTGGAAGGAAATGTTTTTCTTTGTGTATGGCGAGGGTATGGAGATCGCCCACTGGGAGGATGTGACTGACCAGACCCCTTGCATTCCTAGACAATGGGGCAGACCAGGTAGGAAGGGTAAGCGACTTTTGTGCTTTTATGCTTGATCCCTTCTTAAGGTAGTGGTCTGACCATCACCCATTTTTCTTTTGCTCAGCACGCCTTCCTGTGCTAGAGGACAAGTCGAGGGAAGGCCGTTTAACTAGGGTGAGAGAGCATCCAGTCAAGAATTGGGCGCCCTTTATAACTGGTGAGAGTTTGGCAGCCTACCTATTAGGTCCAGACCCTTCCATCGAGGCCCTTCGCGCTGAGAGGAGTGAGTCTGGTATATCTGTAGCAGCTGCTTTCTGATGTAAGTGCATTGATTCTTGCTCTGTGTGCTTTGTAGGACAGGAATCGGATATGAGTTTTGATAAGAGGAACATGGGGTCCACTGTAAAGAAGAAGTTCGAAGAAATGGAGAAGGCAAGGGCCGCTGGAGAGAGGCCTAGCAAGCGCCACCGGCCCAGCTCTGGGGGCAGGACCATCGAACAATCCCCTGACAAGGGCTTGGCTGAGGTCGGTACCCCTGCGATAGCTAAGGCTTCAACTGCTGCCAAGGCATCTGGTCAGCCATCCAGGGCTGGCACTGGAATGCCTTCGCCTGCTGCCGAAGCACCTACTGGCCCTCCAGCCCAAACTCAGTAAAGCGAGCCCCTCATTGTGGAAGATGTCCAGGCTGCTTGGGAGAGGATGAAGCAATTCATTAGTATGGAGGACGTAGGGCCCCTTGCTGACTGGAACAACGCCCAACTGACAAGGAGTATGAACCATGGTGCTGTCAAGGTGAGGACTCTAGTCATCTTTTGCTTTTCATCTAATTGCTCGTGTTTATTGAAACTGACCCTGCCATCCTTTTGCAATTCCATGTGAAAGCACTCTGCCTGTCTACCCGCCTGAAGGCGAGGACGACCGAGTGCTCCAAGAAAGGCCAAGTCATTGAGACCTTGATCGAATCTATCAGCGGTCTGGAGAAGAAAGTCAAGAATGTTGAGGAATCCTAGGCGGTTGCTGAGGCAGAGAAGACTGTCGTGTTGGATGAAGTGTTTGAGCTCAAGAAAAAGGTGGAGACTCTAACTTTTGATGCTCAGGCCTTTGGGGCAGTTAAGGACTCCCTTGCTTTGAGGGTAGCTGAGCTGGAGGGGCAGCTAAAAAATGCTCGCAACAGTGCTGTGGAAGAGTTTAAAGTTAAGGTGGCCTTCCAAGACGAACTCAGCGAGGCCTATATGGAAGGTTTTGTTGATGTTAAGGTTGCAGCCAAGAAGCTTTTCCCAGACCTCGACCTTTCTGCCCTGAAGCCATCTGATAACACTACCTCCAATGCGCCTGGCGTGGAAGACTAGACCCCTGCAACAGAAGAGGGGGATGAAGCCCAATCTTGATTTCATCAGAAGACCCACAACACTTGTAGATTTTTTTTTTTTTTTTTTGTAACCACTCTGGATTAATAAAACTTTGCTTCACCAATTCTATTCTTTGTGTTCTTGCGTTTGAATGCTTTGTGATTAATAGTCTTTGTGGATTCTTTGACCATCTCCTGGACAGAGGGATGACTTGACCATCGTGCTAACTGCTAAGTTGGTTTGAGAACCTTGAAGTGGAAAGTTTTGGGGACTGCCCAGTTGGACAAGGTAGTATTGTGGCCTTTTGGCATGTTTGGTCAATCTTAGGGACTGACCAGTTGAGCTTAGTAGCCTTGTGGCCATTTGGCTAATCTGGTCAGCCTTGAGGACTGATCAGTTGGGCATAGTAGCCTGATAGCCTTTCGGCTTGTTTGGTCAGCCTTGGGGACTTGACCAGTTGGGCTTAATAGCCTTGTGGCCTTTCGGCTAATCTGGTCAGCCTTGAGGACTGACTAGTTAGGCTTAGTAGCCTTGTGGCCTTTCGGCTAATTTGGTCAACCTTGAGGACTGATCAGTTGGGCTTAGTAGCCTGACGGCCTTTCGGCTTGTCTGGTCAGCCTTGGGGACTGACCAGTTGGGCTTAGTAGCCTTGTGGCCTTTCGGCTAATCTGGTCAACCTTGGAGACTTGACCAGTTGGGCTTAGTAGCCTTGTGGCCTTTCGGTTAATCTGGTCAGCCTTGGGGACTTGACCAGTTGGGTTTAGTAGCCTGGTGGCCTTTCGGCTAATCTGGTTAGCCTTGAGGGCTGACCAGTTAGGCTTAGTAGCCTTGTAGTCTTTCGGTTTGTCTAGTCAGCCTTGGGGACTTGACCAGTTGGGCTTAGTAGCCTTGTGGCCTTTCGGCTTGTTTGGTCAGCCTTGGGGACTTGACTAGATTATGATCTTTTCAACCAATTCCAGTTAAAATGATCATTTTACCCTTAGCAGCCCGAATGTGCCTCGAAACTACGCCGGCCCTGGGTATTGAAAGATGGGTCTCATCATATACCCATGTTTAACCCAAGGTAAGTCCCATGACTTTAAACACTCCCGACTCAACGAAAGTCTCCTGGAGAGTCTCGCAGACACTCCACCAAGGTTGTCTTTTCTCTCAATTCCCTGGTTCGTGAAAGGTAGTCCATAGGTCTTTCCATCGATATAGCTCGATTGGATAGATCACTTCCTGACGCTCCTCATCGCATCGCTTAAAAATTGCCACTTTCAGTAACCTCTAGAGGGTCTCGCAGACACTTCGCTAGGGTTGTCTTTTCTCTCGATTCCCTGGTTGTAACACACTATCAAGCAACTTGAGAAATGCGTAAATTAGTTAATTTCTGAAAGTATTTTCAAAGCACTTTTCATCGATACGGTTCGATCGGAGAGATCGCTTCTCAAAGGTCCCGATCACATGGTCCGCAAATGACTACTTTTGAATGCCCGTAGAGCGAATCACAAACGCTCCGCAAAAATGTGTTTTCGTGCACACTTTCTGAGATGATATCTCATTCTTTCGAGCACCTTTCAAGCTCCCTCGAAATTCAAAGTTCTTGAGAAACACTTGAAAAACATTGTGAATGTAACCGATTTCTTCAAATATTTTTTGAATTGCACAATTATCGAGGTAAAGTTTAAACAAACATTTTCGGTAGCGGAGCATATACTACATGCACCCAGATTTTGATCAGATCGATCAAACTTTGCTTAGCCCTTAAAATTTAGCCAGTACAATGTGTGCCATGTGGCATTCAATGAGAGGAATAGTACTAGCGCATGTAGCACATGCGCCAGGGCAAAATTTGCCCAGGCATATGTACTACATTCGCCAGTCCTCTCCACCTTTACCTATAAATACATCCCTCTTCCTTTGCATATTCCATGATCAAAATTGGTAGAGAAACTCTGCAAAAACTACTCTAGAATCTCGAATTCCTATATACATCTCACATGTCAAGAACTTAGGCTAGATTCCACCTCCCTTTAACTCATACACTACACATATATAGCCTTCAATGCCATAGAAGTCCTCATTCCAGCCCCTTCAAGCCTATTCAAGCTCAAGTCAAGGCATCTATGGAGGTTTGAAAGTGTTTGGAGGCAAAAGGTGGTATTCTCTTTACATTTTTGCGATCCCCACTTCTCTCTTCTCCCTTCTAGGCCACTTAGGCTATTCTCTATTTTAACCCCCATCTTTTACCCCCCTTTCTTGTATGTTTGAAATAAGAAAGCTCTTAGTTCATGCTTAGAGGAAAATTTGTGAGAGCCACTGTGTAGGGAACTTTTCACAAACCTACTTTAAGATGGTATGACCTTAGAGCACCTTGCTATTTGGTGAAGTCTCTAGCCTTGTGTGATTCCATGACCCATTGCATATGATTATCTTGTTCATGGTTTGCATGCTTGGCTTTGTTTTCATGTTTCCAACCTTTTTTTTTTCAAAACTCTTATTATCTCTTTCCTATATCTCCATACTCAAAGGATTCCCCAAAAATGGTGCTAGAGTTGGTTCCTTGAAGCCTAGGTTAAACCTTCAATTTTCACACCTTAGAAAACCCTCTTTAAGTCCGTTGACTTTATTTTGCAACCCTACATTTCATGGCTCTTCAAAGTTACACTAAAATGGCTTTCAAACCCTTTTCTTCTATGTTGATTTTTAAGGATTTTATTCTCTTGAACTTTGTGGTTGAAATGATTCCTTGGAACCCTCTTTTGAGTAGTCTCTCCATTATCTTGACCATATAAACCCTAGTTCATTAGAGTTGGTTCCATTCTCTTAAAAAATGGCTTTCAAAACAATTCCTTTTAAAAAGGGTTCTTAAGTGGCACTCTCTTTAATTTGCATAAAAATGATTTCTCTAAACCATTATCTTCATCTTGATTTTTATAAGTTTTGCACTTTTGAATATTGTGGTTGGAATGGTTCCATGGAGTTCTCTTTGGAGTGATTTCCTTCAAATCAACCATATGAATCTTTATTCTTTAGAGTGGTCTTCAACTTCTTAAAAGTGATTTTTTAAAATCTCCTTTCCAAAACCAATTTTCAAATAATCACTCTCTTTAATTTTCAAGTCTTCAAAACTATCTATTCAATGTTGATTTTCATAAGTTTTGCTCTCTTGAGTCTGTGGGTAAAATGGTTCCAAGGTAACCCTCTCCTGAGTGGTTTCCAAATATCAATTATAGGATCTCAACACTCATTTGAGTGGTTTTCATAAAATGGTTTTCAAAACCCACTTTCAAATTTCATGCATAAAACCACCTTTCTAAAACCTTAGTTCCAAACCACCTTCTAACCCTAGGTTAACTTAACCCTAGTTATCCAACTTTAAGTTAACCTAACTTAAGTTAGTTAACCTTAGGTTAACTAAACCCTAGGTTAACCTAGCCTTAGTTAACCCTAGGTCACTTCAACCCTAGGTCACTTCAACCCTAGGTTAACCTAAACCAAGATAATTAACCCTAAGTCACCTTAATCCTAGGTTAACCTAACCCAAGTTAGTCAACCCTAGGTTAATCAAATCCTAGTTTAACCTAATCCAACCCTACTCTCTTGAGATTTCAAAAAATCAAATCCCAAAATCTTTTCAAATACTTCCATACTTGATTTTCAAAATGCTTCTAAGAGGTTCTCTTAAATTTGTCTTAATGGCTAGACACTTAACATTTTTTCAAAGACTATTTTCAAAATATTTCAAAAAACTCACAACCCTAAAATGTCCCCAACCCTTTATGGTTAAGGGATTCTAAGGAAAGTGACATATTAAGTACAACCTTCACGGTTGTCCATATTAAGGTTCCAAAACCCTAAGCGATTTCAAAAGCTACTTTCAAAAAGTGATTTTTAAAAGTCACAATCTTGAAGTAACCTTATGCCTTACATGGGTGAGGTTGTTCAAGGGAGGTGATATATCAAGTAGGGTTCTATACCCTAAAGCTATAAAAATCTAACGGAAGTCTCTAGCCTCTTTTTCGAAAATGTTTTTAAAAGTCATAGCCTTAAAGGAGTTTAACTAGTCATTAACCAACCTCTCAAAGGTGATGAAATATTCAGTGTGCCTTTCATAAAGTACATGAAAGCTATTTTCAAAAATTATTTCAAGGCAAGTTCATAAGAGCTCTTGTAGTTCAAATTTAATTTTCAATTCCATAGTCAAGCTTTCAAAACTTTTAAAACTTTCTTGAGTTACGTTCAAAAGTATTTCAAAACACTTCAAAATTCCATTTCAAGAGCACTTTAAAAAATCTTCAAGTTTTATTCCAAAAACATTCTAATATCTGATTTCAAATCAAAATTCTCAAATGCTCGTTTCTCAAAGATCACAAAGTCTCTTCAAAACTTTTCAAAGAGCTCAATATGTCTTTAAAGTTTCTAAAGGTGTTAATGTGCCTATTTTTCAAAACTAGACTCCAATGTGTTTTCAAAACTTTTCAATGGCCTCAATGTGCATATTTTCTATCAGGCTCTTGCCCAAATTATGAATCACCTGATTCTCGCCAAATGAGGTACGTAGGCAACTTAAAATGGTGCGGTCATAACTTTTATTTTAACTCAAATTCCATTTTTAAAAGTTTCTATCAATTCAAGATTTCTATCTCAAATTTTTTCAAAACTCCCATATTTTCAAACGTCTTTTTAATAATATGTATCATGCATCATTCATGTAAAAATAACCAAATCTCATTTTCAAAACTTTAAAGTAGATATTAAGTGGATAATAGTAACTGGTTATTCAATTGAGTGAATAAAAGGTGATTAGACATGTAGGTACTGAAAGGCCGAGGTAGGGTGATGATATTAGAATATTTGCTTTGTATGTAACCAACTTCCGGACCATAAATTTTTATTTTCGAAAGACCAAAATGGAGTTATTTTCAAAAAGGGTTTAAAACTTTTCAAAGGTTGTCAAACAACCTATTTTCTTAAAAACCATCTTTTGAAGAAGTTTTTCAAAACCTTTTTATAAAAACCCTAAGTATAATCTTTGGATTATACTTAGTTTTAGGTGACTTAATTCACCTTAATCAAGTTAGATGGCGACTCCTATTTTTCTAAAAAAGCTCTTAATCAAATCAATTTCAAGTTCAAATCTAGTTACACTCATCCTTCTAAGAGAACGAGTTTTAATGAAAAAGCACCGTATTTTTTAGCGAATTATAAGAACTTAGTCAGAAACTAGACGCGACATATCCCTTTTTCTAACTATCAAAATCAGACCCATTAGAGATACATTGAAAACGGGGAAACCCAACATAAAAAATCTTGGAGAGTCCACCGATGATCAGATACAAGAAATCTTGAGAAAGGGTTTCTCTCCATGTGCTTCAAGAACGAATGGAATCGGAGCTCCTCCCCAATTATTTCATCTGTAAGAAACTTCCAAAATTTGGCGGTTCTCTTCTATATTCCTTCCAACTGCAAATTAATAAGAAGTCCTTTCAAAATCTTTACTACAATATCAATATAAAGCAACAAAAAATTAGAAAAAACACAATCAGAATGGAGTAATAATCATGGGTATGGGAAAATAAAGAAAAAAGTTTAAAAATTCAAAGACCCCTATAGTCATTTGCAGTTAGTAAAAGTTTAAAATAGGAAAACATCACCTGAGGCCCCCTTGCAAAGACCCAGACACGTGTGTTTGAAAATAGAAAAACGAAATAAAAACAACTTGCAGAAATAATTTGACGACCACACAAAACCTTCGAATTCTGACAACAGACTAGATGAAGTTTGAAGAGAAAATAAAAACCTAAGTAGCATACCCTATTAATGTAAAATCCGAGACTTACCAAACCTCATATAATGCATCAGGGGATCCTAAACCTCTCCACAATTTCAGAAAATGTGTTTCCCAGACGTGTCCAACGTATGAGCCTCGAGCAATGGGGTATGACCTTTTTAAGCACTGGAGGAGAGGATGATGATCAAGAAATAAGCTACATGTGTTTACGAAAAAATTTAGCACACTCTAAAGAACAAACGACTAGAGATATATCCAAGGTTTCAACTAAAATAAGGCGACGAATAGGTAAAATAGATTAGTTTGTGCCAAAAACATGTAAACAGTGCCAAAGCCACAAAAAAAAAAAAAAAAAAAAAACTCTTGTTGCTTGTGTGAGAGTATTAATATTATTTTAAATGGAAGCACCAATCTTATAAAAAACTTCCAACACACAAACAACAACAATTGGAAACTCCAGCTCCTCCCTTGTGCACATGAACATAAAGTAGGGTACCCTTCTCATGTCCTGTCCTTGGAAAAATTATTTGGTATTTTAAGAGCACAACCACGTGGTACTCCACTTTACATGAGGTAGAACCCACCATGTGTTAAAGGTGATTTAACATGTGGCGGGCTTCACGGTGGCTATGGTACTTCACCTTTCACATGAGATGGAGCCCATCACCTGTTAAAGATAATGTAATAGGTGGTGGGCTCCACCTCATATAAGAGGTGGAGCACCACGTGATTGTACTTCTGAAGCACTGAATAATTTTTTCTGTCTTTATTCTATTTTTTCCAAAGTTTACCGTGCTAACACCGGATCATGTATACGAAGCATCCAAAAAATTTTAAATGTGAAATACAAATGTCATTTTATTATAACTTTTTAATCACTGCAACTTATTCAATCTATTTACCATCCAAGATGTCACTCGCCAAAATCATCCGGAAGTATGAGCGCGGTTCCACTAAAGAATATAGCTTGAAGTATATTCATGAATATTTTCATAAATTACTACTTTCAGTCTCTTTCCTACACTGTTTCCACTTCAACATGCATGGTTGGTACATTGAATGCTGCAATGCCCCATTAGAATGTTCATATATTACCATTTGAAGGCTAAGAAATATTGACCAAATAGATAAATCAATTGATCTGCATCAGGTTCTTGTGCAAAGCTCTCTCTCTCTCACAAGAGGTATAGAATAACCAAGACTATACCAGTACTGGCGTTCGTAGCGATGGATCACAAGGACGAAGCCTAATGATCCTCAACTCAAACATCCATTTTAAGGGCCCAAAGGCAACGATGATCTATAAATAGATAGTGGTTCTTCCTTTACTCACTACAACCCTCTAGAAAATAGATAAACTGTAAATTTTGGACTTTATTCCACATTTAGTTGTTTTCGTCATTTAACATAAACAATGTTGGTACCGGTAAATCTGTGAGTTTACCACACAAGATACTATTTTTAGATGCAAATTTCTTCACAAAATTATTATTTTAATTGTAGTAGATCACGTGCAACACGTGCATGTTAACCAGTAATTCAAAAATATAAAATGTCCAAATACTTTTACTTGGAACTCCAATATTTTTATTATCAATCAAAAACATTACAAATGGTTTGGTGGGCTGGTTTTCATATGGTAACATCACAACATAATGATATTGCCATTGTCACACATTTGGTTTTGATAAAATAGCTGGAAGGTGCTACACTCAAGTGAGTTCCGAAATTACATTTTTCCTCTTGAACATAGGGAAGCAATGTAAGCATAGTGTAGTAGAATCTAACGAGAGTCAGACTTCGGGGAGGCCCAAATGGTTTGCTCTGGGCTTTAACCGATGCCAGAAGGTAAACTGAATGACCAGGTAATTTTCAGCATTGCTTGCATCCCAAGTAGCAGCCCTGGCTCCATTTTTGCAGTCTCATCTGAAGCAGCATCAGTAACCACTGGAGCCTCTGAAAGGTGCTGTTGAGCAGACAAAACCAAGGTAAGGAATCTCCAACCTCTCAGTGTGTGGATCCAGCTGTTGCATCAATGAACTGCTTGGAATACCGCAAAGCTGCATTCAAATTCCGGTGCTCTGCATATTGAACCTGAACTCAAAAATCAGGTCAGAGTTGTTAAAATCAAGAGCTATTGCTCCATCTAGCAGTTTTAATGAGTCAGATGGAAGACGAGACCTCTCAAAGTCTGACAAGGAGACTTTGGCTTGCTTCCACAAACAACAATGTAACTTGCAAAGGCCAAGAACTTTTAGATTTTCCTTTATCCCCAGCACATTCACCATTGCCCTTCGTGCATATCCCACGCCCTCAGCAGAAAGAAGAGTGTCCTGACTGCAGATTTTGACAGCCAACAACAAAGATGCAAGATCAGTTGCTTTTTCATTATTGGGTAGAGACTTAATCAATAGATTCAAGCAACCTTGTTTTGTCCTGCTCCACTATAGCCAATGCCATGGCTTTCTAATGGTTGAATCAATGAAATACACCAGCCATGACCTCTTCAAGTTGTTTAGCTGGAACAGAAGTCTGGCTGCACAAAGATAGAGCAAATGTAAGGCGCCCATCACTATAGATCCCATTTTAACTTATCAAGGTAAAACTTTCTCGTAAGAATCATCAGAAGTAGAATTATTACATCTTCCAGATTGTTTCTAGGCACATTTGATTTATCTATTTGAACAGCTAAACTTGGTGGGCCAGCCCCCACTCCACTGTACAACAAAAGCCCCACAAATCCCTTCTGAATCCTTGAACAGAAGTCATTTTGAGTAAGCATACATTGCTTCATGATGGCAACCAACTTGCTTCCAGAGTTCTGGAAGGAGCTCTACAGCGCAGCTAACTGTCTCTTGCAACTTCTTGTCCACCAGCACATCAGGTATGCCATGATAGAATATCTTCTCCACCGCATCATGCACACTTTTACACTTATGAGCAGCCTCTATAAGACCACACCAAAAGGAAGCTTTGTAGGTAATCACAAACAATAAAAAGAGGAACCGGCAGCAGGAAAGAACCAAAAGGAAAGTCAATCTCCCAGGGAACACCTGATAAGCTAGTTGACCAGTTACACTCCCAAGCTTTTGAAGAGACTAGGCTTTCAAATATATAGCCTCAAGCACGGGCTAGCAGCATATTGCGAGATTGTGTGCATTGATTCAGCGTGCGAATAGTCCTTCCTAGAGGGCTTTACTCAGCAAGGGGTTGCAGCCTCTGTATAACTCCTTGCAGATCAATATTGTCAAACACACCAAGAGCATCTTCCAGCCTTCCACATTTCCCCTTTGATATTCCAGCCTCCAAAGAAGAGCTCATGCTTCCTGTAAGTTTTTTAAGAAATAAAACATTAAACATTACATCAGATACAGGCCTTAAAAGTTTACAAATAAAAAAATGCCATTCAAGTTTTGTCCAGTCAAACAAATTGTTGGTGGACAAATATAAATATAGAATTTTCATTAATTGCATATTGAGCATTTACATTCAGATAACTTTCTTGGCTCCACTCCTGACAAGAAGGTTTCCTTCTACCAAGGAATCCATTTACAATGAAATAATATACTTTTTAAACATTACTGCCCCAATAATGAAGACATTCTTGGAGGTAGTTTTCACCTTTCCAATGCGAGATGAAAAAATTTGCAAACTAGGGTTGATAAAACAATAAGTCCTATTGAACTTATAATCAAGAAGAGAATCTTAGCCAAGACATGGCAAAAGGGTGAATTACTAATCAGGTAGCCAAGCCTAAAACTTGAATAGTGCTTACCTGAGTAAGATGAGCTGTTTAAGGGTTAAAAAAAAAGTTTGGTTGATTTGGCTAATTGTAGTACTTGTAGAATGAGTATCACGTGTGGTTAACATATTCCCCTCATCCCAAAGTTATAAGAAACCAAAGCGTACCTGCAAACTAAACCAAGTGATCAACATTTGGAAGGAGCAGTATGCATTAATAGGATATTCCCCTCATCCCAAAGTTATAAGAACCCAAACTGTGCAATCAGAATAAACCAAATGATCAACATTCGGAGGGAGCAGTATGCCTGTAATAGGACTTTTTATTTTATTTTATGAATGTGACAAATTATCACTCCATCAGCACTTGTCCAAGTTTGTTCTATGATAAATTTCTGTCTAAATATGAGCAATTTATTGATGTCTAATTCATCAAAATCCCTGCTTCACTTAGTTCTAGGCACCATGTGCTTCCATGTGGTTCCACTTGGAAAAGGTTTTTTTAATACTTTGCCAAGAAAAAACATAACACTCTTTATGTCAAAAAGTTAAATGGTAATTGCAATGCAATGGTGCCTTTAACTTTTCTAATAGGATATTTAACATTTTTTTATCAATCCAGAAATAAAAGCCTTAGCACCAGTTAGTCAACTGTTGAAGCAAGTATTAAGCATCTAGAAACATCAAAACGTGAAAGGCATGAGAAAATTTTCAGTAAGTTTCCTCTTCTTACTTCAAAGTACCTTCTTACAATGCTTAAGTTTTTGTACTTGGTAACTCAAACTCATCTGAGACTTGTCCATTTTCTTTTAACTTCTATTTGTTTAAGGCAACCCACATAGACAAACACTTTATGCATTACAACACTATAAATGTGAATAGTCAAAAGGTTACGTATGATGGGGGGTGCAATACTTGGTTCCAAGCTAAGTATGGGACTTTAGCAGTGGCATCAACTATTGTTTCAGGATTTAGTATTACACTATCTGTCACCAAGACACTGATTTGGAAGCAAAACAGAAAAATGAACAATGGACAACAGTACAGCGTATATGAAATTACCACATGAAAATCCAAGATGGTTCCACACTCAGGATGTATTGTTGTATAGATGATAAATTCCACATCTGCAAGGGCCACAAGGATATTTTTTCAATCATGGAACCAGCCCTGTTCTCTTTGCATTAGAAATCTCTTTGCCAATTCATCAAGAAATTTTCCTCTTTTGAGAACCATATCAATCTAACATACTTCTTTTGCTAAGTATCATATCATGTACCACTTGAGCTTCATGCGATTTTTCTTCTTCAGATAACAAGCAAAGCAACAAGTTAAGATTATACTGGCAAGGTACAAAATCATGGGTGAGCATATCTTCACATATCCTCAAAGCATGAACACTCAAACGACTAGCACAAAGACTACGGAGTAGATTTTCATAAGAAGTCTTGCTAGGAGAAAATCCTCTTTTATGCATCGTATGTGACACCGACAATGAATCGAGTAGTCTTCCAGCCTTGCAAAGACCTCTGATCAAGGTGTTGTACACATTTTTATCTGGAATACAACCATTTGCATTCATATTATTGAACAACCCAACAGCACAGTCAGTTTCACCAAATCGGACATGCCCATCAATGAGAATTGCGAAAGTCACCTGATTAGGATGCACGCCATCTCTTTGCATTGATTCAAGATGGTCATACGCATCCTCCATCATGTTAGCCCAACAAAGTCCAGAAATCATGCCATTATATAAGTACAAATTTGGCATGAACCTAGTTCCTTTAATTTTCTTTATTAACTTCAATGCAATGAATTTTATTTCCTCAAGGGATTTGATGGAAATCCTCAAATTACTTCCCCTAGGCACCAAACTTTTCTGTTGGAGCAAATGGAACAACATTTCTCTTGCTCTTTCAGCATTTTGATGGGTTCCTCCCTTGATGCATCCAATATTTCTGCAAACACCACTGACCAAGGTGATATAAGTGATCAAATCATGCTCAACCTGGCAATTTTCCATCAAACCAACCAATCTAAATGCGAATTCTACCTCTCTCTTCCTAAAAAATTGATTGATAAGAGATGTATAAAGAACATTATTTGGCACAAAACCATCTTCCAACATCCTATCAAGGTACAGACAACCCTTGGCAATCATGTTTTTCTTGACTAAACCATTTATAAGGGCAGTGTAGGCACGAGAACTCGGTTGGATGCCAAATTCTACCATCTTATCAAATAGTTGGCGGGCTTGAACAGCTCTTCCATTCTTGGAGTAGGCATTAATCATTGTGACATAAATGACATCATCAGGGTCAACACCAGACTCAAGCATCTGCTTAAAAATATTGTGCGCTTCAATTATTCTTTTTTGTCTGCTTAAACAACCAACAATAGTGTCATAAATAGAAACACTAGGCTTCAGTCCTCTCTCATCCATTTGGTCCAGAACATCAAAAGCTGATGCCAACTCACCACGCTTACAATGTTCATTGACCATAATTAAGTAAGTCGCAAGATTTGGAACTAAACCCCGATCTTGCATTAGGTTGTATAGAGACTTGGCATCCTCAACAAGCCCCTCTTGGTAGAGACACTTGATCAAGGAGTTGTAAGTAGAAAGCAAAGGCTGGTGTCCAAGACTAACCATTTTATCCACATAAAACAAAGCAACATCGGGTTTTCCTGTTGCACACAATGCATGTATATATATACTAAAAGCCACAACAGCTAAATTAGAGTTGCTTCTTACAATCTCTGCCAGCAGATGCTCTATTTGTAGCTCAAATTGTCTAGTAGGATCAGAAGTAGAAAATGCAGGGAAGGAAGAAGGGTCAAGACCACACCCAACCTTGGCGACTGCCTGCAATAGCATGAGTGCAAGATTGAGCTCATGTCCTTTTGGGTACATCTTCACAAGGGTAAAAAACAGTACATGATCAGGAATAACCCCACTATCCAGCATCTTGTAGTACAAGTCATCAACTTCCATTAACCTGTTCTCCTTATAAAGTGCAGCAATTAAGACCGTGTAACAGTGCACAGTCGGAGCTACATTGCTATGGTGCATATTGTTTAAAAGCATCAGAGCACAATCAGCTTTCTGCTCCTTACAGTAATTTCTAATCATAATAAGGTAAGTTACCGAATCAGGTTTTATTCCCGATTCTGCCATTTGATTATGTAAAACCCAACCTTTATCTGGCAAACCCAAATTAACAAACCCGTGTATCAATGTGTTGTAAGTATAACAATCGGGCTCACACCTGGTCTTCATCATTTTCAAAAATACCCTCATAGCCATTTTCATTTTCTTGCTCTTGCAGTATCCATTTATTAGAGTAGTATACAAAATTTTATCTAGAGAGAGACCTTGGGATTCCATTTCTGTACTTAGCAACTCAGCTTCTTCAACCCGCCCTCTCTTACAAAAACTGTAAACTAATGATTTGTATAAATGAACAGAACACAGCACCCTTCTATCAGCCATTATATCAAACACATGCAGGGCTTCATCTAAATATCCTCTGCGACACAACTCACCAACCAGCATATTGTAACAGCAAAAATTCAGCAGAATTCCAGCATTATTGATCCCCATAAAGTATTGGAATGCCTCCAAGACTCTGTCTTGGGCACAGAGCTCCTTAAGGAGTGCATTGCATGCCGCTTTACAGGAGTCCGATTTAATTAAAATGAGAGTATCAAAATGGCTTTTTGCTTCCTCTAATTCACCTAATTTACAATAACAAATCACCATAGAACTCAATGTCGATGCATCAGGATGAATACCTCTGCTTACAATGCTACCATTGTATAGGTCCTTGGCCATCTGAGATTCACCAAAATTCACAAGTTTTCGAACGAGGGCACCATAGCTACAGGGGTCGAGTTCCATACCTCGAACTATCGCAAAATCGACGGCTGAGGTTGCATCGGGGACTGATGAACACTGCATTATAATTCGCTGAAAGACCTGCTGTGCGGACGATAATAAGCCGTAACGAATGAGCCTGTCCAATAGAGAATGGCAGAGAGCTCTGTGGTCACTGGTAGTAGTCGAAACTGAGGGCATTGGAGGTTCAAATTCAATGAGTAGAGGACAAGTATTGAATGCTCTTCTGCTTCTGATGAAGGAGAAGAGGTGGTGCAAATTAGGCCTCCTCTTTATCATTTTCCAGTATTATAGATAATCCAAATCACTCTCTAGAAAAATTAATTAGAGAATCGAAAGCCTTGAAAAGAAGGTCGTTACTATATATATTTACAAATATACACAATGAAGTATTCATTGAGTGAACAAGATGCAAAGAAAGAGAGAAGAGTACAAGTAGCAGAGGGGCGAAGATGCAAAGGTCTATACAGTTGCAACTGACCCAAGTGAAGAAATTGATAAATTGAGCGAACAAGGAGGCACCAGTAGCTAGGAGAGAGAGAGAGAGAGAGAGAGAGAGGGGTCTCTCGGCACGGTATAAGATTCAACTCTAAAGACTATGGCAGAGTAAGGTAAAGCCCTAAAATAAACACGAGGAAGACCCCCTCAGACAACTTCGTTTGTGGCGGGCGAAAAAACTGACTCTTCTGTTTCGGCAGTAGGCGTAAACGAGCCGAGTGAGCTCTGAACGCTTAACCAGCTTCGAAATGTGTTTATGTTTAATTTAAATTTATTTTAAATTAGTTTTAATTTTGTTAAGCACAAACGGATCTTGAGTTATTTTGTTTATGTATATAAGTTTATTGAGATGCACGCATTAGACAAAAATAAAAATTAACGATTTAGAAATGTGTATAAGCTCGATTTATTTTCATGACAAATTAATTTTGAAATTTTTTTTAACAAAAATCAAACACCAACCGAGATTGATTAGTTTGGTACATTTTTAAGACACCGACTGAGTATTAAGTATTGAATATTACAATTTCTATTATTCAATTTCTTCGGATAAATACATCCAAAATTAATTCATTAGTAACCAATAATTTTTTAGATTTTATTGAATCATCACAAACAAAATCTTCAAAATAAAAACATTTCAAATATTCATCGACAGAAACTATGCACAATGGCTAATGCATGAAATAAAAATTAATGGCTAATGCATGAAATAAAAATTATAGAATCACTGTAAATGTAACTCGTTAGAATATTTTACACCAAACCTTTTCCAATTTTTCTTAAAACTCAACGTAAAAACCTTGATCATATATATTTTGATTAAATGAACTGAATTAAAAGTGTCCACGATGCAATGCACAAGATTAAATAGCATTGTTGATAAAAAATAAAATTTACTACATATTGTGTTCAATAGTTGTACGTGACTAATTATTATATATAAATTTTAATCAAAATGGTAAATATTCTTATATTTTATTTTTCTTAAAATAATAGATATACAATAATAACTCAATTTAAGATGTAGTTTTGATGTGTTAAACTTTTTTTAGTATTAGGCGGAAGTACTTATATATATATATATATATTCACATTACATAATGCACTCAAATTGACCCACTTGATATATAAATTAAATTTGATAATAATTATAGTTCATATTTTAGAAGAATTTGAGATAAACTTAAACTCTAGAAAACTAATATTATCTTATGTTTATATATGGTACGAAAATAACAAAGCGAATTGGATAACTGAACAAATTCAATAATTATCTAATATTTTAAAACTATATATACATATATCTATCTATCTTATAGTATTAATAGAGTGAGTTAAATAAATAAACAAATTTAATAGTTATCTAAACAATTGTCCATGTGATGTGACATTTTAAAAATATCAAAATATTTAAAGTGCTACATAGAAAAAAAATAAAATATAAAGACAAATACTACTTTTATATATATATATATATATGATTTTAAAATTGTTCCAATTCTTTAAAACTTTTGCAAAGAGCTTGCCGGATAGAGTCGACTATTGCTTAGCTCCAATTTTGATATGGATGATATAGTAATTGGTGTGATTCTGACGAATTCTTTTTTTTTTTTTTGGCTAAGTTGATTCTGACGAATTCGATAACCTGCAAAGGACAACTCCTCATTCGTGTCAGTTCAAAGAGGCTCCAATGACTAAGCCAATCATGGTGTAGGGAGTTTGAATGTATAGCTCTTGGGGATGAGTAATAATGTAGAATTTTGGAGAGAATCATAAGGCGCTATTCCTCTGAATTTTTAGCTTGATCCATGGTGGTCCTGAGTTGCTTAGTTCTGAGAAGGTTCTTCCATAGATCTGTCCTCTTAATATGAATTTATACTTATCAGATATTATTATACTATAATTTTTTTTTAATATAGGTATGCACCATTCATCATTTGTTTGGATTCTATTTGAAATCCGAGTTTCGAAACCTAACCTCAACCACCCTAGACTAATACAATTAGGATTTATTGGCGACTCCAAAACTCATCACTTGGAATTTTCCTTGTGTATGTGAGATCAAGGTTAATATTAATGGCAGTGCTAAAGGCTCGACCTGCCATCTATGGAGGTCTATTTAGAAATGATCAAGGTCTATAGATTATTGGTTCTATGGGAATCATTGCTGAAGCCATAAGTCTTGAAGCTAAAATTAGAGCAAGTTTTAGAGGCCTAATGATTATCAAAGAAAAGAACTTGAGGGGTATTATCATTAAAACAGACAGAGTCGTCGACTGCTCTCGAAATCACAAAGCATACTCCTAGACCTTTGTTGGAGAATTGCAAGTTTCTAGCTGCCAAATATGGGTGTCAGTTTAGACATACTTTAAGAAAAGGTAACTTTTGTGCTAATTTCTTGGCTAATGCTGCATTTACCTTTGGTGATCATTTTGTTTTATTAGAAAGTCCTCCCCATCATGTCTAGGCCCCTTTCTTCAGGCAAATAGCTCACGAACTATGTTTTGCAAATCAGCGCTAGTTATGTTCTTGCTTTCTTGTTTTTTCTTTTCCTGTGTATCATAAAAAAAAGAAAAAGAAAAAGAAAAAAGCAACCATGGTTTAGAAATTTTTTGTTGCCCTAAAAGTCGATATTGGGCTGAACAATGTGTTGGACTCCAGGTTGGGCATGTACGGGTGCTTTCCTAGTTTACATCAAATTAGGTTCGGCTTTTCGGGCCTAATATGTTCCAATGTCAAAACCATGCATGAGCCCAATCGGGCCCATTAAAATGTTGCCCAGTCGGATTAGGTTAGGGGTCCTTGAAGGCAAGCTGAGCACTTCTTCTCCCTTCAATGTATGAATTAGGTAATGAGCTAAACTTCAAAAATAGACTGAGACCTTCTTCATTTTATTTTTTATTTTTTATTTTTTTGATAGTTATTTATCCCATTCTCTGCATTGCAATAAAAACTCAAACTATTTTGGGTTGCCCAAAAAAAAAAAAAAGATTTGGTTACTGTTTTAAGAACTTTGATGTCATTTTTTAGACATTTCATATGGTTTTCAGCAAGGACGAGTTAAATTATTTATTTATTTATTGAGAAAATGATAAATAAATGTACAAGAAATGAAAGACAAGTTAAAAAAATGGAAAATCTAACAATATAAAAAAGCAAATGCACAAGGGAGTTTTGTTTGAAGTTTTTGCTACTTTTTGATGTTTTGCCCCTTGATTTTTGGTAGTTTGGACCTCTTTGCCTGTTGGTTTTTTGCTGAATTACAACATTTTGTGTGAATAGTGTATTCACAGACAATGCATTGTCATTTTTGCTCTTGCTTTAATTTTTAATTTCTATGCCCTGTTGGCGCATCCTTGTGGAGCCTGGCCATCACATCTCACCTACCCTCTACTCAACCATAACTCACATGGCTCGATACACCAGAAAAAACGTCTCTCTCTCTCTCTCTCTCTCTCTCCTCTTCGATTCTCTCTTCCACTGTTCAGAGATTTTTCAATCGCAGGCATCTCTTTCCTTCATCTCTCTTTCTCTTGCTCTTGCCTCTCATGCTCATTTCTTTGGATTATCATGACTATTTTTGGCCTTGAGAAACTATGTTTTCCGGATCTCTTGCTATTACATAGGTGTTTCACTCGGGCAAAGAGAAAATAAAGCGTTTGTTCTTCAGTTTTCCTTACCTCTGTCTCCCATCTCAATTTTTATCTCTTAGTTCTTTTTTGATATCCCTTACTTCTTTATCTTGCTTCGGTCATCTCTCTTCATTTTTCTTTTTTTAGGAGTTTTTGTCATCATTTGTTGGGGTGTTGTGATGCTCATTCAATGCTTGCATTCTTGGTGTTGTTTCTTGCTCTTTTGGTGTTTCGGTTTTTCCTCCTCCTGGTAAGATAGACATTATTATTTTTTTTTTGGGGGGGGGAGGGAGGTCAATTAATTAATGCCATGCTTGCTTTCTGTTGATGTTGTTAAATAAGTGTTTTGTATTTAACTTTTTATTAACAGTATATGTGATTTTTATTCTCTTGTGTCACGCTCGGTTTTTCCGACTGGAGTCTAAGCTTGACTCGGGTGGAATCGGTACTCTGTTTGTTAGAACTCATCTTGAAAACACAAGTGCGACAAGAGTTTAAACTTGACATTGATTTTTTAATAAGAGCTTTTTAAAAAAATTTGGAGTCATCAACTAACATAGTTAAAAATATGTTACGTCACTAAAACTAAGTGTAATAAAAAAACTAAATTTAGGTATTTCGAAATGCTTTGAAAATGCCTTCTAGAGAAGGTTTTTATAAACAAGGTTTTTAGTAGCCCTTGGAAAACAATTTAAAGCCCTTTTGAAAATGTGACTTGATTTTAGTCTTTGCACTAGAGATCTATGGTTTGAGGGTTGGTTATGTATAGAAAGGATATCCTAAGATCATCATCCTACCTCACCTGAAAATTGATACCTACGTCTCGATTCACCATTAATTCACTCACTAATCTTCGGTTACTTAATCTTCATTATATCCACTTATGTAATTTTGAAAATGGGAGTTTGTCATCACTTTAAGAAATGCTGCATATTTTTAGAAAGACTTTTGAAAAAATAAGAAATTATTGAATTTTGATTTTGAAAATTAATTTTTATGGAAGAAAAGTTTTAAAAGGATATTTGATTTGAAATAAGGGTTATGACCGCACCTAGTTTTGTTTAGGTTACCCGCGTATCTCATTTGACGAGAATAGGTCATCCATAGTCTGTGCTAGGGCATGACTTGGAAAATGGACTCAAGGGAGTTGTGGAAGATTTTGGAACTTTAATTCAAGAGAGTTTTGACTTGAAAGCGAAATCAAGAGAATTTTGAAATATTTTTTGAGATAAAACTCAAGGGAGTTTTGAAATATTTTTGAGATAGAACTCAAGGGGGTTTTGAAATGTTTTTAAAATAGAACTCAAGGGAGTTTTGAAATGTTTTTGAAATAGAATTCAAGGGAGTCTTAAAATGTTTTTGAAACAGAACCCAAAAGGTTTTGAAAAAAACTCAAAGGAGTTTTGAAAGCCTTTTGAAAGAGATTTTAAAACCCTTTTAGGGTATGGAACCCTAATATGAACCACGAAGGTTTCAATTAATATATCACATTCCTTTGGAAACCCTAATCACAGGAGAGTCAGGAACATCTTTAGAGTTATTAGTTTTTAAAAACATTTTAGAAAGCAATTTTTGACAATACTAAGTATCCAACCATTTTTGGTTAAGACAAGTTTCAAAGAGCTTCTTTAATTGACCTAATGTTAACTAATTTGGGTTAAGTTAACTTAGGATTTTGGAAACCTAGACAGAGGAATTAAGGTTTTGAAACCTAGTGGTTTTGGAAGGTGATTTTTCAACTAGGGTTTGAAACTTAGTGGTTTTGGAATGTGGTTTTGAACTAGGGGTTTTCAAATGTGGTTTTGAAGCCTAGTAGTTTTGGGAGACTTGGAAAATGTCATTTTATATACAAAACTTGAAGAATCACTTTTGAAAACTATGATTTTATATAAAAATTTCTATGATTTTATGTAGAAAACTTGTGATTTTATGTGAAGAACTTTTAGAAATCACCTTAAAAAGTATTTATATTTCATATGAGAAAGCTATGATTTCATGTGAAATCTTTTTAGAAAACGAACATAAGAGAGTTGTGAGTTTTGAAAACCCTTGAAAAACCAACTAAAGAGAGTTGCAAGTTTTATAAACAACTTGAAAATTAACTCAAGAGAGTTGTTTTGAAAACCAATGTTATACAAACTCAAAAGAGTAACATTTTGACACAAACTCAAGAGAGTTACATTTTAACATAAACTCAAGAGAGTCATATTTTGAAAATCATTTTAACACAAATTCAAGAAAGTAAAACTTTTGAAAACCACTCAAGAGATGGTTGTTTTGAAAATCATCTCGACACATTAAAACCACTCAAGTGAGCATGTGATTTACATGGTGAATTTTTGGAAACCATTCAAGTGAGGGTTGCCTTGGAAGCCATTTTCCTCACATACTCAAGAGAGACAAACTTTTGAAAACCACTCAAGAGAGGGTTGTTTTGAAAACATTTTAATATATTAAGATACTCAAGTGAGTATGTGATTTATATAGTTGATTTTTGAAAATCACTCAAGAGAGAGTTGCCTTAGAAACTATTTTTATCACAAACTCAAGAGCACAAAACTTTTGAAAACTACTCAAGAGAGGGTTGTTTTGAAAGCATTGTAACACAAACTCAAGAGAGTAACATTTTAGAAAACCACTCAAGAGTGGGTTGTTTTGAAAACCATTTTAGCACAAACTCAGGAGAGTTATATGAAACATGCAACCTATAGATTGGATGGTTTTGAAGACACTTTAAGACCTAAGAACTTAGGATTTTTGACATGAACACTAAGTGACACTAATTTGGAGAGCCTTAGAGAGACATTTCGCAAAACTCTTTGGATTGAACTTTGGGAAGCTTTTGAAGATAAATCAATGTTAGTTTGGAAAAGAGTTTTAAACACCAAAACAATTTCATAGCATGCATGGCATGAACATTACAACAAGTATAATGCAATGGGTATGAACATACAAGACTAGACTTCACCATATTACAAGGTACTTCAAAGCCATATTGTAAGCACCCTATTTTTGCTAGCTCAACAATCTCCGACTCGACCGGACTCACATTCAAACTTCACAAATACATGCAAGCCCAACCAACTTTTCAGACTAAATCCAGTTAATCAATCGGGAATGCCAACAAACCCTTTATGTCACGGGACCAAATACGCCTTTTGGCCGTGACACGTTTACTGGAGGACAAGATACCTCTGGAAACCAACTTGTCACACACTGTCAGTGTGACAAAAACACTCAAAACCTGGGTCAACACTAGTGCTTGCTAGCCCATTCCAATGAAAAATGACCAAAATGTGGGGCTTGCTTCTTGAGAAAGTACCTAAGACATTAGAACGATAAGTCTACATTTTCCAGATTGTCCCAAAGATAATCTAGCATGTTATAGTGCCTTCCAGTCACTTCCGGATCTATTTCGAGAGCATACGATCAAAATGACTATTTTGTCCCTAGGCATCCAATCGCCTCCGGGAACCACACCAACTCTAGGTGTCAAATTGGTTACCTCCCGATGATGATTCTAATAGTATTCACAACCCTCTAGTACCTTTTCAAACCATTCTGAGTCCAGTTCAGTAAACTTGGTATGAAATGACCGTTAAACTTGGTATGAAATGACCGTTTTACCCTTGGCGGGCCAATCACCTTTTCCAAACACATCGGTTTTAGGTATCAAATCGAAAATCTTCTAGAGCACTCTCAACAGTGTTTTCAACCTTTAAGTCTTCTCACAATCAACCCCAAATCGATCTTGGTGTTCCCCAAATCAAATAACCGTTTTGCTCTTAGTGGGCCGGTTACCCCTTTCAACTACTGAAAACAGATTTTGAGTTGCCCCCAAAACCCTAATTTCTTCAAGCCTCTTTCCAAACACTAGCCTCCTCATTCTACTGAAGGTCAAGTCCAGTCCTTGGGAGCTCTTGAAGATCACCTCAAAGTTCAAGTAAGTCCTTTATTGAAGCATTTCAATCTAATAAGAAGACAATGTAGGGTTCTATTTACTTTTATGTAGGGCTGGCCACTGGGCGGGCCGGGCCTAGTTTGGGCCGAACCTGCCTTATCCTACCTAATAACACTTGGGACAGTGGCCTGAGCTTGGCTTGACTCGATGTTTGGGCCTTCACTTGTTGCCCAAGACCGCCCAAAAAAAAAAAAAAATCCCAAGCCTGCCCGTCGACCCAACCAAAATAAATATTTATTTATTTTTTATAAATATAAATGAGTATATATATATATATTTATTTTAAAACTAAATAAAAATATATATTTATTTATTTTTAAACTAAATAAAACTATTCGGGTCGGGTTGGGCTATGGAATATAATCCTAAGCCCAACCCGAAAATTAATCGAGCCTAAAAAATCAGCCCGGCCCAATCCTACGGGCCTAAACTTTAATCTTAATCCCCTTAAAAACTCGGGTCAAAACCCTAGAGTTCATATTTAGGAAACTATAGGTTTCTCACATAAAATCATGGTTTCCTATTTGCATCAAATCCTAGATTTTCAAAATCATTTTCTACATGAAATCATGGATTTCCTAATTCAAAAGTCACATAAAATGATAGATTTCCAAAACTAAAGTTTTCCAATTTCAAGTAAAATCAAATATTTTCTAATTCTAATCTCTCCTAATGTCAATCTTTCCTAATTTCAAAAATAAAACTTTCATTTTTCAATTGAAATCTAGTCTTTCCAATTCAAATGTATTGTATAAACTCTAGGTCCTAGGTTTACTTAAATCCCAAGTTACTTCAAACCTAAATCAAACCTTTCCAAAATCAAATCTTTTCTAAAATGAAAATTTTCCTAAAATAGAACTTTTCTAATTTGAAACTTTCCTAATTCGAAACTTTTTGAAAATCAAACTTTTCAAGTGCACGTTTAAACCCTACGTTATCCAAAGTCCTAGGATGCCAAAACCCTAAGTTCAACCCTAACCTTGAGTTAAGAAACTTCAACTCTTTTCTAAGTCTTAGGTCTAAACCAAGATGGTTTTCAAACCATAATTCAAATCAAGACAATTTCAAAGTTCAATTCAAACTTCCAAAACAAGTCCAAGTTCAATTTTAAATTCAAGTTTTATTGCTTTTATTGCAAACTCAACCGAAGTTCGATTTCAAATCAAAGTCAACTTTAACTCAAAGTTCAATTTTCAATATTCTAATCAAAGTTTAAATTAAATCCTTTTCAAATCAAGCAAGACCCCAAAGTGTCTATTTTCAATCAGACCTCGAGTCTGAACTATGACTGACCTGATTCCCAACAAAGGGATACGTAAGCAATCCTCATGGACGTGGTCACAACTTTTTTCAAATTTCCAATTCCCTTTCTCAAATTTTCTTTTTCAAATTCTTTTCATGTACTTGCATTTTATGCATTATATCATCCCTATAATAATGGCTTAACCTTCTTTTTAAAATTCTCAAAGTAGATATAATTGGATGTTGGATAACTAAAGATTCTAAATGAGTGAACCTAGGGTAAAAAGACTTGTAGGTATCACAAAGGCGGGATAGGGTGATAGCCTAGTGCATCTTCCCTATACGTAACCAACCTCCAAACCTAAAATCACTGTTTTCGAAATACCAAAACAGAGTTATTTTCAAAAAAGGCTTAAATCTTTCCAAAGGTTGTCAAACAATCTGTTTTCTTCAAAAAACCCCCTCTTGAGGAAGTTTTTCCAAAACCTTTTAAAAATCCTAAGTTTAATATTCGGATTGCACTTAATGTTAGGTGACCTAACTCACCTTAACAAAGCTAGGTGGCGACTCCAAACCTTTTTTGAAAAGCCCTTATTCAAATCAATTTTCAATTCAAACCTAGTTGCATTGAGTTTTAACGACAGAGTACCGTGTGTTTTTCACATATATCTTAAGAGCAAAAATTTGGGGCACAACACATACCATCTACAACTAGAATCACAAGACATCCCTGGGAGCTATGGGTCTTGTAAACTTTTGTTTAGGTATGGCTAACAAGCTCTTTTGTTTCAAGCATGCATAAAAAGAGGGGTAGAAGATGGGAGTTAAAAATGAGAAGAGCTCAAGTGAGCTTTAGAAGAGAGAAGAAAGGGAGTGGGGCAAATATATTAGCTTATGGAGGTTACCTTGTCTTCAATCAAACATGGCTTCTTCCTTGATTTTTCTTTGGCTTGGACTTTTTCTCGAATTTGAGAGACACAGGGGGTTTTTTTTTTTAATGAATTTTGGATTTTTTTTGGAGTAATTTTAGTAGATTTTTGTTGCTACTTTTGTCTCTGAAATACACAGGGGTGTGTGTCTCTATTTATAGGCAATCTGGCCAGGACCCCACATATGTGGGACATGTGTGTGGCCTTGGCCACTTAGCGAGTGCCATGTGACATTATTGTACATTCCAAACTTAGGTAGCAAGATAAGTTTTATCTTGGTTTGATTAAAATACGAATGCATGTATCATACGCTTCTATGTCAGGACCTTTTATGCTTGCTTTCTCTTAATATTCATGTGATCCGGGAACGATCAGGGGAAATTGGGCACATTAGTGATGTTCTCTTGTAGTTTCTCTTCAACTTAGTGCCCTTTGGCAGGTTTGGATGATTCCAGTTGATGGAGATATCACCTTGGTAAGCGAGCTTAAAAATAAGCTTTTTGGAAGCATATGCGAGATGCTTGCTTGGTTTCCTGAAATGGTCATCTTTGATCCATGCGATCGTGGCCTCCGAGAACTGATCTTCTTGATTGAACTATATCGATCGGAAAGCCCTCTGGCAAGGCTTTTGGAAATTTTCTAATTTACACATTTTGCTAACCCTTTAACGATGCATTATAATCAGGGAATTGGGATTTGAAACGGGAAATGGGAAGCGACTTCATACGCTTACCAAGTTTTTGAAAGTACCTTTCTTTGAGTAGTTTAATCACGACCTTTGGGTGAGGTTATTGATGATCAAACTGTACCGATGGAAAGCCTATTGCTCAGGCTTTTGGAAATTTCATAAGTTGTGCAGTTCATCAACCGTTTGATAGTACGTTATAAGTAGGGAAGTGAAGGAAAAGTTGATTTTGGAGAAGCATATATGTCGCGCCCAGATTTTTCGCACTCGAGGAATACTCACACAAGTGGGAAAAATGTTGTACTCTCTCGTTAGAACTCACCCTCCTAGAAGAATGAGTGCGACTAGGTTTGAATTGAAAAATTGGTTTGAATAAAGGGCTTTTGAAAAAGATTCGGAGTCGCCACCTAACTTGATTAAGGTGAGTTAGGTCACCTAAAAACTAAGCATAATCCGAAAACTACACTTAGGGTTTTGGAAAACAATTTTTGAAAATATCTCCTTGAGAGAGGGTTTTTAAGAAAAACAGGTTGTTTGGCAACCTTTGAAAAATATTTAGCCCTTTTTAGAAAAACAACTCCTTTTGGTCTTTCGAAATCAGTGATTCTAAGTTCGGAGGTTGGTTACGTGTAGGGAAGGTGCACTAAGCTATCACCCTACCCCGCCCTTTCGGTACCTACATGTCAATCTATCCTAGATTCACCTATGAGAGTCTTTAATTAACTATAGTTCAATCCTATCCATTTTAGAAAAACAATGTTTGAAAAGAAACTAACATGATCCATGGTATGCAAGTGCAAGTTAAGAGAATTGGAAAATAAAAATTGATTTGAAAAGAAATTGATTTGATTTGAAAATAGATTTAAAGAGATAGAATTGAAATTGGAAAGTTTAAAAACTTGGAAATAGAAATTTTGAAATTGGAATTTTAGATTTGAAAAGATTTTGAAAACCGCACCCATGAGGGTGGAATTGAAAGTTTGAAAAGTATTGTGACCACACCTATGAAGGTTGCCTATGTATCCCCTTGGGGGAAGCAGGTCAGTCGTAGTTCGGACCAGAGTCCGATTGAAAATAGAAGAGTGGATTGAAGAAGGAACTTGAATTGGAAATTGAATTTGATTTGAAATTAGAAGAGGAGATTGGAAATTGGAATTGAGAGGATTGGACTTGCTTTGGAAAGATTGATTTGGAAGACTTGGTTGTGGAAAGATGAAGCTTTGGAAAACCTAGACTTGGGAAAGATAGGAGACCTTGGAAAGACTTGAGATTAAGAAAGATTGGATTGGAATGTTGAATTTGAAAGATTTGGAAAGATTTGGAAACTTGGAATTTAGGAAAGATTTGGATTAGGAAAGTTTCGAATTAGGAAAATGTTATTTTTGGAAAGTTTCATTTTTGGAAAGTTTTAGGTTTAGGAAAGTTTCAACTTAGGAAAGTTTTGAATTAGGAAAGTTTTCAATTTAGGAGAGTTTCGAATTTAGAAATGTTTGAAAAAGGGAAGTTTTGATTTTGGAAAGTTTTGAAAACAAGGAAGTTTTGAAAATAAGAAAGTTCCGTTTTGGGAAAGGCTTGAAAAAGGAAGGTTTTTAAGTTTAGGAAATGTTTGAATTAAGAAAGAAGTTTTGAGTTTAGAAAAGTCTTAGATTTGAAAAGATTTTGAAGTTTTGGAAAGTTTAGAATTTGGAAAGATTTGAAATTTAGAAAGTTTAAGATTTAGAAAGTTTTAGAGTTTTAGAAAATCTTGAGATTAGGAAAAGTTTGAGTTTAGGAATGATTTGAAAGCTTGGATTTGAAAAAGATTTTGGAAAGGGGTAGAATTAGAAAAGGGTTGAACTAGGAAAGATTTGAAAGTTGAGTTTTAAAGTTTAGGAAAGATTTTTATGTTCAAGTTTTGGAAACTTAAGATTTAGGAAAGTGGAAGTTTAGGAAGGATTTGAATTAGGAAAGGGTTGGATTTTAAAATTTAAGGAAAGGTTTAAAGTTTAGGTTTAGGAAACTTATGGTTTAGGAAGGAATTGAATTAGGAAATGTTTGGATTAAGAAGGGATTGGACTTGGTTTCTAAAAGAGAAAGGTTGGATTTTGTTTCCAAAAACGGAGGACGGGATCTAGTTTCCTAAATGGGGAGATTTGATTTGGTTTCCCAAAGGGAAGATTGGATTTGGTAAGGATTTGGAAAGGGAGATTCTGGAAACCCTAGATTTGAAAAATTATTGTTTTGACGTAGAAAAGTGCTTTTGGAAAGGTGTATAGTTTTGATGTAGAAAACAAGAGGTTTTGGAAATCTAGGTTTGGGGCAAAGTTTGAAAATCATGTTTTTGGAAAGAAAATTAGGGTTTCCTAATTGTGGGCTCTAAGGCTTGACTTGGGCTCTAAGGAAAAGGGATTTTTAGAAAGTGCGTTTTTGGAAACGAAGGTTTTAGAAGGAAAACCTAGAGGGGAATTTCTAGAAGGAAGATTTTAGAAAAGAGAGTTTTTGGAAAGATTTTTAGGAGAGATTTTTAAAGAGAGTTTTTAGGTGTAAAAACATCTCACTTTCCTAAAACAATTCTAACCATAAGAAGGCTAGAACCACTTTAGGAAAGCGGTTTTGAAAACAACAAGATTTGAAAATATAGACCAAAAGGTCACTTTTAATGTAACACTTTCCTAAAGCAACCCTAGCCATGGAAAGGCTAGAATCACTCTAGGATTGTGATTTTGAAAACATGTTTTTGAAAAAGAGCTTTTGATGCAATTTTGAAAACAAGTTTGAAAACGATTTTTGAAAACAACTTTTTGAAAATGAATTTTGGAAGATACAAGACTATGATATGCACAATGCAATTTGGGGTCGTGAACATACAAGGTTAAGGCTTCACCACATAATCAAGGGGGCCAGACCCACGTGGTCTTTGGTTAGACTAGAAGAAAGCCCCCGACACGGTGACCCTCCAATAGTCCAATCCTACACATGGACCGGGAATCCCCTTGTTTCAAGCATGCAAAGAAAGGGCGGGAAAGAGATGGGGGATTCAAATAGAGAAAACCCAAGTGGGTTGGAGAGAGAAGAGAGAGGGGGGAAGTGCGGAAAATTAAAGAGAAAGCCTACCTTGTATCTTCTTTAATTTGCGCGCCGCGCTATCTTCGGTCTTCGATTTTCGTCTTGATCTTCTTCTTCAACCTTCAAGGATTGTCTTCAAGCTTTGGATGGCAGCTCCTTAAGTCTTCAAAGGATGGTTGAAGGCTAGTGTATGAGTGTATGGGGGTGTGTATGAGTGTATAGGAGGCTAGGATTTGTGTATAGTGGCTAGGGTTTGGGAAAACCTAGGGAGGCTAGGGTTTTTGAGGTGCTCGAGCTCTGTATATCGAAATATGGGATCTTTAGGTTAAGTTTGCAGACCTCTTTCACGTTGAACGAGGCTCTGTATTTATAGAGGGAAGACAAACCTGGCGCCTGTTGCAGTGGCGCCAGGCCAAATTATACACTGGCGCCACTAGGAGTGGCGCCAGGCCATTTTTTGGCTTGGCGCCACTACTAGTGGCGCTAGCCATTTAGGAAACAATTAAGGTCGGCAAACAACGTATCTTTGACTAGATTTGGGTGCCTGTACTAGTGACTACCATGTAAATTTTAGCTTGGCTTCACTAGGAGTGACTCCGGAAAGTCCGGGAATGATTTGAAGGAGCCAAGAATGACCCGGAAGACCGGAAAGGATCAGGAACACTGAAAATAGTGTCCTGGAGGTATTTGACTTGGAAAGTGAGGATAAGGTGGGTCGGAAAGGTTGACTGGGCCTTTAGGGGCAAAACGGTCAATCGGACTGAAAAACTGCCGGGGCGAACCCGGATTGTCCCGGAAAAAGACTTGGGATCTGGAAACATTATTTAGAATGTTCCCAAAGGTTGCCGGTTTAATTCCCAGAACCGGCGTGGTCGGAAAAGGAGACCGGCCCACCAGGGGTAAAACGGTCATTTTGTACCGAGTTTGCCGGAACTGACTCGGAATGGTCCGGAAAGGTAAAGGAAGGTCGAGAACACTATAAAAAGTATTCTCGGGACATTACCAGTTTGATACCCAGAGCCGGTGTGGTCGAAGAAGGAGACCGACCCTCCAGGGGCAAAACGGTCGTTTTGTACCGGGTTGGCCGGAACTGACTCGGAATAATCCGGAAAGGTAAGGGAAGGTTGAGAATACTATAAAAAGTATTCTCGGGACATTACCGGTTTGATACTCAAAGCCGGTATAGTCAAAGAAGGAGATCGGCCCTCTAGGGGCAAAACGGTCATTTTGTACCGGGTTGGCCGGAACTGACTCGGAATGATCCGAAAAGAGAAGGGGAGGTTGAGAACACTATAAAAAGTATTCTCAGGAGGTTACCGGTTTGATACCCAGAGCCGGTGTGGTTCTCGGGGCGTTTGGATGTCTAGGGGCGAAATGGTCATCCTGACCGAAAAGTCTCGGAAAAGGTCCTAAGGGTAGTTTAGTCCTTTTCCACCAAAATGGGCTAACAGCCACTGATGTTGACCTAGGTTTTGAGTGTTTCCGCCACTCTAACGGTGTGAGCATTTTCGCTACTCGGACGGGGTTGAGTATTTCCGCTACTCGGACGGGGCTGAGTATTTCCGCTACTCGGACGGGATTGAGTATTTCCGCTACTCGGACGGGGTTGAGTATTTGAGAGTATTTCTGCTACTCGGACGGGGTTGATGATTTGAGAGTATTTCCGCTACTCTAACGGCTTTGTGAGTATTTCCGCTACTCTAACGGTTCTGTGAGTACTTCCGCTACTCTAACGGCTTTGTGAGTATTTCCGCTACTCTAACGGCTTTGTGAGTACTTCCGCTACTCTAATGGCTTTGTGAGTATTTCCGCTACTCTAACGGTTTTGTGAGTAGTTTTGCTACTCGGACCGTCTCGAGGAATAAACTGTCTCGAGAAAGGGATTGGGAAGGGGTCTTATCGTCTCCGAAGAGACGTGCCTGGATTGGAACCGTCTCGAGGAATAAATTGTCTCGAGAGAGGGATTGGAAAGGGGTCTTACCGTCTCCGAAGAGACGTGCCTGGGTTTCGAGTGTTTCCGCCACTCTAACGGTGTGAGTATTTCCGCTACTCTAACGGTTTGGTGAGTACTTCCGCTACTCTAACGGTTTTATGAGTAGTTTCGCTACTCGGACCGTCTCGAGGAATAAACTGTCTCGAGAGAGGGATTGGAATTGGAATAAGAAAGGACAATGCCCCTAAGGGCATTTTGGTCATTTTGCCTCTATTTGGGCCTAACAGGCCCGCGAAGCGATGGAAAGACGGAATTTGGACCTAGAGGATTGGTTTCGATTGGAATATGTCCACAATGACCTGAAAACAAGTCTGGACGGAGTGTAGACTGCCGAGCGGTCAAAAATGGGGTGCTTACAATATATGATGCGCTTCTCGAAACTTTCGTTAATTAAAATGTGCTTCGAGTCAACAGACTCACTTGGAAACGTTAGGAACCCTCTTCGGAATGTCCCTGTAGGGGCTGGTGTGGTCTTAAATATGTGCTTGGGTAGGTAGGGGCAATATGGTCATTTTGATCGGGGCTTGCCGAAATGAGACTAGAATGGACTTTATTTGACAATTGGAATGTGCCTAACTACCTAAAGGTAGTTTGGGATGGTCTTACTACTTTAGGGAATGTGTATTTCTCAAGAAGCATGCAGGGGTGCTGTAAACACCCCATTTTTGCCCGCTTGACAATTTGCGATCAAAACCAGACCGCCACTCACAACACTATCAAGCCCAAATCGGCTTTTCAAACTCTAGTCCAGTCAATTGAAGCCCAAAAGACCAAAATGCCCTGAGGCACTCTAGGTAGCTTTCAAAGATTGGGCGATCTCTGAAACAAATCACCATCGTCGGAGTGATAGAAACACTCACAAACTATCACATCGTCGGAGTGACAGAAACACTCATAAACTATCACGGAAACACTAACAAACTATCTCACTGTCGGAGTGACAAAAACACTCACAAACTTTAAATGGTTAACTTTTGCTGCCTGCTAGCCCGCCAATATAGAATGTCCGTTATGACCCAAGGCATCCGATGGTTTCCCGAGATCAGGTAAGTTTTGGAACCAACACCAAACCATTAGAGTGACGGAAACACTTACAAAACTTTAAGCCGTTAGAGTGACGAGTGTCGCGCTCAGATTTTTCGCATTCGAGGAATACACACACAAACGGAAAAAATACTGTACTATCTCGTTAGAACTCATCCTCCTAGAAGAATGAGTGTGACTAGGTTTGAATTGAAAATAGATTTGAATAAAGGGCTTTTGGAAAATATTTGGAGTCACCACCTAACTTGATTAAGGTGAGTTAGGTCACCTAAAACTAAGCACAATCCGAAAACTACACTTAGAGTTTTTGAAAATACTACCTCAAGAGAGGGTTTTTAAGAAAACAGGTTAATTGGCAACTTTGAAAAATAATTAAGCCCTTTTTGAAATAAACTCCATTTTGGTATTTCGAAATCAGTGATCCTAGGTTCAGAGGTTGGTTACGTGTAGGGAATACGCACAAAGCCATCACCCTACCCCGCCCTTGCAGTACCTATATGTTTATTTACCCTAGATTCACCTATGAGAGTCTTCAACTAACAAATGTTCAATCCTATTCACTTTAGAAAAATAATATTTTAAAAGACATGATGCATGATATGCAAGTGTAAGAAAAGAAAGTTGAAAAATAGATTTGGAAAGAAATTGATTTGAAATAAAAAGAAATTTGGAAAAAGATAAATTTGAAATTGAAAAGTTTTAGAAATTGAAAATAGAGATTTGAAAATAGAAATTTGGAATTGGAAGTTTGAAATAGATTATGGAATTGGAGATTTGAAAAAGGTTGTGAAATTGGAGATTTGAAAGATGTTGTGGAATTAGAAATTTGAAAAAGGTTGTGACTGCACCCATGAGAGTTGCCTACGTATTGTTTTGAAGGAATTAGGTCAGTCGTAGTTCGGACAAGAGTCCAATAGAAAATAGATTTGAAAAAGGATTTGATTTTAGAATAGAAGATTGGAAATTGGAATTGAGAAGATTGGACTTGTTTTGGAAAGATTGAGGTTTAAGAAACCTAGACTTATGAAAAATAGAATTTAGGAAAGACTTGAGAGTTAAGAAAAGATTTGACTCGAGTGTTGGTCTTGGAGAATTAAAGAACGATTGAATTTAGGAAAGGTTCGAATTAGGAAGGTCTCGATTTAGGAAAGTTTCAAAATAGGAGAGTGTCATTTTAGAAAAGTTTCGATTTAGGAAAGTTTTCAAAATAGGAAAGTTTTCGACTTAAGAAAATTTTGGATTAGGAAAGTTTAAAATAGGAAAGTTTCGATTTGGGAATATTTTGAAATAGGAAAGTTTTGATTTAAGAAAGATTTGAAAGTTAGAAGGTTTAGAATTTAGAAAGTTTTAACTTAAGAAAGTTTTGAATTTGGAAAGATTTGAAATGTTAGATTTGGAAAGTTACGATTTGGAAAGGGTAGAATTAGGAAAGATTTAGACTAGGAAGGCTGGAGGTTCCTATTTCCTAAACAAGGGATTAGATTTTTTTCTAAATGAGGTGTTTGATTTTGTTTCTAAAAATGGAGGATTGAATCTAGTTTCCTAAAGGGAGATTGGATTTGGTTTCCTAAAGGGAAGGTTGGATTTGGTTTCCTAAAGAGAAGAGTTGATTTGGTTTGGATTTGTCAGGAGAAGTCTTAGAAACCCTAGATTTGGAAAACTATAGTTTTGATGTAGAAAAGAGGGTTTTAGAAACTTATGATTTTGTTGTAAAAAAGGAGATTTTGGAAACTTAGGTTTTAAGGCAAAATTGAAAATCATGTTTTTAGGAAGGAAAATTAGAGTGTCCTAATTGTGGGTTCTATGGCTTAACTTGGACTCTAAGAAAAGAGATTTTTGGAAAGTGAGTTTTTGGAAAGGGAGATTTTTGGAAGGAAATCCTAGAGAGGAGTTTTTAGAAAGTGAATTTGAAAAGAAAGAGTTTTTGGAAGGAGTTTTTTGGAAAGGAGATTGTTGGAAAGAGTTTTTAGGAAAGAGATTTAGGGAAGAGAGTTTTCTAAGAAGGAAATCTAGGGAGCGTTTTTAGAAAGTGAATTTTGAAGAGAGCGTTTTGGAAAGGAGTTTGAAAAAGAGTTTTTGAAAAATAGATTTTTAGAGGGAGTTTTTAGAAAACAATTTTGAAAAGAAGATTGGAGAGAGTTTTTAGAAAGTATAAAATATCTCACTTTCCTAAAGCGATTCTAACCATAAGAAGGTTAGAACCACTTTAAGATGGTGGTTTTGAAAACAACAAGGATTTTGAAAATATGGACCATATTGGTCACTTTAAATGTAACACTTTCCTAAAGCAACCCTAACCATGAAAAGGATAGAATCACCCTAGGATTATGATTTTGAAAGCAAATTTTGAAAAAGAAGATTTTGATGCAAGCTTTTGAAAATGAGTTTGAAAACGAATTTTAGAGGAATGTAAGATCATGATATGCACAATGCAAATTGGGATCGTGAACATACAAGGTTAAGGCTTCACCACATAATCAAGGGGGTCGAACCCATGTGGTTTCCGGTTAGGTTAAAAGAAAGCCCCGACATGGTGACCCTCCAATAGCCTCATCCTACACATGGACCGGAAAAGCTCTTATTTCAAGTATGCAAGAAAGGAGGGAAGAAGATGACAGATTAAAATAGAAGAAAACCCAAGTGGGTTCAGAGGGAAGAGAGGGGGAGAATGCGTAAACGTAAATAAGAAGCCTACCTTGTGTCTTCTTTATTTTGCTTAGCTTTGCGCGCTTTACTTTGCTTTTCTTGCTTCGCTTTGGTCTTCACTTCAGTCTTCAAGAGTTTGTTTTCAATTTTCAAAGCTTCATAATTGCAGTAATCCAAGCCTTCAATGGAGGGTTTGAGGCTAGTGTATAAGTATATGAGAGTGTACGAGTGTATAGGAGGCTAGGGTTTGTGTATGGAGGTTAGGGTTTGGAAAACCTAAAGGAGACTAGGGTTTTGGGAGGCTACGAGCTCTATATATTGATGAGTAGGGTTTTTAAATTGAGTTTGCAGACCTCTTTCACACTGGAGGAGGCTCTGTATTTATAGAGAGAAGAATGACCTAGCACCTGTTGCAGTGGTGCTAGGCCAAAAAACCTTCTAGCTCCACTAGGAGTGGCGCCAACTAGTTAGGAAAGTTTTAAGGTCGGCAAGCAACGTATGTTGAGAATATTTGGGTGCCTGTGCTAGTGACTACCATGCAATTTTTAGCCTAGCTTCACTAGGAGTGGTTGCAGAAGGTCTGGGAAGCATTTAAGGGACCGGGAATGGCTTGGAAAGCCGGAAAAGAGCAGGAACCCTTAGAATAGGGTCCCGAAAGTAATGGACTTGAAAAAGGATGACAAGATGTATTGGAAGGTTTGACCGGGCCATTAGGGGTAAAATGGTCAACTAGATCGAAAAACTTTCGGGATGGACTCAGAATGTCCTGGAAGAAGACTCGAGGTTTGGGAACATTATTTAGAATGTCCCAGGAGGTTACCGGTTTGATATCTAGAATCGGTGTGGCTAGAAAAAGGCGACCGACCCACTAGGGGCAAAACGGTCATTTTACACCGGGTTTACCGGAACTAACTTGAAATGATCTGAAAAGATAAAGGAAGGTCGGGAATACTATAAGAAGCATTCTCAGGAGGCTACCGGTTTGATACCCAAAGCCGGTATGGTCCCCGGGGCATTTGGATGTCTAGGGGCAAAATGGTCATCTTGACCGAAAAGTCTCGGAATTGGCCTGAAACTGACTAGAAAGCACCTAATTATGCCTGATTACTTTTAGGACAATCTTGGGAGGGTGGACTTACCATTCTGAGGACTTAGGTATTTCTCAAGAAACGTGCCAGAAATGGCCCTAGGGGCAGTTTGGTCATTTTTTTATCGAAGTGGGCTAGTTTGCACGGTGTTAACCTGGGTTTTAAGTGTTTTCGCCACTCTGACAGCGGTCCCATGATACAAGGGTTTGTTGGCAATTCCCTATATTGACTTGTTTGCGAGTATTTCCACTACTTTGATGGTTCCGATATTTACGAGTACTTCCGCTACTCTGACGGTTCGTGATCATTCCCGAGATTGCCTGATCTCGGGAAGATGCTAAAGGGACTTAGTTCCTGAGAAATTAACTTTCTCGGAAGGCATGCCAAAACGGACATTTCTGCATTGGCAGGCTAGCAGGCGCCAAAGGTGAACCGTTTTACCATTTAGGGGACTTGGGGTCTCGTCCCGGTCAACAGGTTTGAAGGGACTTACCGTTCCGAAGAAACTTTCTTCGAAAAACATACCAGACATGATAGACTTACCGTCTCGAGGAATCAACTTTCTCGAGAGAGGGATTGGAATTAGAATTGGAAAAGGGAACTTACCATCTTCGGAAAGACGTGCCTGTTGGAATTGGAAAGGGGACTTACCGTCTTCGGAAAGATGTGCCTAGGGAATCGGACCAAACAATGCCGACAAGGACATTTTGGTCATTTTGCCTCTATTTGGGCCTGGTGGGCTGCGAAGCGATGGATAGACTAGATTAGGACTAGAATTCTAGAATATGTCCATATTGACTTGAAATAAAGTCTGGACGGACTGTAGACTGCTGAGCGGTCAAAAATGGGGTGCTTACAGCTGCCCCTCTTTTTTTGTCTTTGCTTGTCGAATACAGAAAACGATAAAGTAAGAGCCCTATGTTGACCGTGAGGTGGTCGGTGGGACGAACTTTGGATATTTTGGAATACGGGGGTTTGGAAATGGATATTGGGCCCAAAAAGCCTTTGAAAACGAGTTTTGGCTGGAAAAATGGCAAAACTACCCAGAATTGGCAACTGGCGCCACTAGGAGTGGTGCTTTGGCAAAGTTGGCGTGGCGCCACTGCTAGTGGCGCCAGGACTGAAAGTTTCTCTACTCGAATCCACCACAACACTTCAAATAAACTCACCAAAGACTCTAAAATGCAATACCAAGCTAGAAGTAAGATTAAAGACAATCAATAACATATTCACCAAGATAAATCAAGGCTTTCACCATGAAAGCCCTCACCCCCTTTTCTCCTCCATCACTTTAATTCTCACTTTCATGGCATGAATTTATATATCAACATACATAATCAACAAATATGCAATGAAACAAACATAAACATAAGATCTCTTACCTTCAACAATGAAATCACAAGCTTCCCCTTCAAATTTCTCTTCCTCCCTTTTTTCCTCTTCTTTTTCTTTCTTTTCTTTCACTTTCTTTCTTGCCAAACAATTTTACTACACAAGCTCCTCACTTCTCTCTCCTCCCCTTGTCTTGAAGACAATGATAGATACAAAATATATCTATCATTCCACATGTCACACACACACACTTGCTAGCAACATTAGTGAAACACACACCTCTCACACATGGAGCACACACCTATAGGTGTCTTAGGGTTAAACCTCCACCTAACACCTCATTGCTTCTTTAATTCACCTCTCATCCACATGATTAACATAATTAATCATACTTATGAGAATTTATCATGATTAACATAAGCTAAGCATGAAGATTAATTAAACTAATTAATTATGAATTAAGCCACTAATCATGCTTAAAAACATGATAATCCCCCAAATGCAAGCCCTTATTAAACCCTACTAAACAAGTACCTTGATTAAAGATAACCATGCACCATAAACATGCTATTAAGTTAAGCATAATGCTAACCAAATTAGGGTTTTACAGCCACATTACCGTCTTTAAGAAGACTTGCCAACTAGAATTGGACCGAGCAATACCCTAAGGGTATTTTGGTCATTTTACTTCTATTGGGTCTGGCGGGCCCGTGAAGCAGTTGATTAACTGGATTAAATCTGGGAAGCCGATTTGGGCTTGTACATGCCTATGAAGTCTAGTTGGGCCAGAGATTGCCGAGTGGGCAAAAAATGGGATGTTTACAAGCTTAAGGATTGGGTGGAGTGGCAATATGGAACCGAGGTGATGCTTGAGAGGGAACATATTGTGAACTGAGTGGGATGCTGGAGGGTCCCATAGGTTTGGTTGTGCTCTTAGGCCTGGAAAAAGAAAAAGAAAAGCAAAATGCAGTTAGCATATAGAGTTAGAGGTTTTATGCGATGCATATCCTATGGAGGTCCCTTCTTTGAGGGAATCTAGGTATGATGCTGAGTCCATTTTGGAGGTGAAGTTTTGCCCCTGTATGCAATATAATAACTCTTCGGCATGGGCCGGTTAATGCTACTTTGTTTAGGCAATCCCACCTCCATGGACAAAGAGAGATTTGGGTCTTTCTTGAAATATGATTCCGTGCATACCATGAATCCTTAGGGTTATAGGGAACTCTTAGGAGTTTAGGTAGGTTTGATTAACATGAGATTGGATCGTCCCTTTCTCTTTACGGTTGAATGTATGAGAATACAATGACTCGAGTTTCTTAGAACTCTTATCTTAGAATAGATACCTATGTATGAGCACAATAATAATGAATATGTGAGTAGCTTAGTGGCAACAGATGAGTAGTTTTAGAAGACCCTTTTTTGTTCTTGCTTTAGCCTCTGGCTTTCTTAGCCTTTGGAGATAAGGGAGAAGACAAGAGAATGTAAAAAGAAAAACAAAATAGAGATGTTAGCGCCTTTAGATTGGAAATTTTTATGCAATGCATGCCTTAGGGATGCCCCTACTCTGAGAGGGAGACTAAGCATGATGTTTTGGCTCATTTTTAGAGATAAGGGTTGCCCCTGTATGCAATACCGAACTTGTGCGATTTTGTCCATTCATTCATTCATACATTATTTCGATGAGAGTAAGAAAGACATTTTCATAGCATTTGATTTTTGTACATAAAATGGAAAGTACATTTGAAGGGGAAAGGGGAACACTTTTCATAGCATTTTTTGCCCATCTATTGGAACCCTAAACTACTCTTGATTCTTCAAATCTACCTTGTTCGTTCTTTGATGGAGGTCGTTGAGTGGCCTTTTCTTTGGTTGCCCCTTGTCTTCTTGGCAATCCTATCTTCATGAATAGATAGGGATTAGGGCCCCTCTTTATGGGATGCAATTTGAATGTATGCTATGAATCCTTAGGGTTGTGAAGAACCCTTAGGAGTTTAGGTAGGTTTAATTTGTACGAGAGTAGTTTTGGACCACTGTCTTGGGGTTGATTGCATGCATGATGATGCAATGACTAGAGTTACTTTGAAACTTTTGTCTTGAAATGGATATCGATGCTTGAATAGTATAGTAAATACATGAATAGAATAACAGCAGGAAATTTAGTTTAATTGGACAAGAGAAAAGGAAAAGTAAAGCAATCTCCCTTTCCCCCTTGGTTTTGAAATTAATGTGTGTGTATTAATTCTGACAGAGGTTCAGCTATACATGGGGTGTTACATGAGCATAAGGTTGCGGGTTACTAATGCTTCCTATAATAGCTCGGTTTCCAAACCTTCAAACCTCCGGCATCCACCCTCAAAAGGGTGAACCCCATTTTTGATTGGTGGTTCAAGCGGGAGAACTATCTAAAGGCTATCAGGTAAGAAGCAGACACTGTATTCACTAATAGCCAATGTACTATTTCCTCTTCTAACTAGAAGGGTAGTAACTAGGTAGAATACAAATATGAATGCATATGATTGTGAGTGCACCAAGTGTGTGTGAAATTTTTAAAAATGGAGGAAAGAACTCAACAACACAGATCCATCTTACCATACATGCATTCATAGCAGTTAAAGTATTCACATAGCGTAAAGTAAATGTGAACAATGGTTCACCTACAAAAGAAATAAAAAGAATTATTACTTTTTGAAAAACTAGATACAAGATGGAAATAAACAATCAATGCAAGATGAATTTAGAAAACAATGAAAGAGCTTGAATGTTGTAAGCACCCCATTTTTGCCCGCTCGGCAATCTCCGGCCTAACTTGGCTCATTTTCTCACATCACACGCATATTCGGACTCTAACACCACTTCTAAACTCTAATTTAGTTCACCGTTTGCTTCCTAGGCCCGTAGGACCCATTTGAAGCTAAATGACCATTTTGCCTCTAGGCATCCAAACGCCCCGGGAACCACACCGGCTCTGGGTAATCAAACCGGTAACCTCCCAAGAATGCTTCCTATAGTATTTTCAACCTTTCTTTATCTTTCAAGATCATTCTGAGTTAGTTCCAACAAACCTGGTGCGAAATGACCGTTTTGCCCCTAGCCTTTGGGAACATTCTAAATAATGTTTCCAAATCTCAAGTCTTTTTCCGGGACATTCTGGGTCCATCCCCGTAGCTTCCCGGCCCGGTTGACCATTTTGCCCCTAATGGCCCGATCAACCCTTCTAACAAATCCTGTCATCATTTTTCAAGTCCTTTGTCCCCGAGACATTATTCCAAGGGTTCCTGTCCCTTTTTGGCTCTCCGGGTCATTCCCGGCCCCTTCAATTCATCCCCGGACTTTTCGGAGTTACTCCTTGTGAAGCTAGGCTAAAAATTACATGGTAGTCACTAGTACAGGCGCCCAAATCTTCTAAAGATACGTTGCTTGGCAACCTTAAACATTTCCTAAATGGCTGGCGCCACTAGTGGCGCTAAGCCAAAAAATGGCTTGGTGCCACTCCTAGTAGCGCCAGTGCAATTTTTTGCCTGGTGCCACTACAACAGGTGCCAGGTCTATCTCATGTCTATAAATACAGAGCCTCTTCCAGCGTGAAAGAGGTCCGCAAACTCAGTCTAAAAACCTTAATATTCGATATACAGAGCTTGTAGCCTCCCTAAACCCTAGCTTCTCTAGGTTTTCCAAACCCTAGTCACCATACACCAAACCCTAGCCTCCTATACACTCATACACACTCCTATACACTTATACACTAGCCTCCAACCCTCCATTGAAGACTTGGATTGCTGCAACTCGAAGCTCTCGAAGACCAAGACAAAGCTCTCGAATACTGAAGCGAAGACTGAAGAAAAAACAAGAAAGCAAGGTGCCCAAAGCAAAGTGAAATAAACAAGACAAGGTAGGCTTTCTTATTTAAATTTCTGCACTTTCCCTCTCTCTCTTTTCTTTCCTAACCCACTTGGGTTTTCTCTATTTTAATCCTCTCTCTTTCCCTCCCTTTCTTTGCATGCTTGAAATAAGGAGATTCTCGGTCCATGTGTAGGATTGGACTATTGGAGGGTCACCGTGTCGGGGGCTTTCTTTTAGTCTAACCGGAGACCACGTGGGCTCGGCCCCCTTGATTATGTGGTGAAGCCTTTAACCATGTATGTTCACAATCCCAATTTGCATTGTGCATATCATTATCTTGCATTCTTCCAAGAATCGTTTTTAAACTCGTTTTCAAAGCTTGCATTAAACTTGTTTTCAAAATTGCATCAAAATCTCCTTTTTCAAAACTTGTTTTCAAAATCACAATCCTATGGTGATTCTAGCCTTTCCATGGCTAAGGTTGCTTTAGGAAAGTGTTACATTTAAAGAGATCAATATGGTTTATATTTTCAACTCCTTGTTTTTAAAACCACTTTCTTAAAGTGGTTCTAACTTTCTTATGGTTAGAATCGCTTTAGGAAAGTGAGACGTTTTTATACTCTCCAAAAACTCTCTTTTCAAAAGTCTCTTTTTCTAAAACCCTCTTTTTCAACATGCTTTCCAAAAGTTCTTCTTTCCAAAATTGTTTTCTAAAAACTTCCTCCAAAAATCTATTTTCCAAAACTTCTCTTTTCAAACTCGTTTCCAAAACACTCTCCTTAAAATTCGCTTTCCCAAAAACGTCTTTCCTAAAAGGTTCTTCCAAAATTTTGTTTTCAAACTCGCTTAAAGTTTTACTTTCCAAAAACTTCCTTCCTACAACTCTTCCTAAAAATCTCTTTCTAAAAACTCCTCTCTAGGATTTCCTTCCAAAAATCCATTTTTCCAAAAGCTGACTTTGCAAAATCCATTTTCTTAGAGCCCAAGTCAAACCTTAGAGCCAATATTTAGGAAACCCTAATTTTCCTTCTCAAAAATATGATTTCCAATCCCTTATTTTGGCCTTAAAGCCTAGGTTTCTAAAACCTCTTGTTTTCTACATCAAAATTATACATATTTCCAAAACATATTTTCTACATCAAAACTATAGTCTTCCAAATCTAGGGCTTTTCAATACTTCCATTTTCAAATCCTTGCCAAATCCAATCTTCCCATTGAGGAAACTAGATCCTATCCTCCGTTTTTGGAAATAAAATCAAATTTTCTCTTTTAGAAACAAAATCCAATCTCTTCCTAATCCAAATCTTTCCTAATTCAACTCCTTCCTAATCTTCTACTTTCCTACATCTTGAGTTTCCAAAACTTGAACATAAAAATCTTTCCTAAAATTCTAAAATTCAATTTTCAAATCTTTCCTAAACTCAAACCTTTCCTAATCTCAAGATTTTCTAAAATTCAAATTCTAAAGCTTTCTAAATCTTAAACTTTCTAAATTTCAAATCTTTCTAAATCCCAAATCTTTCCAAATTCGAAACTTTCTTAAGTTAAGACTTTCGAACTCTAAAACTTTCGAAATCTTTCTAAATTTCAAATCTTTCCAAATTCAAAGTTTTCTAAATTCAAAACTTTCTTAAGTTAAATCTTTCCAAACTTCCAAACTTTCTAGATTCTAAACTTTCCTAAAATTTCAAATCTTTCCAAATCTAAAACTTTCTAAACTCAAAACTTTCTTATTTTCAAAATTCCCTTATTTTCAAAACCTTTCCTATTTCAAAACCTTTCTTAAAATGAAACTTTTTTAATTCAAAACTTTCCTAAGTTGAAATTTTGTTAACTCGAAACTTTCCTAAGTTGAAACTTTCCTAAGTCAAAACTTTCCGAAACCAAAACTTTTCTAAAATGATGCTTTCCTAATTTGAACCTTTCCTAATTCGTATCTTTTCTAATTCCAAGTGTCCCAATCTTCCAAGTCCAATATTCAAGTCAATTCTTTTCTAAAATCTTTCGAAGTCAAATCCAATATTTCTTTTCTAAGTTCTTAAGTCTAGGTTTCCTAAAACCAAGTTTTCCAAAATCAAATCTTTTTAAGTCTTCCAATCAAAGTTCAATCTGTCAATCTTCTAATCCAATTTCCAATTCAATCTCTTTCTTCCAATCATATCTTCTATTTTCAATCGGACTCTTGCCCGAACTACGACTGACCTGATTCCTCCAAAAGGATACATAAGCAACCCTCATGGGTGCGGTCATAACATTTTTTAAGTTTTTATTTCCCCAAAATCTTTCCAAATCTTCAATCTATTTTCAAACTTCTAATTCCAAATTTCTATTTCCAAATCTCGATTTTCAATTTCCAAAACCTTCTTTCCAAATTCAAATTTCTATTTCTTTCTTTTCAAATCAAATCAATTTCTTTCCAAATTTATTTTTCAACCTTCTCTCTCTTGCATTTGCATATCATGCATCATGTCTTTTAAACATTCTTTTTTCCAAAGACTTGGATAGGATTGGATAGTTGTTAATTGAAAACTCTCATAGGTGAATCTAAGGTAAATAGACATGTAGATACCGAAAGGGTGGGGTAGGGTGATGGCTTAGTGCTTCTTCCCTACACGTAATCAACGTCTGAACCTAGATCACTGATTTCAAAGACCAAAAATGGAGTTATTTTTCAAAAATAGCTTAAATGATTTCCAAGGGTTGCTAAACAACCTGTTTTCTTAAAAATCCTCCCTTGAGGAGATATTTTCAAAATCGTTTTCCAAAACCCTAAGTGTAGTTTTCGAATTATGCTTAGTTTTTAGGTGACCTAACTCACCTTAATCAAGTTAGGTGGCAACTCAAAACTTTTTTCAAAAGCCCTTTATTCAAATCAATTTTCAATTCAAACATAGTCGCACTCATTTTTCTAGGAGGGTGAGTTCTAACGGGAGAGTATAACATTTTTTCTGCTTGTGTGTGTATTCCTCGGGTACAAAAAATCTGAACGCGACAAATGTAAATGTCAAAATGCAAGTGATGACACTTTCAAAAAAGGTTTTAAAAATGTCATTAAGAAGGTTTTTGGAAAATAGGTTTTTAGCAACCTTTTGAAAGCCATTTTGAAAACATGACTCCTATTTTGGTCTTTGAAATAGAATGTATGGTCCAGGGGTTAGTTACGTGTAGGGAAGTTATTCTAAAACCATCACCCTAGCCCGCCCTTTTAGTACCTACATGTCTAATCACCCTTAATTCACTCACTTAAATCACCGGCTACTAAAAGTCCAATTGTATCCACTTTAGAATTTTGAAACGGGGTTTGATGAACACTTTTTAGATAAATGATGCATGATGCATGTTTTTGAAAAGATCTTTGAAAATAGAAAAGTTTTGAAGTGTGATTTGAAATAGAAATTTTGATTGAGAGAGCGTTTTGAAAATGGACATTTGACTTGGAAAAAGGGTTATGACCGCACCATTTTAAGTTGCATGTATATCTCATTTTGCAAGAATTGGGTCAATTGGTGCACCAATGTTGCCTACACCATTGGAGGTGCTTTTAGAAGTGCAAGCAACTTGAAAAAGTTATAAAAAGTTTTAAAAGCAACTCAAGGGTGTTTTGGAATAGAACTTGGAAATGTTATGAGGTATTTTTTAAAGCACCTCTAGAGATTTTTGGAATGCTGTTGAAACAACTCAAGGGAGTTTGGAAACATATTTGGAATAACTCAAGAGAGTTTTGGAATATTTGAAAGTTTGATTAGAGATTTTGAAAATAGAGTTTGAACTAGAATAGGACTCTTTTGAACCTATCTTTGAAAAGTTTTCAAAAATAGTTTTTGAATACATTGTAAAAGGTATGTTGAAAGTCTCAACACCTTTAAGAGATTAGCCATAAAAGACTAATTCCTTTATGGCTATGAATTTTGAAAACATGTTTGGAAAAAGGGCTAGAGAGTTCCCTTAGGTTTTGAAAACTTTAGGGTTATAGAACCCTACTTGATATCTCACCTTCCTTGAAAAACCTCAACCGTGTAAGGCCTAAGATTACTTCAAAGTTGTGACTCTTGAAAATCATTCTTGAAAAGAGCTTTGGAAAACAATTAGGATTTTAGAATTCTAATATAAACAACCTTGAAGGTTGTATTTAATGTATCACTTTCCTATGGAGATCCTAACCATGAGAGGGTTAAGGCCACCTTAGTAATGTGAGCTTTGAAAACATTTTGAAAATAATTTTTGAAAATGTTTAGTATCTACCCATTTTTGGTTAAGACAAGTTTAAGAGAGTTCTTGAAAATATTTTGAGATAGAGTATGGATGCATTTGAAAAGACTTTTGAATTAGGGTTTTTGGAAACTCAAGGGAGTATGAGGTTTTTTAAAACATGCTTGAAAATGGTTTTAAACTGAATGATGACTTTAGTGGTCTTGAAATTAGAGTCTTGAAGTTTACTAACCTTAATTGGGTTAACCTATGGTTAACTAACTTGGGTTAGGTTAACCTAAGGTTGGACAACTAGAGTTAGATTGAACTAGGGTTGGATTAACCTAGGGTTTGGACAACTAAGGTCAAGTTAACCTAGGATTTAGACACCTAGGGTCAGGTTAACCTAGGGTTTTGAAAGGCAATTTTGGAGAGTCGTTTTGAACTAGGATTTGGGCCTAGTGGTTTTGAAATGTGGTTTTGAAGGTGGTTTTGAACTAGGGTTTTGAACCTAGTGGTTTTGGAAATGTGGTTTTATGCATAAAACTTAAAAGGGTGTTTTGAAAACCATTTTATGAAAACCACTCTCATATGATTGGTACTTGGAAACCACCCAAGAGAAGGTTGTCTTGGAACCATTACAACCACTAGCTCAAGAGAGTACAACTTTTGAAAACCAAAATGGAATATGTAGTTTTTGGAAACCATTTTGACGGAAACTTGAAAGGATGAACTCTGAAAACCACTTTTAAGAAAGGTTGTTTTAGAAAAATCACATGTGGGGTATTGAAAACCACTCTAGTGAGTTAGTTATATGGTTAATATAGTGAGGAGACCACCCAAGCGAGTCTCCATAGGGACCATTCCATCCACAAAAGCTAAGAGAGCAAAACTTTGAAAATCAAAGTGAAAGCAAAGGTTTGAAAATCATTTTAATGCAACTTAAAAGTAGAAAATGCAAGGATGTAAAATGGAAGTTAGGGGGCTTAAGGATGGCTTCCTAGGGATGGAAATCTTGGGTTTTAAACTAGGCTTAAAGGAACCAACTCTTAGAATTATTTTTAGAAAAACATTTGAATATGGAGTTTGGAAAATGTGTAGAGATTAGGAATGTTAAAAGATTTGAAAAATGGTGATGAGCATGAAAATGGATCCAAGCATGCAATATATGAACATGGTAACCATATACAAGGGGGTCATGGAATCATACACGGCTAAAGAGGTCACACCATATTGTAAGGGGCCTATGGCCCATACCATGATATGATAGGCTAAAGGGGAATCCCCAACTAGTGGCTTCCCTAAAGCTTCCTTTAGGCATGGACCTAAGATCTTCTTGTTCAAGCAAGGAAGAAAAGGGGGTAGAAGAAGGGGTGTAAAATAGAGAAAAGCTCAAGTGAGTTTCAAGAGGGAGAAGAGAATAGTGGGGGAAGCAAAATGTAAATAAAGATACTATCTTGCCTTTACAACTTCTTCAAGCTTCAATGGAAGGCTTTGCTTGAGTTTTGAAAAGTCTTTAATGGCCTTGAAGTGGGCTGGAAATGGTCTTGAAGGTTGCTTGGAGTCTTGGAAAATGAAGTGTATAGGCTAGTGAGGGGTTGAATCTAGTTTGGATGCTTAGAGGGTGAAGTATATAAGGTTTTTTGGAGTTCTATGGTGATTTTAGCAGAGCTTCGCTACTATTTTGGCCTCTTTCATACGCAGGGGGTGGTCTGCTATTTATAGGCAAAAGAAACCCTTATGGGCGCATGTGATACATGCGCCTAGGCAAACTTTGCCCTAGTGCATGGAGCACATGCACAGTACTGTGCCAGTGTTTCAGTGCCACGTGGCACTCCTTGTACTACCCCAAATTGGGTTACAAGGCAAGTTTTGGATGATCTAATCATTTTTCGGGCGCATGTAGTATTTGCTCTGCTACCGGAAACTTTTACGTTGACTTCACTTTGATATCCGTGAAATTTTCAAAAGATCTAAGAAAATCAACTGCTTTCACAATTTTCCCCCATTGTTTCTCATCAACAGGGAGCCTTCGGGGAGCTTAAAAGGATTTCGAATGATAGAGATATGTTATCGGGAAGCGTGCCTGAAAATAAGCTTTTCAAAGCATCTGTGAGACGCTCCGAGGGATTTTAAAAATGGAAGTTTTTGCATCACATGATCGTGGCCCTCGAGAAGTGACCCCTTCGTTTGAACCTTACTGATAGGAAGTTATCCAAACTAGCTTTAGGGAATTTCCTAATTTATGCATTTCTCAAATAGTTTGATGGTGTGTTTTAATCTACGAATTGAAGAAAAAGTCAATCCTAGCGGATCGTCTGTAAGACATTCCAGTGGTTTCTCGAAATGGCAACTTTCAGGCCACGCGATCGGATGCTTTAAGAAGCGATCTTTCCAATTGTGCCACATCGATAGAAAGACCTATGGAAGTGCTTTCGGGAATTCCCTAATTTATACATTTCTCAAGTCATTTAAAAGTGCATTTTGATTAGAGAATCGGAGAAAAAGATAACCCTAGTGGAGCGTCTATGAGACACTCCGAGAAGCTTTTATTGACTTAAATGTGTTTGAAGTCGAGGGATGCACTTAGAAATGGACAGGGGTCTCATTCAAAGTATCCCGATGGATGCCAGTTTGAGTCCTAGAGCCAGTGTGGTTGGGACGGGGACCCGAGCCCCTAGAGATAAATTGGTTATTTTGGCCAAAACTTGTCGGAATGAGGCCAGAGTAGATTTTGTGGCACATCAAACATGCCAGACTGTCTAAAGACAGTTCTAAAGGGTGAATTTTGTAGTCTTGAGGAATTTGTACTTTCTCAAAGACGTACAGGAGTGCCCGGGGGCAAAATGGTCATTTTGACCAGAGTTGACCAAAATTGAACCGAAGTTGGTTTGATTGGTATCTTAAATGTGTCGAACTGTCAAGGGACAGTCAAAGAGGGTGGATTTACCATTTTGAGTACTTAGTATTCTCTCGAATAACGTGCCAGTTTGCCTAAGGGTAGAATGGTCATTTTGATTGAGTATCACCGGAATTGGTCCAGAGTTGACTGGAATGGCATATTAAACATACGGACTGTTCGGGGACAATCTTGGAAAATGGACTTACCATCTCGAGAACTTGGTACTTTCTCAAAGATGTGCCAAGTTAGATGGACTTACCGTATTGAGAAATTTGTACTTTCTTGTAAGACGTGCTATCGTGCCTAAGGGGCAGGTTGGTCATTTTTTTACTGAAATGGGCTATTAGGCATCAGTGTTGACTTAGGTGTACGACGGTTGTGACGGGTTGGTTTTTAGAGGTCTTTCTTTTTTCTAGTAAACGTGCCACGGCCAACAAGCGCATTCGGTCCCATGACACTAGGTGGTTTAGTGGTAAAACCCGTGTCGACTTGGTGAGTGTTCTCATTGTAAGCACGCCATTTTTGACTACTTGACAGTCTACAGTCTGTCCAGACTTGATTTCAAGTCAATATGGACATATTCTAGAATTCTAGTCCTAATCTAGACTATCCATCACTTCGCGAGCCCACCAGGCGCGTCTTTCCGAAGACGGTAAGTCCCATTTCTTATTCCCATAGGCGCGTCTTTCCAAAGACAGTAAGTCTCCTTTCCAATTCCAAATCAGGCACATTTTTTCAAAGATGGTAAGTCCCCTTTCCTATTCCCATAGACGGGTCTTTCTAAAGACAGTAAGTCTCCTTTCTAATTCCAAATCAGGCACGTCTTTTCGAAGATGGTAAGTCCCCTTTCCTATTCCCATAGGCGCGTCTTTCCGAAGACGGTAAGTCCCCTTTCCAATTCCAATAGGCACGTCTTTCCGAAGACGGTAAGTCCCCTTTTCCAATTCTAATTCCAATTCCTCTATCGAGAAAGTTGATTCCTCGAGACGGTAAGTCTATCCTGTTCGGCAAGTTTTTCAAAAAAAGTTTCTTCGGAACGGTAAGTCCCTTTAAACCCGTCGACCGAGACGAGATCCCAAGTCTCCTAGATGGTAGAATGGTTCACCTTTGGCGCCTACTAGACCACCAATGCAGAAATGTCCGTTTCGGCACGCCTTTCGAGAAAGTTGATTTTTCAGACGCTAAGTCCCTTTAGCAGCTTCCCGAGATAAGGCAGTATCAGAAATGATCGCGAACTGTTAGAGTAGCGGAAGTACTCGCAAACATCGCAACCGTCAGAGTAGCGAAAATACTCGCAAACAGGTCGATATAGAGAATTGCCAACAAAACCCTATATCACGGGACCGCCGTTAGAGTAGCGGAAACACTCAAAACCCAGGTCAACACCGGTGCCTGCTAGCCCACTTCGGTAAAAAATAACCAAACTGCCCCTAGGGCCATTTTCGGCATGTTTCTTGACAAAATACCTAAGTCCTCAGAATAGTAAGTCCACCCTCCCAAGATTGTCCTAAAAGCAATTCGGCATAATTAGGTGCTTTCTAGTCAATTTCGGGCCAATTTCAAAACTTTCCGATCAAGATGACCATTTTGCCCTTAGCCATCCAAACGCCCCGAGGATCACACCGGCTCTGGGTATCAAACCGGTAGCCTCTTGAGAATGCTTTTTATAGTATTCTCGACCTTCTTTTATCTTTTCGGATCATTCCGAGTCAGTTTCGGTAAACCCGATGCAAAATGATCGTTTTGCCCTTGGTGGGTCGGTCGCCTTTTTCTACCCACACCAGCTCTAGATCTCAAACTGGTGACCTCCTGGGACATTCTAAATAAAGTTCCCAAACCTCGAGTCTTCTTTTGGGACATTTTGAGTCCATCCTGGTGGTTTTTCGATCCAGTTGACCGTTTTGCCCCTAATGGCCCCGTTAACCCTTCCAACACATCTTGTCATCCTTTTTCAAGTCCATTACCTCCGGGACCCTATTTTAAGGGTTCCTATCCTTTTCTGGCCTTTCTGGCCATTCTCGGTCCCTTAAATGCTTCTCGGACCTTTCGGAGCCACTTCTAGTGAAGCCAGGCTAAAAATTGCATGGTAATCACTAATACAAGCGCCCAAATCTTCTCAAGATACGTTACTTGCCGACCTTAAAACTTTCCTAATTGGCTGGCGCTACTCCTAATGGCGCCAGAAGGTTCTTTGGCCTGGCGCCACTGCAATAGGTGTCAGGTCATTCTTCTCTCTATAAATACAGAGCCTCCTCCAGCGTGAAAGAGATCTGCAAACTCAGTCTAAAAACCCTACTCATCGATATACAGAGCTCGTAGCCTCCTAAAACCCTAGTCTCCTTTAGGTTTTCCAAACCCTAGCCTCTATATACAAACCCTAGCCTCCTATATACATATACTCTCATATACTCATACACTAGCCTTAAACCCTCCAATGAAGGCTTGGATTGCTGCAATTACGAAGCTTTGAAGATTAAAGACAAACTCTTGAAAATAGAAGTGAAGATTGAAGCGAAGCAAGCAAAGCAAAGCGCACAAATCTAAGCAAAATAAAGAAGACATAAGGTAGGCTTCTTATTTACGTTTACGCATCTTTCCCCTCTCTTCCCTCTTAACCCACTTAGGTTTTCTTCTATTTTAATCTCCTATTTTCTTCCCCCCTTTCTTACATGCTTGAAACAAGGGATTTTCCGGTCCATGTGTAGGATTAGGCTATTGGAGGGTCACCGTGTCGGGGGCTTTCTTTTAGTCTAACTGGAGACCACGTGGGTTCAGCCCCCTTGATTATGTGGTGAAGCCTTAACCTTGTATGTTTACAATCCCAATTTGCATTGTACATATCATGATCTTGCATTCCTCCAAAATTCGTTTTCAAAGTCGTTTTCAAAAGCTTGCACCAAAATCTTTTTTTTCAAAATTTGCTTTCAAAATCACAATCATAGGGTGATTTTAGCTTTTTCATGGTTAGGGTTGCTTTAGAAAAGTGTTACATTTGAAATGACCAATATGGTCCATATTTTCAAAATCCTTGTTGTTTTCAAAACTACCATCTTAAAGTGGTTCTAACATTCTTATGATCAAAATTGCTTTAGGAAAATGAGATATTTTATACTTTCTAAAAGCTCTCTTTTTAAAATCTTTTCTCTCAACATACTTTCTAAAAAATCTCTCTAATCTTCTTTCCAAAATTGTTTTATGAAAACTCCCTCCAAAAATTTATTTTTCAAAAACTCTTTTTCAAACTCCTTTCCAAAACGCTTTCTTCAAAATCCACTTTCTAAAAACGCTCCCTAGGTTTCTTTCTTAGAAAATTTTCTTCCTTAAATCTCTTTCCTAAAAACTCTTTCCAACAATCTCCTTCCAAAAAACTCCTTCCAAAAACTCTTTCTTTTCAAATTCACTTTCTAAAAACTCCTCTCTAGGATTTCCTTCCAAAAATCTCCCTTTCCAAAAACTCGCTTTTCAAAAATCTCTTTTTTTAGAGTCCAAGTTAAGCCATAGAACCCACAATTAGGAAACTCCAATTTTCCTTCCTGAAAACATAATTTTCAATCTTGCCTTAAAACCTAGGTTTCCAAAATCTCGTTTTTGACACCAAAATCATAAGTTTCCAAAACCCTCTTTTCTACGTCAAAACTATAGTTTTCCAAATCTAGGGTTTCTAAAACTTCTCCTTCCAAATCCAAACCAAATCAACTCTTCTCATTAGGAAACCAAATCCAACCTTCCCTTTAGGAAACCAAATCCAATCTCCTTTTAGGAAACCAAATGCAATCCTCCGTTTTTAGAAACAAAATCAAACACCTCGTTTAGAAAAAAAAAACTAATCCCTTGTTTAGGAAATAGGAACTTCCATCCTTCGTAGTCTAAATCTTTCCTAATTCAAATCTTTTCCTAATTCTACCCTTTCCAAATCTTAACTTTCCAAATCTAACATTTCAAATCTTTCCAAATTCAAAACTTTCTTAAGTTGAAACTTTCTAAATTCTAAACTTTCTAACTTTCAAATTTTTTTTAAATCAAAACTTTCCTATTTTAAAACACTCCCAAATCGAAACTTTCCTGTTTTAAACTTTCCTAATCCAAAATTTTCTTAAGTCGAAAACTTTCCTATTTTGAAAACTTTTCTAAATTGAAACTTTCCTAAAATGACACTTTCCTATTTTGAAACTTTCCTAAATCGTGACTTTCCTAATTCGAACCTTTCCTAAATTCAATCCTTCTTTAGTTCTCCAAGACCAACACTCGAGTCAAATCTTTTCTTAACTCTCAAGTCTTTCCTAAATCCTATTTTTCTTAAGTCTAGGTTTCTTAAGCCTCAATCTTTCCAAAACAAGTCCAATCTTCTCAATTCCAATTTCCAATCTTCTATTCTAAGTTCAAATCAAATCCTTTTTCAATTCTATTTTCTATCGGACTCTTGTCCGAACTACAACTGACATAATTCCTCCAAAAGGATACGTAAGCAATCCTCATGGGTGTAGTCACAACCTTTTTTAAATTTCCAATTCCACAACTTCTTTCAAATGTCCAATTTCACAACCTTTTTCAAATCTTCAATTCCATAATCTATTTCAAACTTCCAATTCCAAATTTCTATTTCCAAATCTCTATTTCCAATTTCTAAAACTTTTCAATTTTAAATTTATCTTTTTCCAAATTTCTTTTTATTTCAAATCAATTTCTTTCCAAATCCATTTTTCAACTTTCTTTTCTTGCACTTACATATCATGCATCATGTCTTTTAAAACATTGTTTTTCTAAAGTGGATAGGAATAAACATTTGTTAGTTGAAGACTCTCATAGGTGAATCTATGGTAAATAGACATGTAGGTACCACAAGGGCGGGGTAGGGTGATGGCTTAGTGCGTTTTCCCTACACGTAACCAACCTCCGAACCTAGGATCACTGATTTTGAAAGACCAAAATGGAGTTTATTTTCAAAAAGGGCCTAATTATTTTTTAAATGTTGCCAAACAACCTGTTTTCTTAAAAACCCTCTCTTGTGGTAGTATTTTGAAAATCGTTTTTAAAAACCCTAAGTGTAGTCTTCGGATTGTGCTTAGTTTTAGGTGACCTAACTCACCTTAATCAAGTTAGGTGGCGACTCCAAATGTTTTCCAAAAGCCCTTTATTCAAATCTATTTTCAATTCAAACCTAGTCGCATTCATTCTTGTAAGAGGATGAGTTCTAACGAAAGAGTATAGTGTTTTTTCTGCTTGTGTATATTCTTTGGGTGCGAAAAATCTGGGAGCGACAGCTGGCGACTCCACTAGGGAAACTTAGAGGGTTAGGCCATAGTCATGTCTCTTTACCCTTCACCCATATAGAGTTTTCAATTAACTTGTTCAATCTTATTCACTTTAAATTTTCAAAACCAAAATTTCAAAATTGTTTTCAAAAAACATTCATTTATTCATATTATCTTGGGTTAAGTTTGTCATTCACGTACTAACTCTTGCATCTTTGTTTTGTAGGTGTGCTTTTTGTTTAAATTTTATTAACTACCATGCATGAATGTGATGAACAGGATGAATGGGAATTGTTGGGCTCTTTCCTCCGCTTTCAAAAATCACACACACACTGCACGTGCACTTGCATATTGTATATTTGCATTTTTACCCTAATATGACCCTTCTAGTTAGAAAGGGGAAATGGTATATTGGTTGTGGGCAAGATGTTGTGTCAGTTTCTTCACCTACGGCCTCTTGATGGTTCCCCCGCTCGGATCATCAACCGATCATGGCACCACCTCGAGGAGTGGGCCTAGGTTTGAAGATCCGGGAACCGAGCTTTTATAGGACACATTAGTCAACCATCAACCTCATGCTTATATAGACACTATGTATAGCCGAACCTCTGTCGGATTTAAGACACACGCACCATTTTCCAAAACCATGGAGGAAAGGGCGACTGCTCTTACTTTTACTTATACCTGTTTATTCCTGTTATTATAATGACTGTATTCCTACTATTACAATGACTGTCTAACTGCTCGTACATGCATGTTTACTTCAACTGTGTTCTCTTTCCTTATACTCTTTACATCCATACCCATGCATTTCGTATTACATATCAAGACAAGAGAGTTCCAAGTAACTCAAGTCACTGCATTCTCATGCATATGATCAACCCAAAGAGAGTGACACCTAGTTCACTCTCCCGTGCATTAAACCTACCCAAACCCTAAGGGTTCCCACATAACCGTAAGAACTCATGGCATGCACATCAATTCATTCCATAAGAGGGACCCCAATCCCTCCATGCTCACAGAGGTAGGATTGCCAATAAGATAAGGGGCAATCGATCAACAAGGTCTCTCAGCGACCCTCTCAACATCAAATCTAACGAAGGCAAATCCGAAGACTCAAGAGTAGTTTAGGTTTTCCTTTGTAAAACTAGATAGGTGTAACCCCAAAGGAAAATATTCTCACTCCCCCTGTTAAAATGTATTCTAATTCTTCTGTATCTAAAACCTAAAGTTAAAATGTATTTCTTTATTTTCCTCGAGCAAATGGGTGGATGAATATGTGAATGGATAAAGCTCCTTATATGATGGTAAAGTATCTGTATACAGGGGCAGAAATCCCTATCTCCAAAAGTGGGCCAATACATCATGATTAGTTTCCCTCCTAAAGAGGGGCACCCTAGGACATGCACTGCATAGAGCTCTTTAAAAACCAAAAACTGACTTGCGATTTGTGTTTTTGTCTTTTTCTTTCTTCCTTTTTATTTACAGAGATCACTCTGCACTAAGTCAACATTGCTCCCAAGAAGGGGCAACATCCTCCTAGGGATCCCATTATCACCCTGTAAAGAGCATCACTGATGGCTGCTAACCCTGAAAAATTATCTCAAGTTTCTCGAGAAGAGGTTAACGAAATGAGGACCAAGATGGATGAGATGCTCAAACTCATTCAAACTATGGCTATGAAGGATGCTGCTGTAGTCCCATCATCATCCATGACTTCGTCAAAGGACCCTAAACCCGCTAATCTAAGGATCGTGCTTCAGTCTGACAATGCTGGGAGGAATAAAAAAGATGCCAAAGGGATCAGCATTGAAGATAAGGAAACCATATTGCTATCACTTACCGTAAAGAAAGCCCCCCTAGACCCTCTCAGTTTGAAAATCCAAGGGCTAGAGCATTCACTGCGAAGTCTCCATGGCCACGACACTCATGGGTTCACTGCCTATGATGAGTTATGTTTCTTTCATGACCACCCGAGACCCGTTAGGTTCAAAATGCCTGACTTCCAGAAGTATGACGGAATTGGTAACCCCATCGCTCATCTTCATCTCTATGCTGGAGCGCTAAGTGGTCACGGTAACGATCCGAAACTCCTCATGTAGCTATTCCAACACAACCTCACGGGGTCTGCTCTACAATGGTTTGCTCATCTGGGCCTAAGGAAGATCACAACCTGGATTGAACTGGTCAATGCATTTAAAGCCTAATAACGTCACAATATTGATCTCACCTCTGATCGTTGGTCCCTGATGACTATGAGCAAGGGTGAAAAGGAAAACTTCAAGAAGTATGCCTTGAGATGGAGAGAAGCTGCCGCACAAGTCAATCCCCCATTGGAAGAGAAGGAATACGTACAACTATTTGTACACACTTTTCAAGATATATACTATGAGAAGCTCTGCACAAGTGTAGGGAAAAACTTATCTGAGCTCATCATGCAGGGGGAGATGATAGAAAACGGCATATGCCAAGACTGGAGAAAGTACTGCCAACATAGCCAAGTGAGTGGCTACTACAAAGGGAACAATCAGGAAGGAAAGCGAAGTCTCTGCCATCTTACCTGGCCAACCACCCCAATACTGTCCACCACTACAATCACACCCTGTCCTGCCTTTACCCACATTAACAGTGTCTGTTCCAACCCCTAACTATGGCCCTGCTGGAGCACGACCCAACTTTAATAGACTTGCTCGACGCATCCGTACCTTCGACGCCTTAGCCTATACCCAAACTAAGGCCTACCATAACCTGCTGAAGAACAATATCCTGAAGCCCATACCTGCTCACCCATTGCCAAGCCCTCTACCCCCAACCTTTAGTGCTACCCTTACATGTGAATACCATTTGGGTGGCCAAGGGCACGACACCGAAAGCTGCTTCGCTCTTAGGCACAAAATCCAAGACTTGATTGACAACAAGACCATTGATCTGTGACCGATAAAACCTGCTTTGACCCCCAATGTGACCGTTAACCCTCTGCCGAATCATACCGTCAACATGATACTAGTAGAAATGGAGGACAAGGGAGAGTCCGACGAGCCTGAGGCCGAAGATTATGAGGACGATTGGGAGAACGAGGAAGAAGATGATTAGGAGGAAGACTTCCCATTATACCCGATCTATCTCTATAATCCTCATGAGGTGCCTGATGCTTCTGATTGGCCAGTTGAGGAGCCAATGTTTTTGGAAGAAGAGCTTGCTGAAACCATGGCTGTTGATGGATGGGGCGCTGAGTTTCGGCATCCAAAGTATGCCATGGTTGAAAGTCCCTTGTTGGAAAACCCTTGGCCCACAACCAAGTATAACTATGAAGATATGGGCTGGGGATTAGAAGAGTCAAGAGAACAGACAAAGTTGTTCGAGTTAGAAAGAGGTGAACTAGCCATCCTATTTACAGAAGGACCTGTTGCAAAGAACAAGAAAGAGATCAATGAAGCTACTGACTGTACCATCACTGCTGACATGTCCGGAGCTCTAGCAGAAGCCTTTGCCTGTCTTGCCTTGGCCAAGGACCCAAATCATGAATGGAGTATCAGAGATGTGGGCATTGTCCCAAGGCCCTATTAAAATGGGCTTCCATCAAAAGCGTACAAGAGAGGGGTGTTTCGACCCACCCTCTTTCTATCCCTTTACATTTCGTCCTTAAATTAATATCTGCATCTTTTTTTTTTCTTTAAAATAGAACTATATGCTTTTCATTAACAAGATAAAATGATTAAGTCTTTTTATTCATTGTTGTTGCCTTCTTTTCTCTTGTGAATGGTAACTACTTTCTACGCAAGGGGCATGGTTTATCTTATGGAATGATCTGACTTAAAGGGATGATAGCATAAGTTAACCACTCGTTGAATGATCAGCTTTCCAAAGAAAGAGAGTTCTTGGATGAGTGAGGAAACTACACAAAGGTGACACTTGCAAGACACCGAAACTAAGCAATGTGTGGCCAGACTATCAAAATAAAGAGGAGTCACTTTTCATTTCCCTATGTCAAAGAACAAGTGTTTATATTCCCTTTGTTTAACCCCTAGCGCCTTGTAACAAACGAAATTTTCTTTGTCAACCCCGATCCAAGATTGTCCTCCCCACACTGGGGCAGACAATAGTTGAGAATTCTAGAAATGGTATCCACCTCTATCTTGCTAGGATAGTATCGAAAGCTCTATAGATCAAGCAATCTAGTTCAAAGTGAAGAGTGACCCTCATTTCATTTCCCATACAGTCAAAAGCAATCCCTTACCAAACCTATTGAGCTATTTATCTTTCTTTGAGAAAATCCTAACTTAGGGATCACCACCCACATTGGGTTAGATTGAACCACTAAGGAAAAGGTCTAAAGGAAAAGGGATGGTAGAATTACTCGTTCCATAAAAAGGAGAACAAAAAAAAAACCAAAAAAAAAAAAAAACAAAAAACAAAAAACAAAAAAAAAAAAAAGATAAAAAGGACAAAACGAAGGAAAAGAGTTGCCAAGGGGCAAGAAGCCAAAAAAAAAATCTAAGGAAAGGCCAGAAGAAAATCATGATTGCACATTCTTGAAAAGCATAATAAAAGGGCAGGAAGAAAGTGAGTCATACAGAAGGGTCGAAAGAAAGGAGGCGTTTTTACCCTGAGAAGTATATAGTAAAAGCAAGAAGGAAATTTAAAGGTAATCCTAGGTTATAAAAAAATTCAGTAGAAACAATAGGTTCGAGCCTTTACCCTTCCTTGCAAAACCCTAAAACCATGGCTTACATTACAACCCTACTAAAGTCCACTCTGATTGAAAACGGATTGCTTGATCTAAATGAGCTGGACACGCTGCCAAAGCCAAGAACGGATGCTAACCTTACTGGAAGAAAAAATAGTCAAGGATGGTATGGATCTAAACCCTATTGAAAACAACATTGAATTTGAGCCTACATATCTCATTGTTTCGAAAACTTAATAACCTAGCCTACATTATGGTCCTAGAACAAAGTCTCCTAAGATTGAACGACTGGCCACTTATCGCTTTACTAAAGGTCAGGCAAGCTGTTACTAAAACCCCGAGAGTTGAGAGTTTTAGCCCAATAATTATATACACTAACCCCGAGGCAGAGAATCGGAGGCGATCAAAAGGTGGAGAAAGGTGCGAAGTGCTATCATCCAATCAAGGTAAGGTTGAGTCAGAGGAAAGGTTAGACCCTCGAAAAAGAAGGAGTTACCATTCCAAAGATATCGAGTTCGACAACACCCCTTGTCATTCTGTTAGTTAATGTATTTCTAATATGTGCATAAAAAAAATAATAAAAAAAATCGCATGAGCTTCGCAAAGGACATAACTCCATGTAAAAATAGAAGTCACCAACATCAACTCATGTAGTAGATACATAGCATTATCACCCATCACATACATTTGATCATATGCCTAGCTGTAAAAATCATAAATGTATCTGTCTATCCATGCATCTAAATACCATAAATATCCATCTTTGTACAAAACTTACAAAATAAAGCTGTCTAACATAAATACATCTCAGGAATAGGGGCAAAGGAAAATCAGAGTCTCCACAATGGGCATCTATCAAAGGTCAAAGTCAATGTCATCTGGATCGAAATCCCCGAAACTCGGCATCAGAGGAGGCGGATAACTACTCGAAGCACTAACATCCTGCGGAGAAGATAGAACCGAAATCAGCCGCATGAAGGAAGAACTAAACAATAGCAGAGCAAGAATAAGGAGAGAAAAGACAGCATACCCCGTCACCTCCCATCTAGGCTATTCGAGCCGTAAAGGCAGCCACCTCTGCCTGATACTGATCTTGCTCCATCTGGTATTGATCCTTCTGATCCCTCACAGCAGTAAATTCAGCTTGGGGCACATATCCTCTGGTTCGACACCACAAGTCAACCACCTCCTGGCTCACAGCGTACCCGCCAACTATTACCTCAAACCGGGTGAAGGCACCGACAGAATGAGCCCCAAAGTGCGCAGCATAATCTATATCCGGAGGAAGCAAGAACTCGACAATCGGCTGCCGCTCCTGATAGGGGATAGGCACTCCCGCCACCAAGGCCCCAAACATATACTCTAGTGGAACTCCTACTGACCGGAACTCCTTATGAAACTGCCGCCAATGTCGCTCTCCTAGATAGGACTCCCAAGTATCGTCACTGAGAAAAGAAGCCCTCGACAGGGACAATGGGACTAAGTACCGTACAATCTTATAATGAACTGACCCGATAAAGGGCTGCCAAGTCACATCCTTTGCCTCAATCAACTCCAGGTTCGCCCACAACGTCACAAAGTTAGTAATCTCCGATCGCTAGGCCACCCGATCACGAGCCCATCTCAAAGCACTAGGATAAAGGTTGTCCTTGACAACTGCGGGGCGACGAACAGGCAAATACTCATAGCTCCACCAGATAAGAAAAGGCCAGAAACTAGTCATGTTGCCCCAACGGGAAGAAGTTCGGACCTGCATCGATCGAAGGAAGCAGCCAAAGGAGAAGGACCCCCAATCCAACTCAGACAAAGCCCCAAGATCAGCTACTATGGTCACCAAACGAAAGGCATAAGTGACTTGTTGTTGTTGCAGAAGCAGTTAAAGATGATGTACAAAACAAGTCGCCATCTCATAATGTCCCGCCTGGCAGGCGATGGCTCAGCATCAAATGTATGGTCATCCTGACTGAGCCAAGAGACTAGGAAGGCAGAACGCTCGGGAGGGGGCAAGTTCGGCAGAATGCAGGCCTTGTCTCTACTGACTGACTGTAAAGTGATCCGTCGGCCGACGAAGGAAATCCCTGTGATGATCGCCCAATCCAAGCGGGTGGGACCTAACTCAAAGCTGACAAAATGGAAGGTCCTGGCCTCCTCGAACCATCTCTCAACAAGCGCCAGTACCAAATGCCGGTTCAAGCGGTTAGCCTGTAATCCCATGAAGGCTCCGAATCCGATCTCAGCCAAGAAGACACGATATGATGGAGCAGCCTACTGCATGGTCACGAAAACCTGATGAACAGCCCCTTTAAAAGCTGGGTGTACTCAAGGAGGGGGCAAATGCTGTCTAAAATATACGCTGGGGTGATAAGTAAGATCCCCGAGCGGTGGGATGTCTGGTACCTCCAGGTCACCCAAATCAGCATCCGTCTGCCTATGTCTAGAGGAGGCTCTCCCATAACCGGTCACCTGATCCCCAAGACCTGATGCCTCTTCCTCAGCACTAATCTCCTCTGCAAAGGCCTGCTCAACTGGAGGAAAGGGGTCGATAGGTGGTCTACTCCCCTGTCCGCTCTGACTGGAAGAGGCCTGTCTGATAGATCGTCGACTACCTCTGGATCGATTGGAATCGCCGGTGGAATTTGTCCGAGCCGCATCTCCTCTCAGAACCATCATCACCCGCATCTGCCATCCTGAAAAGGTAAGCCAAGGTAAGTGGTGTTAATATACGGAATAGGCAAATAAATAATAACAAACTAAAGTAAATAAATAATAAAAACAAACAAAAAACAAGAATAGAAAGATTTCAAATGATAAGTCAAAACAAATTTCCTACACCTTTTGATTTTTCAACTTCAAGTCAAATCTCAAGGGTTTTCTGTCTTTTTCATTCAAAAAGATTTTATTTCTAAACATTTTCCAACTCTTTCCTTGACTTCTAAAAATTTCGACAGAGTTTCGTTTAAAAACGGTCCCTACAACACCCATGACATCAACACAAAACACAAACCGTGCATTTCATAACGTTACAATCACGTAACATCAGCACTCCCGCACACTTTTTAATTTTTCAAAATTTTCAAAACACACGTTTTATTTTTCTAATAAATCAATGATTTTCAAAAATATCCTAAAATTCCTCAAAATAATTTCAAATGTTTTCTAAAATTTTCACATTTTTCTAAATTTTAAATTCCATCAATTTCTTAAGTTTTCTTAATTTTCCTAATTTTCTAAGTATTTTTCTATTTTTTAAAAAATCAAAAATTCACCAAGTTTTCAAAAAATCACGAAACTTCACACGGTTGTTAAACACATTTTTCTAAGGCACATGGCATAAAAATCTAGCCAAAAAACCCAATACCCAAGCCTGTAGGAACAAACCCCTAATTTCTGCAAAAAACCCTCTTCACATAATCACGTAAAATCACTCAAATTCAATCTAACAAGCACCAAAATGCAAAAATAACATCGCCATAATATTCAAAACATGTCAAAACATCAATTTCCACTATTCACACGACTTAAATGGAATTCTACACATCAAAATCAATAGAAAATTGAAAACTCGCCTCTTAGAGTTCTCCGGTGAAATCTTTTAGCCATTTCGAGCCATGTCCAGCAGATCTCGCTAAGGTCTCGCTGGCTTCTTGCCCCAGCGGACTTTTTCTGACAGCTTTGACACTCTTTAGTGAAATGACCATAACTTTCTCCAGGAAACTCGGATTGATGCACCGTTTGAAGTGTCAGAAAGTAAATTCATATATCTTTTTAGTGATATAAATTTGGTACTTTAAATCCTTGTAGCTTGTGAGACATTGTAGTTTAAAGTTGATATTACATTGCATTGGGAAAGTGTTAACATCCTATTGAGTTCTAATGCATTATTAGTGTTCTAAATTACATGTTTAAGGTGTATAAGCTATAGTCATGCATTGCTTATGAATTATAACATCTATTTCATCAAGTTTGATATGGTGGTGTTTGGTAGGTTCAGAAGCGGATCAAAACACTCCGGTTCAACCAAAGGAGTGACTTGATGGTGTGTATAAGATAAGTATCAGGTGGGAATATAAGATGATCTTATTCATAATGCATTGAATTATTTATTGTCTACATTGGTGGTGATTGTTTGATTATGAGGTGATAACTGCATACAATTCATACGTTGTGTGCACACTTTGCATTGCATAGAGGAGATTTAGCCGAGTGGGGGCTAACCTAAGGTTTAGCCGATGTGAGGCAAACCTAAAGGGTATCGATGTGGGATATCGTTGATAACAAGCCATCGATATATTGGACCAATGTTATCAAAATAGCACCCACATATGTGGTGTATCATACATTGCATTGCAAGAGGCATTGTTTTTATTGTTGTTGGTGTATTATCTATTGATGATTAATTCAGTGGATGCTTATCATTCATTCTTTATGAGTTTGATTATCTTGTGAGCACATTGATATATAGCTCACACCCACACAGATTGTTTTGCAGGAAAATGGGATATGTCGAGTCCACTGTTGGTGTTGAGTTAGAGAGCTCCGAGAAGCTCTTTAGTTGCGTTATTAGTCGTGTACATTGTTGTACATTGTATTAAAGTCTTGTTAGAGTTTTGTTTATTTTATGGTATTGTAAATATTCATGAGTGTGGATTAAGAGTTCTCTTAATCATGTAAGTTGGAAGAGTATGAGATGGTTTGTATTTATTTAATGTGATGTTATGTATTCTTATAAGATTTCTATCTTTGAGATTATGTTGAGGTTTCTCTTACAGGTAAGTGACCTGTGTGATCACGTTCATCCTAAGACGGCGTTAATGATGCTTGATTAAGAGCGGGCGTGACAGTTGCACCCCGATTTTTTGCACTCGAGGAAACACAAGTAAGAAAAACATGGTACTCTCTCATTACAACTCATCTTCCTAAAAGGACGAGTGCGACTAGGGTTGAACTAGAAACTGATTTAAATAAGAGCTTTTGGAAAAAGGTTTGGAGTCGCCACCTAACTTTATTAAGTTGAGTTTGGTCACCTAAAACTAAGTACAATCCAAATATTAAACTTAGGGTTTTTGAAAATGGTTTTAAAAATTTCCTTAAGAGAGGATTTTTTAAAAAATAGGTTGTTTGGTAACCTTTGGAAAGATTTAAGCCCTTTTTGAAAATAACTTCGTTTTGGTCTTTCGAAAACAGTGATCTATGGTTCAAAGGTTCGTTACGTATAGAAAAAATGCACTAGGCTATCACCCTATCTCACCCTTGCGGTACCTACATGTCTTTTTACCCTAGGTTCACTTATGTAGAATTTTCAATTATCCATTGTCCAATTATATCCATTTTGAAAAGAATTTTACAAAAATTTTTGATATGATGCATGTCATGCAAGTGCATGAAAAGAATTTGATTTTGAAAATAGATTGGAAGAAAGGAGTTGAAGTTTGGGAAAAGAGCCTGTAGGAATTGAAAACTTAAAAAAGGTTGTGAAAATTGAAAACTTGAAAAAGATTATAAAAACTGAAAACTTGAAAAAGGTTATGATTGCAACCATAAGGGTTGCCTACGTATCCCTTTGTTGGGAATCAGGTCAGTCGTAGTTTGGACTCAGAGTTCGATTGAAAATAGACACTTTGAGATCTTGTTTGACTTGAAAAGACACTTTGGGGTCTTTGAAAGGTTTGATTTTGAACTTTGATTGGAGGATTTGGAATTGAAGTTGACTTTGATTTGAAATTGATCTTGATTTGAAAAACTTGAACTTTGAAAGAGGACTTGGACATGATTTTGGAAAGATTGAGTTGAGCTTTGACTTGAATTGGAGTTCAAAAACCATCTTGGTTTTAGATGTGAGGTTTTCGAAAAGAATTGAAACCTCTTAACTTTAAGGTTAGGGTTGAACTAGAGTTTAGGCATCCTAGAACTTACGTAACTTAGGGTTGAAACATGCACTTGAAAAAGAAAGGTTTGATTTTAGAAAGTTAAATTTTAAGAAAGTTCCAAATTAAGAAAGTTTTGAATTAGTAAAGTTCTATTTTAGGAAAAAGGTGATTTTAGAAAGATTTGAATTTGGAAAGATTTGAGATTAGAAAGATTTGAACCTTAAAAGATTTGAAATTTGAAAAGACTTAGAAGTTTCAAATTTAGAAAGTTAGAACTTGAAAAGGGTTGGAATTAGGAAAGATTTGATTTCTATTTTCTAAAGTTGAAGATTTGATTTTATTTTAAAAATTAGATAATTTGATTTTATTTCCAAAATTGGAGGATTTGATTTGGTTTCCTAAATTAGAAGATTTGATTTGACATAGAATTGAAAGGTTGAGTTTTAAAAATCTTGGATTTGGAAATATATGATTTGGTAAAAAGAGGTTTTGGAAATCTATAATTTGAGACAAAATAGAAAGCCATGATTTTAAGAAAGGAATTAGGGTTCCCTAACCATGGATTTTAGTGTTTTGACTTAGACCTCAAGACAAAGAGTTTTTGAAAAGTAGATCTTTGAAAAGAATTTTCTGCGAGTAGATTTGCAAAATTATTTGGAAAAAGGTTTGAATATGGACTTCTGCAAGTCTCTTGAATATCTCATTTTCCTAAAACAATTCTAACTATGAAAAGATTGGAATGATTCTAGGGTTGTGATTTTGACAATAACTAGGGTTTGAAATATGGACAATTATGATCACATTGTATGTAACACTTTTCTAAACAACCCTAATCATGGAATGGCTAGAATCATCTAAGAATTGTGATTTTGATAAAAAAAATAATTTCCGGCTTGAACGTCAAAATTTAGACCTTGATGGTTTCATTGAATATAATACTTTCTTAAAACAATCCTAACCATGGAATGACTAGAATCATCATAAGATTTTGATTTTAAAAACAAGTTCGAAAGATGGAGGTTTTGAATGCAAGTTTTAAAAAGAACTTTGACGTGAGTTTGAAAACAACTTTAAACACATTTTTAAATGCAATGCATGAGCATGACAACCACAATGCAATAGGGGCGTGAACATACAAGGTTAGGCTTCACCACATAATCAAGGGGGCCGGACCCATGCCGTCTTAAGTTAAACTTGAAGAAAGCCCCCAGCATGGTGACTTTGAACAAGTCTTCCTAGGCATGAATAAAGAAGTCCCTTATTTCAAGTATGCAAAATAAGGAGGAAGAAGATGGGGATTAAAATAGAAGAGAACCCAAGTGGATTAGGAGAGAGAAGAGAGAAGGGGAATGGCATAAACTAAATAAAAAAACCTACATTGTCTCTTTGTTTTGCTTTGATAGCTTTGCTTGCTTTGTTTTCTTTGCTTTACTTGAACCTTGAGAGCTTTGAAGATGCAGCACTTGATCTTCAATGGATGTTTAGGGGCTTGTATTTGAGGATATAGAATGTATGGAAGCTAGGGGTTTATGTGTATAGAGGCAACGGTTTGAGGAGGCTTGAGAGAATTAGGGTTTTGAGGGAACTCGAGCTCTGTTTTTAGTGATGCAAAGTTTTTGGATTGAGTTTGTGGACCCAGAATACTCAAGGAGAAGGTCTGCATTTATAGGTAATTGAAGTAGGAACTGGTGCCTGTTGTAATGGCACCAGTGCTTTTTGGAGCCACTCAGGTCACTTATTGGCTTGGCCAGCCACTAAGAGGCAAGTTTTAAGGTGGCAAGAAATGTAAACTTTTGACTCTTGGGTCGCAAGGCAAAAGATTTGAGCACTTGTCCTAGTGACTACCATGCAATTTTTGGCTTGACTCCACTAGAAGTGACTCTAAAAAGTCTGAGAATGGTTCAGAAAGCAGGATGGATAGCTTGAAAGAGTGTCTAGTATAAGCACCCTATTTTTGCCCACTCGACAATCTTCAGTCTAACCGGACTCATAGTCAAACTGACACAGACACATTCAAGTCCAAACTAGTTTTTCAGACTCAACCTAGTTGATCAATCACTTCGCGGGCCCGCCGAGCCCAATAGAGGTAAAATGACCAAAATACCCTTGCGGCATTACTCGGTCCATTTCCAATTGGGACGTCTTCCTAAAGATGGTAAGTCCCTATTTCAACCTCAATTCCAGTTTCAATTCTAGTCCAGACCTATGAAACTTAAACCAGTACGTCTTTCAAGAAAGTTGATCCCTCAGACGGTAAGTCCATCTAGTCTGGCGCATTTACCGAGAAAATTTCTCAAAATGGTAAGTCCCTTCAAACTTATCGACCAGGACAAAACCCAAGTTCCCGAGATGGTAGAATGGTTCACTTCTGGCGCCTGCTAACCCGCCAATGTAGAATGTCTATTATTCGACACGTCTTTCAAGAAAGTTGATCCCTTAGACGATAAGTCATCTAGTAGCTTCCCAAGATTAGGCAGTCTCCGGAATGAATGCACACCATTAGAGTGGCAAAAACACTTGTAAATATCGCAACCGTCAGAGTAGCGGAATCACTCACAAACAGGTTGATATTGAGAATTGCTAACAAAACTCCTATGTTACGGGACCAAACAAGCCTCTTAGTCGTGACACGTTTACCAAAAGACGGGATACCTTTGGAAACCAACTCATCACACACCGTCAGAGTGACGGAAACACTTAAAACCTAGGTCAACACCAATGCCTGCTAGCCCACTTCAGTGAAAAATGACCAAATTGCCCCTTGGGCTTGTAAGCACCTCATTTTTATCCGCTCGGCAATCTCCGGCCCGACCAGACTCAGTTTTCAAACATCACAACACATGCAAGCCCAATACGGGTCTTTCAAACTCCAATCCAGTCAACTAGTCACTTCCCGGGCCCACAAGGCCCAAATGAAGCCATAAAAATCACTCCATGAAGTTTTTCAAGACCGAGCGGTCTCGAGAACCAACGTAATCCAGGTAACTTCCCGAGATCGGGCGATCTCAGGGACCGACACCTTATTAAATTTCAGACGGTTCACTTCTGGCAGCTGCTAGCTCGCCAATGTAGAATGTCTGTCATTCGGTAGTTCTCTGAGACCAGGCATTCTCGGAGATCAACACCACCCTCACAGGTAGCTTTCTAAGACTAAGCGTTCTCAGAAACCAACACTACCCTACAGGTAGCTCTCTGAGACTGGGGGGTCTCAAGGACCAACACCGCACAAGTAGTTTTGCGAGACCGGTTGGTCTTAGGAACCAACACTTAGATCAACACTGGTGCCTGCTAGCCCAACTCGATGAAAAATGACTAAACTTATCCCTTGGGCCTCTGGGCATGCTTTGGAAAAGTTCAAAATCCCTCAAAATGGTAAATACACCCTTCCAAAGTGCTACTAAGCTGTTAGGCGTACGCCACATAACATTTGGTCCAATTCTGGTTCTATTCTGGCTAACTCCGGTCAAAATGACCATTTTACCCCTAAACACCCCAGCACTGCACAAACCCCACCAAACGGTAAAAGACTCCCCCGAAATCATCTCCGAATGACCCGGCATGCTTAACATAACACTCCGATCCATTCCTGACCATTTCTAACCAAATTTGGTCAAAATGACCATTTTGCCCCTAGTAACCTGAACGCGCCCCAAAAGAACACTAGTCCTAGGATATTGAACGACGGGTCTTGTCAAACACCGCTGTTTAACCTAAGAAGGACCTTACGATGTTAAACACCCACGACTCGATAAAAGTTCCTTGGAGCGTCTCGTAGACGCTCTGCCAAAATTGCATTTCCTCCCGATTCCCTGGTTATTACGCACCGTCAAATGACTTGAGAAATGCGTAAACCAGAGAATTCCCAAAAGCTCGTTCATAGCTTTTTCCATTGATACGGCTCGATCGGATAGATCACTTCCCAAAGCCGCTCATTGTATGGTTCAAAAACTATAACTTTTAGCAACCCGTAGAGCGTCTCGTAGACGCTCCACCAAGATTGCATTTTCTCCCGATTCCCTGATTGCAACACACCGTCAAACGACTTGAGAAATGCATAAATTAGAAAATTTCCAAAAGTGTTTCCAGAGTACTTTCCATCGGTACGGTCCGATCGGAGAGATCACTTCCCAAAGGCCTCGATCATATGACACAAAAATTGCTAATTTCAAACCCCCATGGAGCATATCACAAATGCTCCGTAGAGATACAATTTTATGCACATTTCTTAAGATGATATCTCATACTTTCGAACGCCGTTCAAAATTTTTGAAAACACGAAAGTTCACGAAAACCCTAAGAGAACACCCAGGTGCAACTGATTCTTCCGAAACCTTCTCGATTAGCTCAATTATCGAGCCAAAGTTTAAACGAATACTCCCGATGATGGAGCGTATGCTACATGCGCCCAGATTTTTATCAAATCGACCAAAGTTCAATCAACCGTCAGGATTTAGCCAGTACAATGGGTGCCATATGGCATTCTGACAATGGAATAGTAGTGGCGCATGTGCTACATGCACCAGGGCCAATTTTGGCTAGGCGCATGTAACAAATGCGCCAGGCCTCTCCCAAGTTGCTTATAAATACAAGCATCCCCCTTGGCATATTCCAGAACCAAAAATTAATGCGAAGCTCTGCTGAAATTGCTCCAGAACCTTGAATTTCTATACACATGCCACTTCTCTAATATTTAGGCTAGATTCCACCTCCCCCTAACCCATACACTTCATCTACATAGCCTTATATACCATTAAACTCCTCCTACTAGCCCCTCAAGCCTACTTGAAGTCACCCAAGTTCAAGTCAAGACATCCATAGAGGATTACAAGTGTATTGAAGGCAAAAGGTAGTATTTTTTTTTTTACATTTTTGTACCCCCCCACTCTTCGCTTCTCCCTCCTAGACTACTGAGGCTATTCTCTATTTTAATCCCCATCTTCAACCCCCCTTTCTTGCATGCTTGAAGCCAAGAGGGCTCTTAGTTCATGCCTAAAGGAAAGCTATTGGGAGCCACCATGTAGGGGGATCTCTCACTAGCCTACTTTAAGATGGTATGGTCTAGGAGTCCCTTGATTATGTGGTGTAACCTAAAGCCTTGCATGTATTCATGACCCCCTTGCATTTTGCTATCTTGATCATGTTTTGTGTGCTTGACTTCATTTTCATGTTTATAACAATGTTCTACAAAGCTTACATTATTCTTATTTCCATGCCACTTTCAAGCTCCATATTCCTTTCAAAAGGGTTCTAAGAGTTGGTCCCTTGAAGATTAGGATGAGACCTTAGAAATCGTACCTTAGAAAATCCCCCATTAACTCCTAACTCTCACTTTTGCATTATTACATTCCAACTTCCATGAAAATGGTTTTCAAATTCCCTAATTCCCAAGGTTTCACATCTTTCAAGTTTAGTGGTTGGAATGGCCCCCATAGAACCCTCTCTTCAGTAATCTCCCTTTACATTGGCCATAGGAGCCCTAATTTGTTGAAATGGTTTCCTTTAAAAATGGTTTTCTTAAAAATGGTTTTCAAAGATTTATTCTCTCCATCTTTGCATTAAAAATGGTTTTTCAAAAGTTGTTATAATCCCCACTTTTGCCAAGATAAAGGTTATAATGGCCCTAAGAAAACCTTCTTTGGAATGGCTTTCAAGCACTAACCATATAAACCATACTCTTAGGTAGAATTAAATTTTCATGGAAATGATCTCAAAAGGGTTGTCTACCAAAGTCCTTTACATAATATGATTTGTTTTCTAAAACTCTTTTCGAAAATGCATGAAACCACCTTCCAATCCAACCATTGGTTAACTTGACCCTAGTTATTCAACCCTAGGTTAACTTGACCCTAGTTATCCAACCTTAGGTTAACTTGACCCCACTTGTCCAACCCTAGGTTAACATGACCTAGTTATCCAACCCTAGGTTAACATGACCCTAGTTATCTAACCCTATATTAACTTGACCCTAGTTATCCAACCCTAGGTTAACTTGACCCTAGTTATCCAACCTTAGGTTAACTTGACCCTAGTTGTCTAACCTTAGGTTAACTTGACCCTAGTTATCCAACCCTAGGTTAACCTAACCCAAGTTAGTCAACCTTAGGTCACCCATAACCTTAGGCCGACTCAACCTAGGTTAGTATACTTCAAGATTCCAACTCATGAACCTCCTTTTTAAAGATTATTCCAAATTCGTTTAAAGATCCACTTTCTAAAAACTATTTTTTTTTAGTCTAAGTCGAGCCCTAGAAACCATGGTTAGAAAACCCTAGTTCTCTTTCTTAAAATCAAGACTTCCTATTTTGCCTCAAATCATAGGTTTCCAAAAACTATCATGACTTCCTGTTTTGCCTCAAATCATAAGTTTTCAAAAACTATCTTTTACATCAAATCTTAGATTTTCAAAACCTCTTTTTCTACACCAAATCATGGATTTCTAAACTCAAGATTTTCAAAATTAAACCTTTCCAATTCCATGTGAAATCAAATCTTCTAATTTAGGAAACTAGATCAAATCTTCCAATTTAGGAAAGTAGATTAAATCCTCCAATTTTAGAAACAAAATCAAATCATCTATTTTTTGAAATAAAATCTAATCTTCGACTTTAGGAAATAGGAATCAAATCTTTCTTAATTCAAACCTTTCCTAATCCCAACATTTCCTAGTTCCAACCTTTCCTAATTTTGAACATTTCTAAATTTTAACTTTTTAAATCTTTTCGAATTCTAAAACTTTTCTAAACTCAATACGTTCTAAATCCAAAACTTTCCAAATTCAAATCTTTCCTAAAATGAAACTTTCTTAATTTGGCACTGTCCTTTCCTATTTTTAAACTTTCCTAATTCAAAACTTTCCAAAGTCCAATCTTTCTTAAACCCTAACTTTCCAAATCATTCCAAGTCAAGTGTTTCTAAATCAAATCAAATCCTTTCTAACCTATTCTAAATCTCATCTTTCCTAACTCTAAGTTTTCTAAACTCAAACTTTCCTTAATCCTACTTTTCAAGTCTAGATTAAACCTCCTTATTTCAAGTCCATGCTCCAACCCTAGGTTACCTAAATTCTAGTTCAACCCTAATCCTAAGTTAGGAAGCTTCAACACTTTTCTAAAACTCCTTTCTAAACCAAGATGATTTTTTAATTTCAATCTAAGTCAAAATGTTTTAAAAACTCAACTTTTTCTGTTCAAAATCAAGTCTAAGTTCTCTTTCAAAGTTCAAATCCTTTTCTAAGTTCAATTTCAAATCAAAGTTCAATTTCTAATCTTCTATTTAAATTTCAAATTGAACTCTTTTTGAATCAAACATTTTCAAGTAAAACTTTTCAAAAACCTCTAAGTGTCTATTTTCAATCGGACTCCGAGTTCGAACTACGATTGACCTGATTCCCAACAAAGGGATACATAGGCAACCCTCGTGGGTGCGGTCACAACTTTTTCAAGTTTCTAATTCTATAACCGTTTTTAAATTTCTAATTCCATAATATTCTTCAAGTTTTCGATTCCATAATCTATTTCAAGTTTCTAATTTCTAAAACCTTCTTTTAAACTTCAAATATTCTTTTCAAATCTATTTTTAAAAATCAAATCTTCCTTTCAAATCTATTTTCAAAGTCAAATCTTTTTCTTGCACTTGCATGTCATGCATCATATCATCCTTCTTTCTAATACTCTTTTCAAAGTGGATAGTATTGGACATAGAATAATCAAAGATTCTAATTGAATTAACCTAAGGTGAATAGACATGTAGATATCATAAGGGTGGGGTAGGGTGATGAGCTTAGGATATCTTTCCTACACATAACCAATCTCCAAACCTAGAATCACTGTTTTTAAAGACCAAAACGGATTTATTTTCAAAAGGGCTTAAAACTTTCTAAAGGTTGCCAAACAACCTCATTTCTTAAAAACCCTCTTTTGAGGAAGTTTTCGAAACCTTTTCAAAAACCCTAAGTTTAATCTTTAAATTGCACTTAGTTTTAGGTAACCTAACTCACTTTAATCAAGTTAGGTGGCAACTCCAAACTTTTTTCAAAAACCTTTAATCAAATCTATTTTCAATTCAAATCTAGTTGCACTCGTCCTTCTAGGAGGATGAGTTCTAACGAGAGAGTACTGTGTTTTTCTCACTCGTGCATATTTTTTCTCGAGTGCAAAAAATTGAGGCACGACACATTCATGGCAGTTGAAACATTCACATAACACAAAGTAAATGTGAATAAGGTTCACCTACAAAAGAAATACAAAGAGTTAGTACTTTGTGAATAACTCAATTCAAGATAGGAATGGATGATTCATGCAAGAGCATGCATATAAAAAGCAATGCAAGAGCATGTATGTAAAAGTCAATGCAAGAGTATGAATAATAGAATGAATACAAGTGATGTCACTTGTTTGAAAACTTTGAACATTTTTTAAAATCTTAAAAATGATGTTTGATTTTTACAAACTTATGACTTTTGAAAACTTTTGAACTTTGAAAATTTTGAAAAGTGGATAAAACTGGTCTGGGTGAGTGAAGGGTGAAGAGACATGACAATGGCCTAACCTTCTAAGTATCCCCTGTGGAGTCGCCAACTGTCGTGCTCCGGTTTTTACCTAAGCCCTCTTAACTCAGGAAAAACAAGGTATTCTCTCTATTAGAACTTGCTCTCTTGAAAGGACAAGTGTGATAGGGGGTTTGAAATTGAACTTGATTTTGAATAAGGGCTTTTTGAAAAAATTTAGAGTCACCACCTAACATTGTTAAAGATGTGCTAGATCACCTAAAATTAAGCGTAATCAGAAGACCAGACTTAGGTTTTTGAAAAATGTTTTGGAAAATGTCCTCTTAAGAGGTTTAAGAAAATAGGTTTTCAACAACCTTTTGAAAATATTTTAACACCCTTTTGAAAACGTGAGTTCGGGTTGGTCTTTGAAACAAGAAATATATAGTCCAGGGATTGGTTACATGTAGGAAAGATATCCTAAGATCATCACCCTATCCCAGCCTTTCAGTACCTACACGTCTAATCACTCTTAGTTCACTCATTTGAATCACCGGTTACTAATGTCTACTTTTAGACTTTTGAAAGAGGGGTTTGGTCATCACTTTTTGGATGACTATTGCATGATGCAAGTTTTAAAGAGAGTTTGGAAGAGTTTGAAAAGGCTTCGAAGTTTGATTTTGATAAGATAGTTAGATTGCTTTTTGGAAAGGGTATTTGACTTGAAAACATGGTTATGACTGCACCTATTTGAAGGTTGCCTACTTATCTCATTTGGTGAGAATCAAATCATTCATAGTTTGGGTAAGTGGTGTGAGTTTTGAAAGTTGGATGGTTTGAAGTATTCTCAAAAAGTGTACATTTGAAGGACGTGGTGATTGCACCTAGGTTTTTTTAAGTTGCCTACGTATCCCATTTGGCAGGAATCAAGTCAGTCGTAGTTCGTGCTAGAGCACGATTGAAAATGGACTCATGAGAGTCGTGAAAGGTTTTTGAAACTTGAACTCAAGTGAGTTTAGAAATAGACCTTGAAGAATTTTGAAAAGTTTTTGAAATAAAATTTGGAATGTTTTAAAGTGTTTTGAAAACAACTCAATAGAGTTTTAGAAAGCTTTTGAAATTGACTTAGAATGTTTTGGAATATTTTTGGAAATAACTCATAGGAGTTTTAAAAACTTTTTAGAACAACTTAAGGGAATTTTGGAAACAACTCAAAGGAGTTTTGCAATACTTATGAAATAACTTAAAAGAGTTTTTGGAATATTTTTTAAATTAACTCAAGAGAGTTTTGAAATGTTTTTGAAGCAACTCAATAGAGTTTTGAAATGCTTTTGAAAATAACTCGAGAGAGTTTAAGGATATTTTGAAATCTAGTTCTCTCAGTTACTTCTTGGGGCTTGAGATTTCATCTGCTTCTGATGGTTATTATCTCTCTCAAGCCAAGTATGCCTTTAGTCTTCTCACTCGTGCAGGTCTTACTGATAGTAAGATTGATTCCACCCCTTTGGAGCCTAATATTTGACTCATGGTAGGCAGTCTTGTTTATCTTGCTGTCACTTAACTAGACATTGCCTTTGTTGTCTACCTTGTCAGCTAGTTTTTATCTGCTCCACGCTTTACTTATTATGCTGATGTTCTCCGCATTCTTCGATATGTCAAGGGTATATTATATCATGGTCTACATTATTCTAGTCATTTTTATCTCGAGCTTTGTGTATATTCAGAAGCTGATTGGGCAGGTAATCCTACTGATCATCGGTCTACCACAGGGTTCTGTTTGTTCTTGGGTACTTCTCTTATCTTTTAGCACAGTAAGAAACAAAATATTATAGTTTAATCTAGTATTGATGCCAAATAACGTGCTCTTGCTGACACTACTCAAGAACTTCTTTGATTTCGATGGTTACTTGAAGATATGGAAGTTTCTCACTCTAGTGCAAATGTCCTTTGTTGAGACAATCGGAGTGCCATTTTGATTGCTCATAATGATGTTATTCATGATCGCACCAAACACATTGAGATAGACTGTCACTTTATTTGTCAACATGTTATTAGCGAAACTATTCATCTTCACTTGGTCACTTTTTTTATTAGATTGTTGATATCTGCACCAAGGCTCATCCACCCGGGCGCTTTCATGATTTGGTTAACAAACTCAAGTTGATCTCTGCTCAACCACCTTAAGTTTAAGGAGGGATGTTAGTGTATGCAATATATTATAGGAATTTGATTTACTTTTCTAGTTTAGACTTTTTTTTTCAGTGTAAGCATCCCATTTTTGCCCATTCGGCAATCTTTAGCTTGACCGGACTCACATTAAAACTGACAAAGACACATTCAAGTCTAAACCAGCTTTCCAGACTTAGTCCAGTCAATCAATCATTTCGCAGGCCCAATAGAGGCAAAATGATAAAAATGCCCTTGCGGCATTGCTCCATCCAATTCAAGTTGGCACGTCTTCTTAAAGACAGTAAGTCCCTATTTCAACCTTAATTCTAATTTCAATTTTAGTCCAAGTCAATCAAACTCAATCGACATGCCTTTTGAGAAAGTTGATCCTTCAAACGGTAAGTTCATCTAATTTGACACGTTTATTGAGAAAACTCTTTGAAACGATAAGTCCCTTCAAACTTGTCAATTAGGACGAAACCCAAGTTCCCGAGATAGTAGAACGGTTCACTTATGGTGCTTGCTAGCCTACTAATGTAGAATATCCGTAATTCGGCACGTCTTTCAAGAAAGTTAATTCTTCAAACGATAAGACCATCCAGCGACTTCCTGAGATCAGGCAGTCTCCGAAATTAACGCACACTGTTAGAGTGACGGAAACACTTATAACATCGCAACCGTCAGAGTGGCAAAAACAGTCTCAAACAGATCGACATTGGAATTTGCCAATAAAACCCCTTTGTCATGGGACCGAACACGCCTATTAGCCATGGCACAATTACCAAAGGATGGGATACCTTTGTAAACCAACTCGTCACATACTATCAGAGTGATGGAAACACTCAAAACCTAGGTTAGCACCAGTGCCTGCTAGCCCACTCTGGTGAAACATGACCAAACTAATTATTAGGCCCTTCCAACACGCTTCTCAAGAAAGTACCTAAGTCCTCAGAGTGGTAAGTCCACCCTTCCAAGATTATCCCAAAGATAATCTAGCATGTTCAAGTACCTTCTAGTCAGTTCTAGATTAATTCTGAAACCATCCGGTCAAAATGACCATTTTGCTCCTAAGCATCTTGTCACCTCCGAGAACCACACTGGCTCTGGGTATCATATTGGTAACCTTCTAAGAATACTTCAAATAGTATTCTCAATATTCCAATAGCTTTCCAGATCATTCCGAGTCCATTTCGGTAAGCCCAGTGCAAAATGACTGTTTTGCCTTTAGTAGACCAGTGGCCTTTTCTAACTACACCGGCTCTGCGTATCAGACCGAAAACCCTTTGGAACACTCTCGATAGTGTTTCCAACCTCAATCCTTTTCACGGGTCATTCTGTGTCCATTATGATATTTTCCTGGTTTGAATGACCGTTTTTGCCCCTGGTAGGCCGGTCAATCTTTTTAAATATTCCTGTTTCTGAAGTCCATTACCTCCGGGACACTCTTTCAAGGGTTCCTGTCCATCCCCGGCCTTGTGGATCATTCTCGGACCATCTGGAGCCACTCCTAGTGGAGCCAAGCCAAAAATTGCATGGTAGTCACTAGGACAAATGCCCAAATCTTTTGTCTTGCGCCTCAAGGGTCAAAAGATATGTTTTTATAGCCTTAAAACCTTCTTAAGTGGCTGGCACTATTAGTAGTGGTGCTTAGCCAATAAATGGTCTGGCACCACTAGGAGTGGTGCCAATAGAAAATTTACCCTAGCGCCACTGCAACAAGCACCAAGCTCATTTCAATTACTTACAAATACAGACCATTCCTCTGTGTAAAAAAGGGTCTGCAACTCAGTCCAGAAACTATCACTCTGAAAACAAAGCCCGAATTCTCTCAAAACCCTAATCCTCTCAAGCCCACTTAAGCCCTAGCCTCCATACACTCAAACCCTAGCCTCTATACACATTATCCACTCAAACACAAGTCTCATAACATATATTGAAGATCAAGTGCTGTATATTCAAAGCTTTCAAAGTTCAAGTCAAATAAAGCAATCAAAGTAAGAAGAATATGAGGTTGGCTTTCTATTTACTTTTATGTAATCCCCCTCTCTCTTCTCCCTCTTAACCCATTTGGGTTTTCTTCTATTTTAATCCCCATATTCTACCTCCTCTTCTTGCATATTTGAAATAAGAGACTCCTCGATTCATGCCTAGAAAGGATTGTTGAAGGTCACCGTGCTGAGGGCTTTATTCTAATTCAAACTTTAATGGTGTGGGTTCAACCCCATTGATTATACGGTGAAACCTAGCCTTATATGTTTACGACCCTATTGCATCATGTTCATGCCTTGCATTCAAAATTGCATTCAAAGTTGTTTTCAAACTTGCATCAAAGTTCCCTTTCAAAATTTGCATTTAAAATCTCTTTCTTTCAAACTTGTTTTCAAAATCACACTCCTAGGATAATTCTAGCCATCCCACGGTTAGGGTTGTTTTAGGAAAGTGTTACATTCCAAATGACCATCAAGGTCCAAATCTTGGGTTCAAACCCTAAATTGTTTTTATCAAAATCACAATCCTAAAATGATTCTAGTCATTTCATGGTTAGGTTTGTTTTACAAAAATGTTATATTCAATGTGATCATTATGGTTCATATTTCAAAATCCTATTTGTTTTCAAAATCACAATCCTAGAATGGTTATAATCTTTTTCGTGGTTAGAATCGTTTTAGAAAAATGAGATATTCAAGAGGCTTGCTAAAGTTCATATTCAAATATCTTTCCAAATAGTTTTGCAAATCTACTTCCTAAAAACTCTTTTCAAATATCTATTTTCTAAAAACTCTTTGTTTTGAAATTCAAATCAAGCCCTAGAATCCATGGTTAGGAAACCCTTACTTTCTTGAAAGCGTGACATTCTATTTTCTACATTAAATCATAAATTTTCAAAACCTCTTTTCTTATCAAATCATAGACTTTCAAATCCAAGATTTTCAAAACTCAACTTTTCTAATTCCATGTCAAATCAAATCTTTCAATTTAAGAAACCAAATCAAATCCTCCAATTTTGGAAATAAAATCAAATCATCAGTTTTTTGAAAATAAAATCCAATATTCCACTTTAGGAAATAGAAATCAAATCTTTCTTAATTCTAATATTTCCTAATTTCAATCTTTCTTAATTTCAAACTTTCAAATCTTTCCGAATTTTAAATCCTTCTAAGTTCAAATCTTTCTAAAATCAAAACTTTTTAAATTCAAATCTTTTCAAAATCAACTCTTTCTTAAAAAGAAAACTTTCCTAATTTGGAACTTTTCTAATTTGAAACTTTTGTAATTCAAAGTTTTCTAAAATCAAAGCTTTTTAAAATCAAATCTTTCTATTTCAAGGGCATACTTTAACCCTAGATTACCTAAGTCCTAGGATACTTAAACCCTAGTTCAATCCTAACCCTAAAGTTAAGAAGTTTCAAATCTTTTTTAAACCAAAATGGTTTCAAACTCTAATCTAGGTTAAGATGATTTCAAAGTTCAACTCAATTTTTCCAAATTAAGTCTAAAGTCAATTTCAAATCCTCAAGTTCAATTTCAAAACAAAGTCAATTTCAAGTTCAATTTTAAATCTTCTATTCAAAGTTCAAACTTAAACCCTTTTCAAGTCAAATTTTTCAAAGACCATAAGGTGTTTTTTCAAATCAAACAAGACCCCAAAGTGTCTGTTTTCAATCGGATCCTGAGTCCGAATACAACTGTCTTAATTCCCACAAAAGGATACCTAGGCAACCTTTAAAGGTGCGGTTATAACATTTTTCAAAATTTTCAATTCCACAACCTTTTTCAAACTTCAAATCATTTCTTCAAATCTACTTTCAAAATCAAATCTTTTTTTGCATTTGCATGTCATGCATCATATTAAACATCTTTTCAAAATTCTCAAAGTGGATACAATTGGACGTTGGACAATTAAAGATTCTAAATGAGTGAAACTAGGGTGAATAAACATGTAAATATCGCAAGGGCGGGAAAGAGTGATAACCTAGTGCATCTTCTCTATATGTAACTAATCTCCAAATCTAGAATCACTGTTTTCAAAGACAAAAAATGGAGTTATATTTCAAAAAGGGCTTAAACCTTTTCAAAGGTTGCTAAACAACCTGTTTTCTCCAAAAACCCTCTCTTGAGGAAAATTTTCAAAACCTTTTCAAAAACTTTAAATTTAATAGTTGGATTGTACTCAGTTTTAGGTGGCCTAACTCACCTTAACAAAGTTAGGTGGTGATTCCAAATCTTTTTCAAAAGCTCCTATTCAAATCAATTTTTAATTTAAACCTAGTTGTACTTGTCTTTCTAGGAGGATGAGTTCTAACGAGAAAATACTGTATTTTTCTCGCTTAAGTATTTTTTCAAGCGCGAAAAATTAGAACACAACATTCAGCACTTCTTATTGTGCTATATATACATTGCACTCCTCTTTGGTTTAGGTATTCAATTCAACAATATTCAGAGATTTCTGTATCTCCCTTTCTCTTTCTCTCTTTCTCATTCTTCTAAGAGCAATAACTTCCAGTCACTAAGAAAGATGTTGAGTAGATAACTAATAGGGAAATACTTCCTCGAAGCAAGTTGGAATTTTATTCAAGACTGCTCGTGTTCTCCTGCAAATATTAGCCTTCTTTTTTCTGTATAACGTTAATAGACATGTATCCAACTTCAAAAACGTCTCTTTTATGCCTATATTTTATTGGTATAACAACTATGATTGAAGTTTCCTTAATGCGCGACATCATGAACATGTTGTGCAGCAATTCTAACAAGATCAACCTTTGCTGGGTGTCATTATCATTTATTGCATTTGTTCTGTCCTCTAAGAATTAGGTACAAGTGGACTTTCTTTGGGGATTGTCTGTTATATATATATTGATGATAATCTTATTAGAGCACCAAAATTTCGTACAGTGCATACATTTCATTTCAAGCTATGTCCCAAATTGTCATTTTACACTGTTATAGGCGTTTATTTGATCTTATTTTTCCTATTGTTTCCTCTTTCCTGTCATTTATTTCTTATTTTTCAAGCCATGTCCTCAGTGTTTATAGTTTAGGAGGGAAAACTGCTTTGCGTTTGCAGCAACGGATATTTTCAGGATTTTACTTTTGTAAATACAATAGAAAATAAATTAAACGAATGAGCAAATGTATAATTTTAGACTACGCAAGTGTATAATTTTAGACTTATGTTGTATTCCTAATATCTCTCAAATTTTGACTACTGAAATTTTACTTAATGGCATGATGTTATCGGTTTAAACATTTACTATATTCAAGTCAAAAGGCCTCTTGTAATCAATAGAAAAGAATGATCATTTTTATTTTGTATTTGAGCAGTATGAAACAGTGGTCATGTAAATTACATGTTCATTTTTAAAGTGAATAAATAACGTAGGTCTTTATGAAATAATTTCAATTATATGAGACTAGCCCGTGCCTTGAACGGGCAACTTCTACTATTGCTTAGAAATGATGGAAGCTCAATTTTTACTTGTTTCTTTTTTTTTTTTTTTGCAAAGCAAGTGCAATATAATTAGTTGATTATTATTTCCCCTTTCTATATTCCAAAGCAATTCAAGCGTTCTCAATGAATCTCAACCATGAAATTTTAGAGAAGTAATTTTTTTCCCAAAAAAAGGAAATCAAATTGTGCTATGGGTACACTTTGCACCATTGCCCTATACATTCAATCTCACTTTAGGATCTGCACTTTCAACTATAATTTTTTGGATAATATTGAGCGTGTAAAATTGAGACTACTTTTTTAATTTTTAAATGAATAAATTAAGTTTTATATAATAAGAAGTGGACCTGATCTTAAACGACTAATCTTATCCAGAACTGACTCGGGTTAGTTTGATTCCATAAATTGTGATTCTAGATCATAAGATATAGAATTGACCAAGATTTCAGTTTATTTATGAATTTGGCACGGACCTGGCCTAACCCTATCCACGTATAACTCTAGATAAGACATCCGTTTTTACTAAGCGGGTGTTTGGATTGCTTTTCAAAAAAGGTTATAGGCCAAAAGCTTAAGTAAATTTTAAAAAGTCACTTATTTAAATGTCTTTTTTAAGTTTAAGTTAGTTCTAAAAAATTATTTTTTTAATAGAAGCAAAACACGATTTAAAAAAATCATAAGTTTAATTCATAAACTAAGAAAAAAGCCACATCTAAACACCTATTAAAACAAATTTTTCAAATTCTACTGTTTGAGAATTGTAATTTTAAAATTATCTAGAACAGTCTGGCTTGAGAAATGAGTTCAAAACAATTTTTCATTTCCGGAACACATTTGTGAAATAAGTTGTAAATGGTAAATAAGGATATGCAGGACGCATCATCAAAATTGTAGTTGAGGTAGTTTAAACAATCGGATTTAGAACTTGCTGTTCTTTCAATGATAAAAATAAGTTAAATATCACTTGTATTTTGTGAAACTGCGAGTGAAAACTCGTGTAGTAATGTCCAAAGGATTACCAGGCTGATAGCCCATCCAACCTTTTATTCATAAAAAAAAAAAAAAACCATAGAACGCGGGTTTAGTAAAAACCTCTATGATAACGCATACAACATATGTGTATACGAAAGCTGAAAAACAAGAACATCAGCTGAAAATTCCGCACAAAACACACACACACACACTCTCTCTCTCTCTCTCTCTCTCTCTCTACAATTGAAGGAAGGTCGAGAGCAAAGGGCTGGGTGGCTACAAATGCCTCAAACGTTGTTCCTCAAACCTTTTATTTCAGCTCCATCCACTATCAGTTGGAGGTTCGTTATTCTCTTTAATGTCCCCTCTCTCGAGCGAATTGACTTCAATTTCTTCTTCCTCTGCTGATATATACATCCATATGTGTATATGTAGTACAAAACTATTCGGTGTCACAAATTGACGGTTAATAGGCTTTTTCGCTTCGTTTATTTGGCTGCTGGGAAAATCTTATATCCATTTCTTATAGTTGAGAAATTCTCCCCAGCTAAGCCAAATAGTTGTGTTATTAGGCTCAATAATTATGTTTTCTTGGGTCCAATAATTGATATTAATATCTGTTGGTTTTCCAACATTTCTTTAAGCAACCAATTGGAGCACTGAGAGTATGTTGAGTAGGTACTTTTAATTTTCATGTTTGGGAACCATAACCATTGCTTGTTTGGAATCCTATATTTTCTTTCAACTTCATCTGCTTCTGGAACTGTTATAATTGCCTTCTAACTTCAACTTTATCTGCTTGTGGAATGGCTATAGTTGCCTGCTAACTGTGTCTTATATTTATGGATTGTTATTTCTCAATTTTCATCATGCTGTTTGTTGGGTTGGGTTCATTGTATGCCTTTGTCATCACTGTTATATGATTGTCCTCAACCTTATGAATTTCATCAAAATTTGTCTCAAAGATGATTGAAAAAAAGGGATAATTCTTGAATAACTTCCAGCTTGTATCTCTGGGTACATTCATATTTTTAGGGATGCAATTTAATAATATTATGGGTATGTTGTGTCTGTACTCCAGCAAACCAAAAATATGTGGAGACCTAATTGGTGCCAACATAAAAGTCCATAGAAGAGCAGAGGTCATTTGTCTTGGTATGCTGGCTCCAAGGAAGTTCTTGCAAAAGAGGAAGAAAGTAGAAATTTTTGAAGGTGCAGCTGATGAAGCAGATCAGAAGAACTGGAGGAAACTGATGAAGGAAATTGAGGAAGCAGGGTCTGCAGTTTTAGTGCTCAGAAGCCAAAGGACCAGAAACCAGTCACTTCCTAAGGACCTCGTTCTAGGCACCCTGGTTAGATTTAAGCAGCTGAAGAAATGGAACCTTGTTGGCGAGGTATTTCCAGAGCTCATTCTCCCCTTCTTTCGTGGTTTGTATGTTTGCTTCAATCATTTCATCAATTGTTGAGAAGGGGAATCTGTTGCCACACTGTTAACTTCTGAGTTTCATACATAATCACCACATTACCAGTATTCAAGTGAATCATAGAGCTCCCCCATTGTCACGCATTAATTTGAAAAGTTCTGTATGGAGCATAGCTCGAATATTGTGCCAATGAATTTTATATTCTAAATTCAAAAAGAAAAGGTCGCTAGATTATGTGGAAAAGGTTATCGTATTCTGTTTTGTTTTAAATGTAAAAAGTTCTCTCCTCCTGATTATTATCCAATTGTGGAGAGTTTGAGACCTTTGGGCTATTAGGGATGTTATAGGGATATTATTGTAATAGGTTCTTGTATCCAGATTATCCAATTGTAGACAGTTTGGAGACCTTTGGGCTATTAGAGAAGTATGTTTTGGATTATAAGCTGCCTTATATTCTATACATGAAGAGGAAAATATCCTGCAGTATGTGTACACATCACTTCTTATGATCACAAGGATTCTAATGTATCATTCTAATCACATGTAATGTCTTAATTGCGCACTAGATTCTTGAATGGCTTCGGACCCAGCATTGGTGGGATTTTAATAAGATGGATTTTCTTATGCTTATTACGGCTTATGGGAAGCAAGGGGACTTTCAGGAGGCTGAAAGGGTTTTGAGTTACATGACAAAGAAGGGTTATGAATCGAATGTGATATCTCACACTGCTCTTATGGAAGCATATGGAAAAGGAGGCCAATACAATAAGGCAGAAGCAATATTCCGAAGGATGCAATCTTCAGGCCCTGAGCCTTCTGCTTTAACATATCAGATAATTCTCAAAACGATTGTTGAGGTAATCGGCATTTGTTATACCATTTCTTGGAATAATTCAAAATCCTCTGTCAGCCTGACTTATCTAATTTCTTTGACATCTTTTATTATTAAAACCAACTCAGACTAAATGCTTTTGGTCCACTATAGTGTCAAAGTTTGTCAGGCATGCACATAAGAGGTTAAAAAAGGGAGTTCTCTAGACTCTGTAGATAATGGACTCTAAATAAAACTCGAAGCAATCAAAATGAGATGAGCTAGTGTTCTATGGATCCTAGTGGTACATTGGGCCATAGAATCATGGTAATTGTCGAAGTTGTTTATTGACTTGAGATGGGAGACCGTTAGAGTTTCGATGAGCATAACAGTATGTTCTGGATTCAACTTGAATTAAAAATATTGAACATGTATCCAAAAGATGATTTCAAACTTCAGTTATTAGATAAAATTGGGGCTGTGACTGTGGCCTAAGTCTTTTACAATGTATTTCTTTAGCAAAACCAACATCTGAAACTATTCTAACTGGCTTCATTAGATGCTTAATCACAAACACTGCATAATACTAATAAAACCTTCACTAAGTTACTATGAAATTAAATAAATAAAAAGTAGTCACTTCCAAAGTAAATATTGTAGAACTTCCAGGCTCCTTGACTGAATTATTTCTTTCAACATGATAGGTTCCAATGCAAAGGTGGTAGACCTTTCCACGCATAAACTGCTTTTTATACAAAGAAGATGCAAAAGCTCTTATGTTGTCAGTGTTCTATATACTTAATGCCTATACCTATCTTTCTTGTTCTTGATCTTTTTCTACAGCTCTTTGATCTTTGTATCTGATACTTCAACTATTGTATCTACTGTTACCCCAAGGCATACTAGCTAAAATTTATCGAGTTCATTACATGGGCCACTACCTTATAAGTTCTGTCTAAACCTTGATTCTGACCTTAAGTTGAAGATTTTTTATTGGAGTGGGGTCTCTGAATATCTGCAAGATTGTGAAAGTGTGTTTAATTGGAATAATAATTAAGAACAAGAAGATAGTTACGAGAGTTTTGGACTCTTTTCCTTCTCTACGCATGACACTGACTTTCATTGCAAACTATGGAAGTTGGCATGTATGATACCTTGTATGGTGTAAGGTGTCAATGTCCTTAGTTATCAAAAGAAGAGAACATCATATGATATAAGGAATGCTCTTTCTTTTCTGTTCTAGATTCTCCTCTTCTCATTCTCTGCAAACTGCAATTGGTTGCATGCAAGATACTTCTGTGTGCTCTAAGGTGTTAATGTTTTTCCTTTGCTTTCTCTTTCAGGGAAATAGTTATGGTACGGATGTCGTTTATGCAGAGAATAACTCCCGTTCCCTGCATATATAAAACTACTACTATATGAGCGCTATTAAATATACTGCAAACAGGCAAAGATAGTCAAGATTCCTTGTATCTTTATATTGCATTCCTTTATTTTGTTTTCAACATTGGAATACCTACTGTAGGACTATGAGCTGATCAGTATTTGGAACTAGCCCCTTCCTTTCTCCCATACCCTATTCCTTCTTTAATTAGTCTTTTGTTTTATAAGGGAGTGCCTCTAGGTATTGTATAGGACATAGTTTGAATTTTGTGTGTAACACCACTAGTATGCATGTACTGTGTGTGTCTTCACAAGCGCATGCCTTTTGGGTGTAAGATATTGTTGTACCATTGTTTGAAAACACGGTAGTGGCTATCATGGAACCTTATGATTGATTGGGTCTTGCAGGGTGACAAGCTTGAAGAGGCTGAAGAGATCTTTGAAACCCTCCTGAATGAGGAGAGTTCACCTTTGAGGCCAGACCAGAAAATGTTCCACATGATGATTTATATGTATAGGAAAGCAGGGAGCTATGAGAAAGCTCGTAAAATATTTGCATTGATGGCCGAGCGAGGAGTGCAGAAATCTACGGTTACTTATAATAGCTTAATGTCGTTTGAAACAAATTACAAGGAGGTTGCAAATATCTATGATGAGGTAAAATTGAAGGACAGTCTGTTTAGTTTTTATATTTCTGGATTATAGTTAACCAAAGTCTTTTAAATGTAAATACTTATATTGATTTTCTTGATTTTTCCTGTAAGTTGAGCTTGTATTGATTTTCTATTAAATGGCTGTTGTAATTTCTTTGTCTGCTGGTTTAAGATGAACCATAAGGATATTTTGCATTTCTGTTTCAATCTTTTCTGTTCTTATTTTCTATGACTTTCGATTCTGATGGAAAAATTTCAATGTCATTTGATTTTGGGAGTTATTTTTCTTCCATATTGACTTGTGTCTTGTGCAAATTTTCTTGCCCAGAAGTTGAAATTTTGGTATTTCTTTTTATTGGGTATTTGGCTTCGTTCAAATAGATTTCTATGTTGTTTCACATCAAGAGCACTGAAATCTAATTGTTGTATAAGTTGTTTGGTGAGTAGACTAACAAATGTCAATACTCAAAATAGAGAAGAAAGAGAATAATGATTGGAGAAGAACAGCAAATAGCATGCCTCATCAATGCTGATTCATCCATTTCTAATACTAAAGTACTGAGATGATCATCCAGCCCTCAACCCTTACATTATTTAATGTTTGAAGCCAGAACTCATATAGTTTTCATACCTATTTTTTTGCATAAGTTAGAGAACTGATCTTCTCTGAAGGCCTTAGTAAGCATATCCCGTCCCTGGGTTGTTAATTGGCACAAGAAATAGTAATCTGTTTTCTCATCACTTTGTCTAATACAAAATGATAAATACTTTTAATATGTGTGTTAAACTGCACTGGAGTATTGACAATCTATGTAGCAACTCCATTATCGCAAAGCATTATCATAGGATTGCTACGTGGAATTCCTTCTAGTGAGAAGGGTTTTAATCCACATCATGTCACATGCAATATAACATGCTTCAACACCTATAATACCACTACATTCTGCTTCCTAACTTTCCATGGAAGATGTGGTCATGACAAGTTGCTATCAATTTTTGGTTAAAAAAATTTCATTGCAAAAAGAAAAGAGATCTATATTTGTTTGAGTTGTCTCTTTGGTTCACTTATCATAAGAAAAAAGAAAAAAAAAAAGAGTTTTCTCTTTGGTTCATTGTATTTATGTGGTGCATGTATTTTATGGCGTCCATGTAGTCGAAGAAGTATGTGATACTTCGACTTTCATGAATATTTGTTGTTGATGTGTCGTATATATATACATGTGTATATATATGTAGCTATGTTTCGTGGAATGCGGATCGTTCTGGTATGATGAATGGTAACAGGACCGAGGTATGTCACATGCTTTAAAATGTGGTATGATAGAGGTGGACCTGTATAAAACACACTATTAGAATTTAAGGTACTTCCATGACAATTTTCTTTTGACAATTAGACATCCAACAAAATATTGTCTATTTGGTTTCAAACTAATCATGTAAAAACACATTTCTAGGAGTAGTATAACCTCTTTTTTTTTTTTTTTGCATATTGTTCCACCAAACTCCATTCTTCCTGGATTTTCATTCATTAATTTGAAGTTGGGATAGTGTTGGATCGCTAAATTCAGCATATTGGAATGGAAGTGTGCTATGTTCAAAACGTCATTCCAAAGACATAAATTGTTAGGTTATCAGTGTTTTTTGGCATGTCTCCAACTTCATTAGGTTAACGGTTCTATATTCTTATCTATGTCCTTTTCATTGAAATCAACAATGCATTAACCTCCTCCTCCATTACTGTTGCTATGTAACAATTAATATTTGTTTTTGTATACTTGATCATAGAAAAATACCTAGAAGGAATTACTATGCTATATTCAATATAAACTAAATATATTTGGATAGATCAATTCATAATTAGATTACATAAAATATATGAATATAAAAAAATATTCTATTTATTTTATATGAAAAATTGCTACAACAAAATTACTAGACATAAAAATTAGAAATCCAATCCTGTGCATTGCATGGGCCTAAAACTAGTTAATAGTAAAGGTAGACATTTACCACAAAGAGCTCTACATTAAAACTAGTTAATAGTAAAGGTAGACATTTACCACAAAGAGCTCTACATTAAAACTATTAGCAGAATGAGCTCTACATTAACTGCTTAGCTATTGTTTCAATGATAGCTATAAAATATATGTTTAGTTTAAGTATTTCGATCCACAAGCTAGTGTCATCAATCTGGCCATCATCATTAGCACTCCCAGCTTAAGTTCTCATCAACCTTTTTTGTTCCTCCATATGGGGCTTCTTGCCATCAAAATTGGTAGCGCATCAGATGGTTTAGAGTCATATGGACTTAGTATATCCTTATTTGAACAATATAAAATTTCTGGGTTAAAATATAACTATACAATGTTTTAATAGGCTCTAAAGCTCACCTTTTCCTATACATCCATAATACTATATGGATGAAATCCAGAGGAAGGTCCATTCATTGTAGGTTTTGAAGGAGGTAGAAATATGTCTAGTATGAAGGTACATGTCATCTGGCATCAACTGGAATATGCTAGTACACAGTCAAATTAAGCTACAGCGGTTACCAGCTAAAGAATATGATGTTTATCTTCTGTAATTGATTTTGGCCTCCTCAATAACTGAAGAGAGCTAAAATTCAAGTTGAACAGACATACTATATGATATCAAATATATGGGAGCATATGGATTCTTTTGAAAAAGAAAAGAGGTTAATTTGTTTAACCCCCTTGGAACTTTAGAATGCCTATATCATATATGTCTTTTATTTTGTGAACGAGATTTCTAGGCCTCTTACAGTGCCTGACTGGTTCCAGACGTGCAGTCCCCCTGTCCCACTACACCGGACAATTCCCCAGATAAATACCTGGGTGGCCCCAAAGGAGCAACTCAAACTTAGGACCTCTGCCTTTTGAGGCTGATCTAGCCCTTGAGGTTGCATATTGTCTGTATTTATGTAAAGTGTTTTCAGTTAATCATCAGTCATGAATTTAATCTATTTCGGTTGAAGCTGAAGTTGACGGCTTGTCAAGCAGGAGTTTTTAGCACTCGGTAATTTATTTTTATGCTACATTGTGACTTATACACTAGTGGCTTGCATGCACATAGCCAGAAGCATACTTTGTGAAAGAGTAATCCTTGAATGTTCCTTATAATTATACAGGTAAAATTTTTCTATCCCATCTATTTTTTCCTACCTGTTATCTTTTAATTTCCCACTTAAGTAAATTCATCAGACTTCTGAAGTAAATCTTAATGTTAGATGCAAAGAGCTGGTCTTGTACCTGATGTTGTGAGTTATGCATTACTTGTTAATGCTTATGGAAAAGCTAGGAGGGAAGAAGAAGCGTTGGCTGTGTTCGAGGAGATGCTTGATGCTGGTGTCAGGTGTGTGTAGTTTATAGTACTCAAGACATTGAGAAAATCATAGTTATTTCTACTTTGATTTTGTTTCACTTGATGAAACCCAATGGCCTTGTATAATGAATCTTTATTGGCCTCTTGAGGATATTTTCAACTCCTGTGAATTGGCCTTAGCCCTATATTTGTGTCTCACTTCTTGAATTTTTCCATCAGAACATTGAACAAATGAATTCAGCCCTTTATTTCCCATCAAGAATTGATTGGATATCATTTTTTTTATATTTGCTGCTTTGAAGATTCCACGCCCTCTTTTGAAGGCCACAACCCAAGGTAGTGCACTCCATAGGGGTCTTAAACGCAGAATTTTTGGCTAGTTTATAATTGATCGAGCCTACGCAAAAGTGGGTTTTACATGTGTGGCCAACCAAGCACGCGCATTTTATTTTTTTATTACTTCAAACATTAGCCTATGCACTTGGATATAGGTCAACCACAATCCATCTGTGTATCTCCAACTATTTATTTTCATTAATATTAAATAGGAACTTCCTTCATTTGGACTGAATCAAGAACTCCTTTGATTAGCCTGCAGAAGTGTTACTTGTATCTAAGGTTGTTAAATCTGAAACTAACTGGTCAAATTGGTTGGAGAAATGTCAACATGGTACTAATTCGAAATGAAATGGTTCAGTTTGCTAGTTTGAATTCATAGTTGCATTTATAGCTGGGTTGAGAGTGGCTGGAAATCCCAGTCTCTCGTTTTATTTTATGGAAGATATCCCAGTCTGTCCTTATTTGTTTGATGAACCATTTGGTCTTTTAAAAAAGCTTTAAAGTTGATTTCTTACCTTCGCTTGGTACTCGGTGTCCTTCGCAGGCCGACACAAAAAGCTTATAACATCTTGCTCGAGGCGTTCGCAATCTCAGGTATGGTGGAGCAAGCTCGAACTATCTTCAAGAGCATGCGAAGAGACAGGTAACGATTCAGCAAACCTTTCCTTTGCTGAATAATGATCACACTGCCTGGGATTTGCCTTGTACACATCCTAAACTAAGGATAGAAGTATGATTTTCAATCAATAATTCTTTATTTCCTTTTTCCTGAACACACTCTTTCTTGTAAATTTTTTCCCTGTTTAGAAGTATAAAGAGCAAAACAGTGGCTTGTGGTGTCCAATCATTTGTTATTTCCCATTGTAGATCATGTAAGTTGCATAGTTCTTGATACTGGTCGGTACACACAGCGTTTTGATACAAAAACGGTCCAAGATATGTTAAATTCCATTCCGGTATACTTCTCAGACTATTCTGATATTTCCCGCCATTTTCTGGCTGTCCTGCTGTGTTTTGTTTACTGGATTGTCCTGTCTTGCCTTTAAATTTCAAAAAGGTTGTCTTGCATTTATTGCTCTGCTGTACAAAAGCTGTCACTAACCTACTCACTGTACAGTCTACATCAATGCATACCCTGTTAACAAAAGCATCCCTCTCTCTCTCGTTCTCTCCTTACCAGAGACAACTATAGAAGTGCCACTCATTATTTGAATTATATATAAATATGACTTCACTCTAGTATCAAAAAAGAAAAAAAGACTTCACTCATCTAGTAAATATTTTATTTCTTTTTTGTTTCTTATTGTTGATAATTAAAATTCAATCTTTATTTCATCAAAAACTATATTTATGAATAACTCTATTTATAAATGACACCATATTAATGCTAAGTATATTATTGCCATATACAATAGCTGGTATAAGCAATGTCATATTATGTACATTGAAAAATAAAAAATAAATAAATATTTTTATAAATATATGTAAAACCGTGAATTTGAAATGGTACGTCGAAACACACCGGTATTGGTACATACCATACCAATGACAAAAATGGTACTCTCATCGGTACGAGATTGACAACTATGGTAAATTGGACAATTCAGTGATTGGTGCCGGTCCTTCATGATGGCATCACCTTTCAACTTACTTTTGGAGTCTCAGGTTTTTGGATTATAGACTCTTTCCTTTTTATCTCATTTCAAAGTGAGGTCTACATTGGGCGGGTGTGTTTGTTCAGTCACTCATGTTTGTTTGGACGTGTTTTATTTTTATAGATGTAGAAGATTGCATCGATGTGATGTGCTTGATCATGTCATGCTTGAGAGAGAGAGAGAGAGAGAGAGAGAGAGAGAGAGAGAGAGAGAGAGAGGGGTTGTTTGGTTTTTTTTTTTGGGGGGGGGGGGGGGGGGGGGGGCTGGTGGGAGTTGAGTGTGTGACATGCTTGGAGGGTTAGAATTATAATATTTGTCGTCAATTGGAAAAAATGTTGAATAGAAGGTTATCTTGAGGAAAATAGGACAATGAGTTTAGCATTAAGAGTAGAAAGCTTGCTTGACTTATTGTAAAGAAAATTACATCTGTATCAACATCTTCCATCTGTGTTTTGTGCCTTTGTTCTGCAAAAGAAAGAATGCAAAATTAGTGGAAGATAATTCAACCTGAGCTATAATGATGGAAATGCAAATAACACACTAGAGCACAGATCTTCCGCCTCCCCTTTTTTTGTCTTTATATTTGGGGGTGTGCCCATCTTAGGGAATCTCTCCTACCTCAACAGCTCATGATGCCAGTACCAAGTTTGTATTTCTTGCAAGAATGATATTGCTCTAAAAGTGTTTACATGACTAAAAATTGATTTCAGCTCAAGACAAAGTAGCACTTTACTTTTAGGCAGAGGTGTTCTTGTCTCTCTCTAGCTCATACGTTTTTGGTGTCTTTTGTTCTCTTCTTCTAAAACAAAACCAAACAGAAATTTCTTAGTTATTTTTATTTGATGCACTCCAGAAATGTATTTGATGCATGCCTTGGAAATTATACCAGCACCCTTTTGTCAAAGTTTCCATGCTTTTTTCCCTTCATAGACTCCCTTTTCTCACATTATTATTGTTAACTTTTTGCCTTTTGGTTTATTCTGTTATCATTTGTTTCGATTATGGATCTTAGCCATTCTTCTCTTTCCTTGGCGCTTGGAGTTAAACAGAATGTTGGATATGGAACCAGAAGTGTGGGTGAATTTCGAGTATAGTGAAGTAGAAAGATAACGCTTGCAGAGTTCTTAGTCTCTTTCCGTGTTGAGGAAATGCTTATTGGGAGTGTTTCCAGTCCTAAGTTTGAGTACTACATATTTAAAGAATAAAAATTACTCCCTTAATTGTGAGGGCAGTTCAATAACTTGATTGAGGGAATTTATATAGGTAATGAAAAGATATTTATATTAAGATTTCAATACACAACTCATATTCCAAGTAATCAGGACTTGGACAGCCAGTTTTGTTGTACCCAAGTGGTAGAAGTAGTCATTAATTAAAGAAAGCCTGCACTTGAATAGTACTTGAACAGTAAGAACAAGCCAATGAAGGGGATGTCTAATCACTTCATCTTCTCTCCTGAGAAAAAATAAACCTGCCAAATTCTGACTAGTTCACATCTTTGACTAGTACTTTGGTCTTTTGTTTCACTTTCGGATCAACCTCATTTTTAGCTGTTAATGCAATCCAGAACACTGACTCTTCCAACTTTTCACCATCGCCAAGTGAAGAGAGTTCAGGACCTACTAGAGGTATATGCACACTTGCCAAAACCTGAAACTTTTTTGCCCTTTTCCACCACATATGCTTATTCTTGTTGCGAAATTAATCCCACTGGCCCCGTTCGTTCCGGTCATCCCGTGCTCCATCTATGTTTATCTTGAGCTTCAGTGTACCATGTAATCTCTGATGTTTGTCATCTGTACGATAGACAACTCAATTACCCTTGCAATCTGGCAAATGAACTTTTGCTTCAGTGATGTTTTATGTATTTTGTTCACTACCAAGAGGTTATGAATGGTCATTATGTGTTCCACTTTAGACTGTTGAGCTTTAGGATATACCTTGTCTTGATCCCTGATAATTTGATTAGGGGTAAGGTGCTTGCTATCAATAATTTGATCAAAAGGTAGGTGTTAAATAATTAGTGTTGTTTGAGTAAGAACAATGGGGAATTGGTGCCTCATTTGTTGCTTCATTTTGCAGTCACCAAGGAATTTTGGGCTTTAGTCTTGACTGCTTTCGGGATGTCTTGTGTGTGTCCATGGGGTGTGACGGAAGCTTTGAACAGTTGGTGAGGAGCTCAGGTGGGCAAAAGAAGAAGGCATGCATCTTTTCTTTGGTTTTGTTGATTTGAGGTGAGCGGAATAGAAGATCTTTCCAAGGTGTAGAGACCACTTTGTATAGGCAGAAAAATAAATTTTTGAATGTTTTGTATAGTTGGCTTTTTGGGTAGGGTTAATCCACACCTAAGTCAATTTTTGGATTTTGTAGAGACCTTTTTTTTTTTTTTTTTTTTTTGTGGGGGGGGGGGGGGGGGGGGGGGGGGGGCGCGGGCGTGGGGGGGGACGGCCCCGCCAAGGTTGTGAAATTTTCCTTTATAAGTATAGATTTTGGATATTTAGAAGACAATATAGTGTATTGGCCCGCCCCCTCCCCCAAAAAAAAAAAGGCTTTTAAATTTCACCCTCGGAGATTTTTGACTATTTAGAATACAATATAGTGTATTGATCCCTTAGAAATCAAAAAAAATTCCTTAAGCCTCTGTTTCAACAAAAATATTTTTTCTTCGCCCCCCACCCCCCAAAAAAAAAAAACCAAAAAAGAAATCCTGGGTCCGCCACTGTTTTGGAGGACTTCTGTTTTGGTCTTTTTGTACATGGGTTTCAACCCTTGATGCTTTTCTTCTCTTTTTTTTTTTTTTTGGGTATAGCCTCGTTTTTATCTAAGCAAAAAAGAAAGAAAAAAAAAACTTGGAGTTCAGATGTCACTGTATTTGATGCATGAAGTTTGTGTTTTGGGGTTTATACAGTGGGCAAAACTGTGATGGTGATTATTATTCTCATTTTTGCAGATGTACTCCTGATCTATGCTCTTATACAACTATGTTATCAGCTTACGTGAATGCACCTGACATGGAAGGTGCTGAAAAATTCTTCAGAAGAATAAAACAGGATGGATTTGAACCGAATATCGTCACTTATGGCACACTTATCAAAGGCTATGCAAAGGTGAATAATCTTGAAAAGATGATGGAGAAATATGAAGAAATGCGTTTGTGTGGTATCAAAGCTAATCAAACGGTCTTCACAACAATCATGGATGCATATGGCAAGAACACGGATTTTGACAGTGCTGTTGTATGGTTCAAAGAGATGGAGTCTTGTGGAGTTCTTCCTGATCAGAAAGCCAAGAATATTCTTCTGTCTTTGGCAAAAACAGCAGAAGAACAAACAGAAGCTAACCAACTTGCAGGACATTGCAACTCTTATGCCAAAGAAGAAAAGGTTGATGGGTTTCCTAATTCTGTTAGTGATGATGAAGACAGCAATGATGAAGATGAGGACTTTGACGATGATTATGCAGAGGAGACCATTTCTGTTGAAGAAGAAGATGAGTCGATTGCTTTGAATGGTGACTATCAACATAAACAAGGTGTCCTACATGCTGTAAATTTTGATGCTTTGTAAATGATTTCCTTGTATGTATCTGTAAACATTGGAGCACTTGGCTATTAAAGGAATTTGACAAGATTAGTCTCAGAAGATTTTATGGAAGTGAATGCAATGAGTTAGTTTTGCTGCTCATTAAGATTTTTTGTTTTATGGGTCTGATAATCTCAGGGTGGGTAATGCTTTCAAAATTTTATTTTTTCAGAAAACAAAATGTTGTTCCTTTTATGAGGCATCTTGGAAAGAGCTTCATTTGCTGTGGGATTGTTGGAAATTAACAACATTAAAGCCATAGGTGAACCAGTAGTGAAAGATTCAATGACAATACCATGTTATTTTTGTGACAAGTATCTCTCTCTCTCTCTCTCTCTCTCTCTCTCTCTCTCTCTCTCTCTCTTGCACACCCCCACACACAAATTCGGTTTGCTATAGAACTACTTATGTTGGGACCATTTAACTGAACAGTCATCCCTTACGTTGGCTGCAGAAGGCAGAAAGTTGATTTAATTTCTGAAATTCAGCTGCATTCCATTAACTCATTTAAACTGGAAAATTTTCTGTAATATATTGTCCGAAGGTCTAATGTCTCTTCTTCATGCACAGATTGCATCACCGATGGTGAATGCATTTGAGAACCGTTGTGTATATATATATATCTCCTGAGGCCCATGCCTGGTACTCTTTTACAAGCTACAAAGCCATAGAAAGGAACAAATTAGTGTAGCATAAACTATTCTACAAAAATAATAAACAGCTCTGCAGAAACATCAGCCAAAATCAATTTGGAACATTTTTAGGTAAAAGGTGCAGAATGGGAAAAGAAAAAATAATAATAAGTAAGCCACGGACTTTGACATCATATCAGTTTTTTCCTTGAGAAGATATCTTGGGGACCTTGTCCAAGCACAAGCAACAGCAGTTTAGTGTAGGATCAAAAGATCCAACAAGAAGTTTATCCAGTGGAAGAACATAACAAATAACGATTAGTTTATGAATCCACATACAATGTTCCACAGAAGAAAAAGAAAGTAAAAACATACAAACAGTTTATATATCATCCACATTTTCCAAGCAAAATAGTTTCAGCAAGACACATTTTATTGGTTGATCTCAAAATTTGCCATCAAATAGTTGGGAAAATTTCTCCCAGATTTACATAGCTAGCTTGTGAAAGGATTTGGAAATGGGCATTTCAACCCCACTAAACTAGAGAGAGAGAGAGAGAGAGAGAGAGAGCACAACCCTGGCTACGAAAAATCACGGCATGTGTTAATACCAATTGAAAATTTTCAACCGGTATGCTCTAATACCTATAGAAAATTTATGGACCCAAGATTCAGTTAAGATAGCGGTGAAGACACCTAAATGATTAAACAATATATGACAGTCTACATAACCATATGCCAAAATCAAAATATGATGAAGGAATCACGCTCAATAGAAAATTATATTTTTACATGAAAAAACCCAAAATGGTAAAAACTACGGGACCCTATGGCAGTCAGTCAGTCAGTCCACTATCAAGGACAAAAATGCAAGTTCATAACTTGCAATCCAACAGTAGCAGAATCCTCACATCTTAAGTGTCGAATCCACGAACTACCAATTGTGTCCTTGCACCGAACAAGCCACCAGATCTCATGTAGCTCCCTTTGTTAGAACTACAATAACATGTATGTAAATTAGGACATCAAATCTAAGAGATTAAATGTGGAAGCGGAAGCAAACCTATTTGTTCTTTTACCATTGTTTTTTGAAATCCGAAGTAGAAGCAGTCAATCTTTTTAATAGAGCTTAGGTCTTCCTCTCTATCAACAAAACTGTATGACGGTTCTCAATGAAAAAAACTATTTGTACTTAAGAAAAGAGGGGACCTAGCCATATATATATAACCTAGTCACATTGGGCTATCTCATAAAAGGCTCACAATGGGCTCAATATACCCACACTTAACCGTCCAACCACATTATCCTTATTAGGTGCACACAAGCCCAATTAAATAGATCTCTATAATATAGGGCGTTATCATGTACGTCTCAAACCTAAACTTAAATCTAACCCGTTTTATTAAAACAAAATATATTAATTAATATAAGCTCAATTTATAGAAAATTCTAATATTCTCCCACTTGAGCATACATTAATTGTAGTTTGAACAATTAAAAAAATGTTTCAAAACGACTCTCGGATTAGAAAAATTGTATGTGGCCATATTTCAAAACTAATAAAGTTAAGAGACAACACCTAAAACAATCCGGTCCAACAAAGCTATCAATATCGAACTAAAGCAAACTTTACATTAACAATCTATGTAAGACCACTCATGATTACAAATATCAACATCCTCGTCGACATGGATCAAATGTTGTAGTGTTGTAGGAAATAATACTCAATATGTGATCTCATAAATGTGTTATTTTTCTATCAGTCTTCATAAATGAATTCTCTTTAACAAATTTGCTTATTTAATAAGTAAGAGAATTTCAAAAGCTCCAAATGGAAACCAGTATATTTTATATAAATATCTATGAGATAACTTTATGGTGTAAATCGCAAGACATACCCTGAGTAATACCATACTAAAGACTTTTAATCACAATATATATTGATCATAAATATATCTATCCACATATGATATATATATATATATATAACATCATGAATATACTTATGCATAAATGGCATCAAATAAAAATAAACGATAGCCATCAACAAACTTCAATTATTATGAAAGTACTAAAAAGTCTCAACACATAATATCTACTATATGATATAAAGAAAATAACGCCTACTAACAAATAACAGTCATTTTGAAACATGTTTACCAAAAATAATAGGTTTTAGTCCCTTGGTCAATGGATCAGTTGCCATCTCAATTATATGATAGTGTCACATTCTTTTACTAAATCTGTGACAATAAGATATACAATATTTATAATCTTAGACTAAATGGAGCTCTCAATAATCTTAGAAAAAAAAAACTTCACTACTATCACACAATATTTATAATAGCCTAAAAAGGATAATAATATTCATAAAGCTCAAAATAAATAATGCGTCTAAACAGTCGGTATAGTTGCTCTGCAATATGTTACAAATTTTGTTTGCATAGTGCAACAGGTCACAAGAGCTTCACATTTAGAGACTCTGCTATCACAAAATATAACTCGATATAGATATCAAATTATATTGACAATCAATATGATGTAATGTATACAAAACTAACCACTCAACGTGATTAACAACATATTCATATACAAACACACAATCCTGAATTCTCTGTATATTACATATTGCTGTCTTTGCTAATTTAAGGTGCTCAATATCAAGATTAAATTGAAATTTATCAAGCATATAATATCAGCCTTGCACAAATTTAAACATCTTAGTTCATAAAATAGCTAAAAGACAAAAATATTGTTTATATATGTATTTTCAATTTCATTCCCAAGATATTAGAACTTACAACACATTTAGTGTGACCCCATCAAGAAATAAGAATATCCGTAAATACATAAATATGCATAAAGAAAACTTCCAGGCATACCAAAAACATTATTAAGAAGTAAGGTATCAATACATGTAAGATAATATAATATCTATACTCCCACTCAATTATGACCCATAGACTAGACATTCACCCACATACTAGATTGAAGTCTTGTTATAACATCAATATAAGCCATTGGTCATATATCATAATCACTCTCATCAAGATACACTACGAACTCATCAAAATGTTAGGTCTCCTCTATCTAATAAATCTCCTTACAGGAACAGGCTGAACAAGCATTAACAGAAATAGGTGCATCAGTCATTCACTATTGCTCACAATCATCCTTTTTCACAATAGCAAGCAGAATACTCTCTTGAATCCTAGGCAAGAAAATAAATATGCTAGGAAGTTCACCTATGCTTGTCAATATTTAAGGAACACTCATTATCAGCCACATCAAGTTCTAAAAACTTAGTTGTCAAAGACTCAACAATCTTGGCATTCGAGGACAATAAAACATTTACCTTTAGAATGATCTGGATACTAATAAAGTAACAACAACTGTTAGACAACCCCTAACACGAAAATGGTTTAGGATAGGCTTCCTACTAGTCTACAATTGTGTTTTAGGAACAGACTTAATAGAAACCCTATTAAGAATGGACAAGGCGGACTTAATGACATCACCCTATGTAATATCCTAAGCCTCTATTATCTGATTTAATATAAATTTTCTAAATTCTGTATTATTTTAATGTGCCATTGGGTCAAAATGACCAATGGTAATGCATGTTGTAGCATATGCCTTACATGTGAGATACATGGGATTAATTCCCATGGGTATCTTTTAGACACCCACATATACACCACTGACACACACACTCTTTCAATAGAGAGTGGGAGAAGAGAGAAAGAGCAAGAGAAGAAGAAGAAGAGATGGAAAAGAAAGAAGAAAAAGAAATGAGAAGATTGAAGGAAGAAGAAGCTTGGAGAGTCTCAACCCAAGCTAAAAACCACCATTGATGAAGCTTGAGGAAGCTTGGAATACGGTAAGATTTCACCAACCCTTATATGAGCATGTATATATATATGTTGTAGTTGTGTTTGGTGACTCCTTTGAGTCCCAATTAGTTGGATTTTGAGAGTTTGTAAGCTTTCATAGATGGATTGGGAGTTGGGCTTAAAAACTCCCAAATTTGTGCATGTTAGGTTTGAGATTTCAAACCCTAGATCCCTTTGATTAGCTTGTTTATTTTGCCCCATTTTAAGATATTGTAGTCTTCTTAGGTCAATCTTTGAATCCTAGAAGCATTGGTTGAGTTTGAGGTGGTCTGGATTTGGATTTGAGGCTTGGAGAAGCCATTTTCAAACCATAGTGTGTAGGGACCATCTGGACGTTCTGCTAACGGTCATGTAGAGCTCTTGGACCATTTGAATGCTCTACTAACGGTCATGTAGAGCTCTCAAACCATCCGGACGCTCTGCTAACAGTCATGTCAAGCTTTCAGACCGTTCGGACGCTTTGTTGACACTGGGGCCTAACAGCTCTGACACTGTTTAGTAAAACAAGCATAATTTGATCTAGAAAACTTGAATTAATGCATCGTTTAAAGTGTTAGAAAGTAGACTCATATACTTTTTGACCATATAAAGTTTGTACTTTGATTCTTTATAGATTGAGAGATATTTAAGTTTAAAGTTGACCTAAAATTTCTGTTAACAACTTTGTTTTACAGAATTTTAGTCTATTTTTCATGGGACATAACTTCTTTATCCGAATTGTATTCTTGATCCATGACCTATCAAATTAAATTTTTTAAGCCTATTTTCAAGTGAAATTGACCTAGAATGTATTCTCATTCTTCTGATGAGAATGAGATGCATTGAATGAATCGGTGTTCAGGGATTCATATTTCAAACCTTAACATTTATGTTTTTGCAGTTCATAGGGGTCATGTGTTTGACTCTTCTATGTATTCTATGTGTAGGAACACTCTTTTTTAGATCTAATATCAAGGATTGAGGTGAGTAATGATATGCTATGAGTAAAACCCTATTACTTTCCAAATGTTTTAAGTCCAGTTACATTTCTTGCAATGTTTTTCATATGATTTCGATGTATTAATGGTTATGCTCAATTGTAAATGTCATACTTTTAAATACATGTAAGTTATACTTATGTTATGAAATGAAAACCCATTGACTAGAATGCTTTAAATAAATGCCATGATCCTAAACTAGTAATGATGGTCCTACAGTAGAAGACATGAAATAATCTATCATCATGTTGAGAGACGTCCCTTGACTTAAAGAGCCTATGTGTGATCTTTATGGTTGCTAATGAACTGATTGTAGCTCTTAATGACTGAGCCTACTATGATTAAGTCTTACTCTCATAATTGGCCTAAAGCACTTTATGTTACTAATGACTGAGCGTATCTCTTAATGACTGAGCCTACTATTATTGAGCCTTGCTCTCATAATTGCCCTAGAGCACTCTATATTGCTAATGAACTAAGTGTAACTCTGTCATGCCCCAATTTTTCTCACTTAAGAAAACACACATAAATGAAAAAAACACAGTACTCTCTTATTAGAACTCATCCTCTTAGAAGGATGAGTGTGACTAGGTATGAATTAGAAATTGATTTGAATAAAGGCTTTTTGAAAAAGATTTGGAGTTGCCACCTAACTTGATTAAGGTGAGTTAGGTCACCTAAAAGTAAGTGCAATCCAAAAATTAAACTTAGGGTTTTTGAAAAAGTTTTGAAAACTTCTTCAAGATAGGGTTTTTAAAGAAAACAGGTTGTTTGGCAACCTTTGAAAAGATTGAAGCCCTTTTTTGAAAAATAACTTCGTTTTGGTATTTGAAAACAGTAATTTTATGTTCGGAGGTTGGTTGCATGTAGAGAAGATATCCTAATATTATCACCCTATCCCACTCTTGCGGTTCCTACATGTCTATTCACTCTAGGTTCACTCATTTAGAATCTTCGATTATTTAATGTCCAATATTATTCACTTTGAAAAGAATTTTAAACAGAAGTTTAACATGATACATGACATGCAAGTGTAAGAAAAAGATTTAATTTTGAAAATAGATTTGAAGCTTGAAAAAGATTATAGAAATTAGAAACTTGAAAAAGGTTTAGGAATCGAAAACTTCAAAAAGGTTGTGGAATTAAAAACTTGAAAAAGGTGGCAGAAATTAGAGATTTGAAAAAGATTGTGGAATTAGAAATTTGAAAAAGGTTGTGACCGCACCCACGAGGATTGCTTACGTATCCCTTTGTTAGGAATCAGGTCAATCGTAGTTTAGACTCGGGGTTTGATTGAAAATAGACACTTTGGGGTTTTTGAAAAGTTTGACTTAAAAAGGTTTGATTTGGAACTTTGAAAAGAAGATTTAAAATTGGACTTGACTTAAAATTGAATTTAAAATTGAACTTGGAATTAACTTTGATTTGAAATTGAACTTGAGGATTTTGAAATTGATTTTGATTTGAAAAGATTGAACTTTGAAAGAGAACTTAGACTTGATTTGGAAAAGATTGAATTGAGCTTTGAAAACATCTTGACTTAGATTGAAGTTTGAAAACCATCTTAGTTTAGAAAGGAGTTTTAGAAAAGAATTGAAACTTCCTAACTTTAGGGTTAGGGTTGAACTAGGGTTTGGACCTCCTAGGATTTAAGTAACCTAAGGTTGAAGCATGGACTTGAAATAAGAAGGTTGATTTAGACTTGAAAAATTTGATTAAGGAAAGTTTGATTTTAGAAAAACTTAGAATTAGGAGAGATGAGATTTAGAAAATATTGGAAAGGATTTGATTTAATTTAGAAACACTTGACTTAGAATAGTTGAAAAGGATTTGACTTGAATATTCGATTTGAAAGAATTTAGAAAGTTAGAGTTTAGAAAAGATTTGATTTTGGAAAGCTTTGAATTAGGAAAGCTTTAAAATAGAAAAATTCTATTTTAGGAAAGTACCAAATTAAGAAAGTTTCATTTTAGGAAAGTCTCTATTTTAGAAAAATATTGATTTTGGAAAGTTTTCAAATTAGGAAAGTTTTCACATTAGGAAAGAGTTGATTTTGGAAAGATTTGAATTTAGAAAGTTTTAAATTTAAAAAGATTTGAACTTTGAAAAGATTTGGTAGTTTGAAATTAAGAAAGATTTGAAACTTAGATTTAGGAAGGATTTGAAAATTTGAAAAGATTTGACAAGTTGAATTTAGAAAGTTGAGATTTGGAAAGGTTTGAAATCAGAAAAGGTTTGAAAGTTTGAAATTAGAAAAGATTTGATCTCTATTTCTTAAAATTGAAGATTGGATTTTATTTCCAAAAATAGATTATTTGATTTTGTTTTCAAAAGTGGAGTATTTGATTTGGTTTCCTAAGTTTGAAGATTTGATTTGACTTGAAATTAGAAAGGTTGAGTTTTGAAAATCTTAGATTTGAAAATCTATGATTGTCGTGCCCCGATTTTTTGCACCTAAAAAAGATAAGTGTGAAAAACACAGTGCTCTTTTGTTAGAACTCATCCTCCTAGAAGGACAAGTGTGACTAAGTTTGAATTGAAAATTAATTTTGAACAAGGACTTTTGAAAAATAATTTGGAGTTGCCACCTAACTTGATTAAGGTGAGTTAGGTCACCTAAAATTAAGCACAATTCGAAGATTATACTCAGGGTTTTTGAAAAGAGATTTTGAAAACTTCCTCAAAAGAGGGTTTTTCGAAAAATAGGTTGTTTGGCAACCTTTGGAAAAACTTAAGCCCTTTTGAAAATAACTCCATTTAGTCTTTGAAAATAGTTATCTAGGTTCGGAGGTTGGTTATGTATAAGGAAAACGCACTAAGCCATCGCCCTACTGTAAGCACCCCATTTTTGCCTGCTCGGCAATCTCCGACCCTACTAGGCTCACTTTCACACATCACATGGATATTTAGACTCTAACCTGACTTCTAAACTCCAATTTAGTCCACCGGTTGCTTCTCGGACCCGTAGGGCTCACTTAAAGCTAAATGACCATTTCGCCTTTTCTAACCACGCCGGCTCTGGGTATCAAACCGGCAACCTCTTGGAACATTCTAGCTAATGTTTCAAGCCTCAAGCCTTCTTTCGGGACATTCCAAGTCCATCCCTGTAGCTTTCCGGTCCAATTGACCACTTTGTTCCTAATGGCCCGGTCAACCCTTCCAACACATCCTGTCATCATTTTTCAAGTCCACTACCCCCGAGACACTATTCTAAGGGTTCCTGTCCCTTTTCGGCCCTCCGAGCCATTCCCGGCCTTTTAAGTCATTCCTAAACCTTTTGAAGTCACTCCTAGTGAAACCAGGCTAAAAATTGTATAGTAGTCACTAGTATAGACGCCTAAATCTTCTGAAGATACGTTGCCTGTCGACCTTAAAACTTTCTTAAGTGGTTGGTGTCACTAGTAGTGGAGCTAAGCCAAAATTTGGCCTAGCGCCACTCCTAGTGGCGTCAAAAGAAAATTTTTTCTAGTGTCACTGCAACAGGCGCCGGGTCAATCCTCTGTCTATAAATACAGAGCCTCCTCCAGCATGAAAAGGGTCCCCAAACTCAGTCCAAAAACCCTCCTCTTTGATATTTAGAGCTCAAAGTCCTTCTAAACCCTAGTTCCCTTTAGGTTCTACAAACTCTAGCCTCTACACACTTAGCCCTAGTCTCCATACACTCACATACACTCATATATATTCATATACTAGCCTCCAAAGCCTCCATTGAAGACTTAAAGTGCAGCAACATAAAAGCTCTCGAAGATCAAAACATGCTCTTGAAGATCAAGGCGAAGATCGAAGAAAGAAAAACAAAGCAAAGCAAGAAAACAAAGAAAAACAAATAAAAGAAGACATAAGGTAGGTTTCTTATTTACGTTTATGCAATCCCCTCTCTCTCTTCTCTCTCCTAACCCACTTGAGTTTTCTTCTATTCTAATCCCCTATCTTCTACCCCCTATTTCTTGCATGCTTGAAACAAGGGACTCCCCGGTTCATGTGTAGAATTAGGCTATTGAAAGTCACCGTGTCGAGCGCTTTCTCTTAGTCTAACTGGAGACCACGTGGGTTCAGCCCCCTTGATTATGTGGTGAAGCCTTTAACAATGTATGTTCACGACCCCAACTTACATTGTACATATCATGATCATGTAACTCTCCAAAAATTATTTTCAAAACTTGCATCAAAGCGTTTTCAAAACTTGTGCTAAAATCTTCTTCTTCAAAACTTGTTTTCGAAACCACAATCCTATGGTGATTCTAGTCATTCCATGGTTAGGGTTGCTTTAGGAAAGTATTATATTTAAAGTGACCAATATGGTTCATATTTTTTTAAATCCTTGTTATTTTCAAAACCACAATCCTAGAATGATTCTAATCTTCTTATGGTTAGAGTCGTTTTAGGAAAGTGAGATATTTTTAGAAGTTTGCAAAAGTCTACATTCAAATCCCTTTTCAAATTGCTTTTCAAACTTACCTTCCAAAACCTCTTTTCAACTCCTCTCTAAAATCTCTTTTTACATCTATTTTCTAAAATCTTTTTTCCAATAAACTTTCTAAAAACTCCCTCCAATCTCCTTTTCAAAATAGCTGTCTAGAAATTGCTTTCTAAAAACTCTTTTTAAAAAATGTATCTTCTCGAAACTTCTTTTCAAATTCCTTCCCGAAAAGCTCTCTTCAAAATTCACTTTCTAAAAACACTCCTTCCTAAAAAACTCTCTCCAAAATTCCCTTTCCAAAAACTCTTTTTTCAAGTTTACTTTCTAAAAACTTCTTTCTAAGATTTTCTTCCAAAAATCTTTCTTTCCAAAAGTTCTACTTTTCAAAATCTCTTTTCTTGGAGTCCAAGTTAAACCCTAGAGCCATGATTAGGAAACCCTAATTTTCTTTTCAAAAACATAATTTTCAATTTCTTATTTTGGCCTCAAAACTTTAGGTTTCCAAATCCTTTTTCCATCAAAATCATATATTTCCAAATCCTATTTTCTACCCCAAAATCTAGGATTTTCAAAACTTCATCTTTCCAATTCCATGTCAAATCATACAATCCATTTTAGGAAACCAAATCCAATCTCCCCATTTAGGAAAGTAGATCCTATCATCCTTTTTTGAAAATACAATCAAATCACCTCCTTTTAGAGATAAAGTCCAATCTTTGGTTTTAGAAAATAGGAATCCCAATCTTTTCTAATTCCAATCCTTCCTAATCTCATACCTTCCTAAACCTTAAGTTTCCTAATCTAAAATTTTCAAATATTTCTTAAACCTAAACCTTTCCTAATTTCAAGTATTTCTAAAACTCAAATTTTGAATCTTTATAAAATTCTAAACTTTCTAAATTTCTAATCTTTCCAAATCTAAAACTTTCCTAAATCAAAACTTTCTAAAGTTAAAACTTTTCAAATTCAAAACTTTCCAATTTTAAAACCTTTCCTATCTTGAAACTTTCTTAATTTGAAATTTTTCCTATCTTGAAACTTTCCTATTTTGAAACTTTCCTAATTCAAACCTTTCCTAAATCCAATCCTTCCCTAATTTTTCAAGTCCAACATTCAAGTCAAATCTTTTCTAAATCTCTTCCAAGTCAGGTCCAATCTTTCTTAAACGTCAAGTCGCTCTTAAATCCTATCTTTCTTAACTCTAGGTTTCTTAAATCTCAATATTTCCAAAACAAGTCAAAATCCTTCTTCCAAGTTCTATCTTTCCAAATCAAAATCACCTTTTCAAATCAAACCTTTTATTTTCTATCGAACTTTGGTCCGAACTACGACTGACTTGATTCCTCAAAAAGGATACGTAGGCAACCCTCATGGGTGTAGTCATAACTCTTCTTAAACTTCCAATTTCAAAAATCTATTTTCAAATCTCTATTTCTAATTTCTAAAATTTTTCTTTCAAAATCAAATCTATCTTTTCAAATCTCATTTTAACATCAAATCAAGTTTTTTTCAAATCTATTTTCGAATCAATTCTTCTTCTTGCATTTGCACATCACACATCATGTTAAACTTCTTACTAAAAATTCTTTTCTAAAGTGAATAGTATTGGACATTTATTGATCAAAGACTCTAATGAGTGAACCTCGGGTGAATAGACATGTAGGTACCGCAAGGGCGAGGTAGGGTGATGGCTTAGTGCGTCTTCCCTACACGTAACCAACCTCCGAACCTAAATCACTATTTTCAAAGACCAAAATGAAGTTATTTTCATAAAAGGGCTTAAATATTTCCAAAGGTTGCCAAATAACCTCTTTTCTTAAAAACCATCTCTTGAGGAAGTATTTAAAAAAAAAAAATCTTTTCCAAAAAACCCTAAGTGTAATCTTCGGATTGTGCTTAATTTTTAGGTGACCTAATTCATCTTAATCAAGTTAGGTGGCGACTCCAAATGTTTTTCAAAAGCCCTTTACTGAAATCAAATGTTCAATTTAAGCCTAGTCGTACTCATCTTTCTAGGAGGATGAGTTCTAACGAGATAGTATAGTATTTTTTTCCACTTGTGTGTGTATTCCTCGAGTGCGAAAAATCTGGGTGCGACAGTTGGCGACTCCACTAGGAACACTTAGAGGGTTAGGCCAATATCATGTCTCTTCACCCTCACCCATTTGGACTCTTTGATTAATTTGTCTAATTCTATCAACTTCAAATTTTCAAAATCAGATTTTCAAAGTTATTTTAAAAAAACATGCACTTATTCCATTTTCATTCATATTATCTTGCACTACGAATGTCATCCATATACTAGCTCTTGCATCTTTATTTCGTAGGTGGATTTTTGTTTGCATTATTGTTTTATATCATACTAACTGCTATGCATGAATGAATAGAATAAATAGGATGGATAGAAGTTACTGGGCCCTTTCCTCCGCTTTAAAAAATCATACACACACTGCACGTGCACTTGCATTCTGCATACTTGCATTCTTTACCCTAATATATCTCTTCTAGTTAGAAGAGAGAACGATATATTGGTTGTGGGCAAGATACTATGTCAGTTTCTTCGCCTATGGCCTCTTGATGGTTCCCCATTTCGGATCACCAACCGATCATGGCACCACCTTGGGGAGTGGGCCTAGGTTTAAAGATCTGGGAACTGAGCCTTTTTAAGACGCATTAGTAAACTCTCAACCTCATGCTTATATAGACACCATGCATAGTCGAATCTCTACCGAATTTAAGACATGTGCACTGATTTCAAAACCATGGAGGAAAGGGTGACTGCTTTTACTTTCCTCTATCTCTGTTTATTCCTGTTGTTGTAATAATTGTACTCTTACTGTTATAATGTTTGTCTAACTGCTCATACATCCATGTTTACTTTGCAAATACATTCTTTCTCTCTTTACTCTATGCACCCATATTTATGCATTCCATACTCCATGTCAAGACAAGAGTTTCAAAGTAACTCAAGTCATTGCATCTCCATGCATATGATCAACCCAAAGAGAGTAACACTAAGTTTGCTCTCCATTGCATTAAACTTACCAAAACCCTAGGGGTTCCCATGTAACCCTAAGGAATCATTGCATGCATTTTAAGTCATTCCATAAGAGGGGCCCCAATCCCTCTACGCTCATGGAGATAGGGTTGCCGAGAGGATAAGGGACAATCAATCAACAAGGTCTCTCAGTGACCTCCTCAACGTCAAATCTAAAGAAGGCGAATCTGAAGACTCAAGGGTAGTTTAGGATTTCATAGGTGGAAGTCCAAAGAAAAATGTTTCCCTCTCCCCCATTAAAGTGTACTCTGTAAGGTATCTGTATACAGGAGCAAAACCCCTATCTTCGAAAGAAAGCCAAAGCCATCATATTTAGTCCCACTCTCAAATTGGGACACCTTAGGGCATGCATTGCTTAGAACTCTCTAAAAACCACAAACTAACTTACGATTTGTGTCCTTGTTTTTCTACTTCTTTCTTTTTCATTTACAGAGATCACCTTGCACTGAGTCAACATTGCTCCCAAGAAAGGTCAACATCCACCCAAAGACCCTATTATCACCCGACAAAGGGCCTCATTTATGGCGGCCAACCCCGAAGAGTCATCCCAAGTGTCTCGAGAAGAGGTCAACCAAATGAGGATCAAGATTGATGAAATGGTCAAGCTCATTGAAACCATGGCCATGAAAAATGCTGCTGTAATCCCATCATCGTCCATGACTTCTTCCAAAGACCCTAAACCTGCTAACCCAAGGATCGTACTTCAATATGACAATATTGGAAAGAATAAGGAAGACGCCAAGGAGGCCAACACTGAAGAGGAGGAAACCATACTGCTCTCACCTGCCATAAAGAGGACTCCCCTAGACCCTCTCAGTTTAAAAAGCCAAGGGCTAAAAGATTCACTACGAAGTCTCCATGGCCGTGACACTTATGGGTTTATTTCCTATGACGAGCTTTGTTTCTTTCCTGACCATCCAAGACCTGCTAAGTTCAAAATGCCTGACTTCCAAAAGTATGATGGCACTGGTAACCCTGTTGCTCATCTTCCCTTATATGCTGGGGCACTGAGTGGTCATGCGAATAATTTGAAGCTTCTCATGCAATTGTTCCAACATAGTCTCACTGGGTCTACTTTGCAATGGTTTGCCCGTCTAGACCTATGGAAGATCACCACCTGGATTGAGGTGGTCAACGCATTTGAAGCCTAATATCAGCACAACATAGATCTCACGTTGGTCCTTGATGACAATGAGTAAAGGAGAGAAAGAAAGCTTCAAAAGCTATGCCCTTAGATGGAGAGAAGCAGCAGCACAAGCCAATCCCCCTTTAGAAGATAAGAAATATGTTTAACTGTTCGTGTATACCTTCTTGGGCATATACTACAAAAAGCTCTGCACGAGTGTTGGGAGAAACTTTTCTGAGCTTATCATGCAAAGGGAGATGATAGAAAATGGCCTAAAAACTAGAAGGATTGTTAACCCCTATGCTAAGATTGAAGAACTTTCTTCAAGCTTAGCAAAGAAGGTGCCCACAGCATGGGAAATGGGCTAAAAAGAGGGCGAACTGTTTGCCATCTTGCCTGCTCAACCACCGCAATGTCACCCCCAATACCAATCTCAGACCCCCGTGGCTACTCAAGCACCTACTCTCGGGCCAATCACAGCTCAACGACATCTCAACCCCAACAAGAAGGCCTGCCGACCTCATGCCTTTTCCCCTAGCCTACACCCAAACAAATGCCTATCATGACCTCTTACAAGCTAACCTTTTAACCCCCATACCTGCCCCACCATTGCCAAATCCTTTACCCCCTACTTTTGACCCGACTCTTGTTTGTGAGTACCATTCTGGAAGATAAGGGCATAATACTGAGCATTGTTTCTTCTTGAAGCACAAGATACAAGATTTGATCGACGCTGGAGTCATCGGCACCTAGGAGATGAACTGCGCAATGAAGCATAGAATAAATTGGTGTGATTCCGGAACCTCTCTAGAGGGGTTTTTTCCAAAGTGCAATGAAAAGGGATGTTTCCTGAATTCGTCCATCTTATCTTTTATTATTTTGCATCCTATTTTGCTTCTTATTTTTGTTTTAAATCAAGTGTTTTCATGCCACATAAATAGATTTGAATGAAACGAGTAGTGATTTTTGGTGCACCCCATTTATTTCACATTCTTATGGATGGTAACTGCATTTAGGGACCTTTTCCCAATCCATAATGCACTCAACTCGAAGGAAAGGATAGCACAAGCACCGTTTTTAGCAAAAACAATCTTTGACTCTAAAAGAGGGGAGAGAGAAATAGAAAGTACAGAGAGATGAAAAGGCAGAAGGGTAAGAGATAGCATCTATTACATAAACTCATTGAAGTTCAAAAAGTGACCTCTAGAGGACATCCTGGCAAAGTAGCAAGTAGCTGCACTCTCAAAAGGAAGATTAGCGCATATTGGCGAGCCTGGGATGATTAAATCTTTGAAAAAAAAAAGAAAAAGAAAAAAAGAGAGGACTGTTGATAGTGTTTGTCCTACACATTCGTGATCAGTGGGGCAAATATTTAATTATGAACATAATGATGTGCATGCTTGTTTTAGGTTAAATCTCATGTCTATGATCACTTGCATAAATATGAGTCAATGGTTTTGATGATCTTTGCCATATTGGTGTTTCATGTTCATTTTAATGCAATATGGAATCCGCCTTTATGATCTATTTTTAAATGGTTAAATATTTGCAGATTGTCTCACACCTAGATTGACCTTTTGTTGATTCCTTCTCTCATCACTTATGGAAAGGGCTACCAGTGAGTCTGAGTGCAATTGCCATTGTTATGTGACAAGAGGAGAAGGCTACTTGCTCATGTGTGTAAAAGCCGTAATACTTTTACATTTCTATATTTCTATTATTGGAGAGATAGGGTTGGATTTCCACAAAAAAAAGAAAAAAAAAAAAAAGAGGAGAAAAATGAAGGAGAAGAAGAAAAAAAAAAAGGGAAAAGAAAAAGAGTATGGGATGAAACCGGTTTGACTTCTAGGTGTGTTAATCCACGAGCTATTGGACCATCTTAGATCACGTCTAGGGTCTATATTCTCATTAGTCTCAGTGAAGTTCACACTTACACCACTATATTGTCACTAATATGGCCTTGATCATCTCACGACCATTTGTGCTCGATTTGTGTGGTTTCATGCATATTTGATGTTGATCTTTTCGAGCTAAGCTGCATCTTGATATTCATAAATCTATATTTGCCCTTCATTGATTGATCGTGTCTTTAGAGGGCCTCACAATTCGAAAGGTTCAATGACTGAGTTTGCCTGCATTTCTTAATAACTTTCAAGGAAGGAAGCTACCTATTGCTTTGCCAAAGAGCGATACCGATAGTCACTCAAGAAAGCCTGCTGATCCAAAGAAGAATCCTAAAAGAAACTGAGAGATCCACTAACGAGAGTTTTTCCATCTAACAAGAAAGAAGACAGAAAGTGAGTTAATGGGTTAAACCTTTGAGAATGGTGCAAGTGCTATCACATCCTAACAAGGAAGAGACAGAATCAGAAAGGGGAATCCCAAAAGAGAAACAAAAATTCAAAGGACTACTTGACATTAGGATACAACACTCATAACTAAACGTGAACCCTAGGGTAAACCCAAAGGGGCATGCATCCATTCTTGTCCATATGTAAAAAATGTGCATTCATGCATTTAATTTTATTCCTGTATGTATATTATCCAAAAGTATAACCTGCATTCAATTCCATTTCTGTGTGAACCTGTGCATTCATAAAAAAGTAGGACATGCATTCAATTCAATTCTTGTATAAACTTGTGCATTCATAAAAAATAGATCATGCATTTAATCCCATGTGCATTCATAAAAATAAAAAAAAAGTATGAAACGCATTCACCCCTTACTGGGGCATTTTTTTAACTATTCACTCTATGCCTTTCTCTCTCTCTCAAATAGGAAACAAGAAACCAGGAAAAGTACAAAATGGAGCTAAAAAGCCACCCTACAATCAAGTAACCTTAGATATCTCCAACACTGGTATACACCTCAAAAAGTTCAGACTTCCCTAACCAACAAGAAGCAAGGAATGGGGCAATGTCCCACCCTCGACCTCCCTGATCAACCTTGGAAATCCCCAGAGGAGCAGCGTTTTGCCAGACGGAGTGTCGGTTTAAGAAGACATCAACCTTGGACTTTCCCAGAGGAGCAGCGTTTCGCCAGACAGAGTGCCAGTTCAAGAGGACATCAACCTTGGACTTCCCTAGAGGAGCAACATTTCACCAGACGAAGTATCGGTTCAAGAAGTATCAGACATCAACCTTGGACTTTACCAGAGGAACAGCGTTTTCGCCAAACGGAGTGCCAGTTCAAGAAGACATCAACCTTGGACTTTTCCAGAGGAGCAACGTTTCGCTAGACGGAGTTCCGATTCAAGAAGACATCAACCTTGGACTTCCCTAGAGGAGCAGTGTTTCGCTAGATGGAGTGTCAGTTCAAGAAGTATCAGAAATCAACCGTGAACTTCCCCAGAGGAACATCGTTTTCCAGACGGAGTGCCGGTTCAAGAAGTATCAGAAATAAACCTTGAACTTCTCTAGAGGAGCAACGTTTCGCCAGATGAAGTGTCGGTTCAAGAAATATCAGACGTCAACCTTAATTTTCCCAGAGGAGCAGTGTTTAGCCAGACAGAGTGCCGGTTCAAGAAGCGTCAATTCCCCCAGAGGAGCATTGTTCTGCTAGATGGAGCGCCAGTTCAAGGAGCATTAAATTTCCCAGAGGAGTATCATTTTACCAGACAAAATACCAAGCATCGACCATCTACTCGAGGTAACTGTTCTTTGGTACCAATTCTTCCAGTCCCTCCGATCGCCTTGCAGTCAACATAGGACTCTTATTTTATCGTTTTCTGTCTTCGACAAGCGAAGACAGAAAAAGAAGGGCAGTTGTAAGCACTCAATTTTTGCCCGCTCGGCAACCCTACTAGGCTCACTTTCACACATCACATGCATATTAAGACTCTAACCTGGCTTCTAAACTCCAATTTAGTCCACCAATTGCTTCTCAAGCCCGTAAGGCCCACTTAAAGCTAAATGACTATTTTGCCCTTAGGCATTTGAAAGCCCCGGGAACCACACCAGCTTTAGGTATCAGATCGGTAACCTCCCGGGGATGCTTTTAAAAGTATCCCCGGCCTTCCATTATCTTTCCGGATCATTCTAAGTCAATTCTAGCAAGCTCGATGCAAAATGACCATTTTGCCCCTAGAGGGCCGGTCGCCTTTTCCAACCATGCCGGCTCTTGGAAATTCCAAGTCCATCTTGGCAGCTTTTCGACCCAATTAACCGCTTTGCCCTTAATGGCCCAGTCAACCCTTCTAATACATCTTGCCATCATTCTTTAAGTCCACAACCCGGAGACATTATTCTAAGGATTCCTGTGCCTTTCCGGACTTCCGGGACATTCCCAGCCCTTTAAGTCATTCCCGGACCTTTCGAAGTCACTCCTAGTGAAGCCAGACTAAAAATTGCATGGTAGTAACTAGTGCAGGCGCCCAAATCTTCTGAAGATACATTGCTTACCGACCTTAAAACTTTCCTAAGTGGCAGGAGTGGCACCAGTAGGAAATTTTGCCTAGCGCCACTGCAACAAGTGCCGGGTTAGTCCTTTGTCTATAAATACAGAGCCTTCACCAGCATGAAAAAGGTTCGAAAACTTAGTCCAAAAACCCTCCTCTTCGATATTTAGGGCTTGAAGTCCTTCCAAACCCTAGTTCCCTTTAGGTCCTACAAACCCTAGCCTCTATACACTTAGCCCTAGCCTCCATACACTCATATACACTCATATATTAGCCTCCAAAGCCTCCATTGAAGACCTGAAATGCAGGAATGTAAAAACTCTCGAAGATTAGAAGAAGCTCTTGAAGATCAAGGTAAAGATTGAAGCAAGAAAAACAAAGCAAAGCAAGAAAACAAAGAAAAGCAAATAAAAAAAGACGCAAGGTAGGTTTCCTATTTATGTTTATGTAATCTCCCCTCTCTCTTCTCTCTACAAACCCACTTGGGTTTTCTTCTATTTTAATCCCCTATCTTCTACCCCCCATTTCTTGCATGCTTGAAACAAGGGATTCCCCGGTTCATGTGTAAGAATAGGCTATTGAAAATCACCGTGTCAGGGGCTTTCTCTTATTCTAACCGGAGACCACGTGGGTTCGACCCTCTTGATTATGTGGTAAAACCTTTAACCTTGTATGTTCACGACCCCAACTTGTATTGTGCATATCATGATCATACATCTCTCCAAAAATTATTTTCAAAACTTGCATCAAAATCATTTTCAAAACTTGTATTAAAATCTTCTTCTTCAAAACTTGTTTTCGAAACCACAACCTAAGGTGATTCTAGTCATTCCACAGTTAGGGTTGCTTTAGAAAAGTGTTACATTTAAAGTGACCAATATGGTCCATATTTTTTTAAATCCTTGTTGTTTTCAAAATCACAATCCTAGAATGGTTCTAATCTTCTTATGGTTAGAGTCATTTTAGGAAAGTGAACTATTTTTAAAGACTTGTAAAGGTCTACATTCAAATCCCTTTCTGAATTGCTTTTCAAACTTACTTTCCAAAACCTCTTTTCAACTCTTCTCCAAAATCTCTTTTTACATCTACTTTCTAAAAACTCTCTCCAATCTCCTTTTTAAAATTGCTTTCTAGAAATTGTTTTCTAAAAACTCCCTTTAAAGAATCTATCTTTCCGAAACTTCTTTTCAAATTCCTTCTCAAAAAGCTCTCTTCAAAATTCACTTTTTAAAAACGCTCCTTCTCCAAAAACTCTTTCCAAAAATCCTTGTCCAAAAACTCTTTTTTCAAGTTTACTTTCTAAAAACTCCTTTCCAAGATCTTCTTCCAAAAATCTTTCTTTTCAAAAGTTCTACTTTCCAAAATCTCTTTTCTTGGAGTCCAAGTTAAACCCTAAAGCCATGGTTAGGAAACTCTAATTTTCCTTCCAAAAACATAATTTTTAATTTCTTATTTTGGCCTCAAAACTTTAGGTTTCCAAATCCTTTTTCCATCAAAATCATATATTTCCAAATCCTATTTTCTACCCCAAAATCTAGGATTTTCAAAACTTCATCTTTCCAATTCTATGTCAAATCATACCCTCCGTTTTAGGAAACCAAATCCAATCTCCCCATTTAGGAAACTAGATCCTATCCTCCATTTTTGAAAATAAAATCAAATCACCTCCTTTTAGAGATAAAGTCCAATATTTGGTTTTAGGAAATAGGAATCCCAATCTTTCCTAATTCCAATCCTTTCTAATCTCATACCTTCCTAAACCTTAAGTTTCCTAATCTAAAATTTTCAAATCTTTCTTAAACCCAAACCTTTCTTAATTTCAAATATTTCTAAAACTCAAACTTCGAATCTTTCTAAAATTCTAAACTTTCTAAATTTCAAATCTTTTCAAATCCAAAACTATCCTAATTAAAAAACTTTCTTAAGTTAAATTTTATAAATTCAAAACTTTCTAATTTCAAAACCTTTCCTACTTTGAAACTTTCCTAATTCGAACCTTTCCTAAATCCAGTCCTTCCCTAATTTTCCAAGTCCAACATTCGAGTTAAATCTTTTCTAAATCCCTTCCAACTCAAGTTTAATATTTCTTAAATCTCAAGTCTCTCATAAATCGTATCTTTCTTAAGTCTAGGTTTTCTAAATCTCAATATTTCCAAAACAAGTCTAAATCCTTCTTCCAAGTTCTATCTTTCCAAATCAAAATCACTTTTTCAAATCACACCTTCTATTTTTTATCGGACTCTGGTCTGAACTACGACTGACCTGATTCTTTTAAAAAGATATGTAGGCAACCCTCATGAGTGCAGTCATAACTCTTCTTAAACTTTCAATTCCAAAAGTCTATTTTCAAATCTCTATTTCTAATTTCTAAAATTTTCTTTCAAAATCAAATATATATTTTCAAATCTTTTTTCAACATCAAATCAAGTTCTTTTCAAATCTATTTTTGAATAAATTCTTCTTCTTGCACTTGCACATCATGCATCATGTTAAATCTTACTAAAAATTCTTTTCTAAAGTGGATAGTATTGGACATTTATTAATCAAAGACTCTAATGAGTGAACCTAAGATGAATAGACATGTAGGCACCGCAAGTGCGGGGTAGAGTGATGGCTTATTACGTTTTCGTTACACGTAACCAACCTCTGAACCTAAATCATTGTTTTCAAAGACCAAAATTGAGTTATTTTCAAAAAATGGCTTAAATATTTTTAAAGGTTGGCAAACTATCTTTTTTCTTAAAAACCCTCTCTTGAGGAAGTATTTTTAAAAAAAAACTTTTTTAGAAAAACCCTAAGTGTAATCTTTAGATTGTGTTTAGTTTTTAGGTGACCTAACTCACCTTAATCAAGTTAGGTGGCGACTCCAAATGTTTTTCAAAAGCCCTTTACTCAAATCAAATGTTCAATTCAAACCTAGTTGTACTCATCTTTCTAAGAGGGCGAGTTCTAACGAGAGAGTATAGTATTTTTTCAGCTTATATGTGTATTCCTCGAGTGTAAAAAATCTGGGCGCGACACCTACCCTTCCCTTGCGGTATCTACTTGTCTATTCACTCTAAGTTCACTCATTTAGAATCTTTGATTAATATATGTTCAAACCTATCCACATTAGAAAAGAACATTGAAAAAAAGAAGTTTGACTTGATGCATGATATGTAAATGCAAGAATTTGATTTAATTTAGAAAGTGGACTTTAAAGAAAGATTTGAAGTTTGAGAAAAGACTTGAAAAGAAAATTTGATTTTGAAATTGGTAAGAAGGTTTTAGAAAGGATAGATTTGATTTTCAAAAGAGAATTCTAGAAATTGGAAACAAGGATTTGAAAATAGATTTTGGAATTAGAAATTTGAAAAAGGTTATAGAATCAGAAACTTAAGAAAAGTTATGAAATTAGAAACTTGAAAGAAATTATAGAACTAGAAATTTGAAAATAATTATGCAATTTGAACTTGGAAAAAGTTATGACCGCACACATGAGGGTTGCCCACGTATCCCTTTTTGGGAATCAAGTCAGTCGTAACTCGGACAAGAGTCCAATTGAAAATTTTGATTGGAAAAAGAGTTTGATTTGAAACTTAAAATGGAAGATTGGAATTGAGATTCAACTTAGACCTAGAATTGAACTTGAAAGAGGATTTGACACTTGAAAGAAAACTTGGACTAGATTTGGAAAGATAGAGATTTGAAAACATTTTGAAGTTTAAAATTAGAAAACCATCTTGGTTTAAAAAAGAGTTTTTAGAAAGGAATCGAAACTTCCTAACTCTAAGAGTTAAAGTTGAACTAGGGTTTAGGCCTCGTAGGGTTTATGTTACCTAAGATTGGAATACGTGATTGAATTAGGAAAGTTTGATTTAGACTTGAAAAAGTTTGATTTTAGAAAATTAGATTTAGGAAAGGTTCGAATTGGGAAAGGTTCAAATTAAGAAAGAGTCGAATTAGGAAAGTTGGATTTTAAGAAAGATTTTGAAAAGAAGTTTGATTTGATTTGAAAAACTCGACTTGGAATGGATTTAGAAAAGCTAAGGTTCAGGAAAGATTGAACTTAGGAAAGCTTTATGATTTAGAAAGTTTGAACTTAGAACAGTTCTATTTTAGGAAAGTGCCAAATTAGGAAAGTTTCGGATTTAGAAAATTTCGATTTAGGAAAATTTCTAATTTAGAAAGATTAGAATTAGGAAAGTTCTGAATTTAGAAATATTTGAATTTTGGAAAGTTTTAGAAAGATTTCAATCTAAGAAGGATTTGAAATTTTGAAAGTTTGATTTAAAAAAGTTTTAGAAAGTTTAGAAATTAGGAAATGTTTAAATTTAGAAAGATTGGAAAGTTTGAAATTTGGAAAGGTCTGACATTAGGAAAGTTTAGAATGGAAAGGATTGAATTAAGAAAGATTTGATTTCTATTTCCAAAAAAGAGATGATTTGATTTTGTTTCCAAAAAATGGAGGATTGGATTTGGTTTCCTAAGTTGGAAGGCTAGATTTGACAAGAAAAAGTTGTTTAGGAAACCTAAGAGTTCTATGTAGAAATTAGAATTTTGGAAAGCTATAATTGGATGTGAAAAAAGAAAGTGGAAATTAGGGTTTCCTAATCATTAGTTCTAGGGCTTGATTTGGGCTTTAAGAAAAAGAGATTTTGAAAAGTAAATCTTTTGAAAGGAGTTTTTAAGAAAGAAACTTAAAGGGTGTTTCTAGAAAGTAAAATTTTGAAGAGAGCTTTTGGAAAGGGATTTTTGAAAAGAATTTTTAGGAATGTAAGTTTGAGAAGAGATTTTGAAAAAAGATATTTTTAGAAAGTAAGCTTAAAAAAATGGATTTTGGAGAGGATTTAAAAAGAGGTTTTGGAAAGGAGATTTTCAAAAAGCGATTTGGAAAGAAAATGGAATATGAACTTTTAAAAATATCTAAAAATATCTCACTTTCCTAAAATAACTTTAATCATAGAAAAATTAGAACCATTCTGGGATTGTAGTTTTGAAAACAACAAAGATTTGAAATTATGGACTATGATAGTCACTTTAAATATAACACTTTCCTAAAGCAACCCTAACCATGAAATGGCTAGAATCACCTTAAAATTGTGGTTTTGACGAAAATAATTTCAGGGTTTACACCCAAAACCCATGCAACACTTTTCTAAAACAATCCTAACCATGGAGTGGTTGGAATCATCTTAAGATTGTGATTTTGAAAACATGTTTGGAAGAAGAAAATTTTAATGCAAGTTTTGGAAGAGATTTTGATGCAAGTTTTTGAAAACAAGTTTAAAAAATTATTTTGAAAAGATGTATGAGTATGATATGCACAATGTAAGTAGGGTCGTGAACATACAAGGTTTAGGCTTCACCACATAATCAATGGGGCCGAATCCATATGGTCTAAGGTCGAATTAGAGGAAAGCCTCCGACACGGTGACTTTCAACCATTCTTCCTACACATGAACCGGGGATTCCCTTATTTCAAGCATGCAAGAAATGGGGGAAAAAGATAGGGGATTAAAATAGAAGAAAACCTAAGTGGATTAGTGTAAGCACCCCATTTTTGTCCACTCGGCAATCTCCGGCCCGATCGGGCTAAGTTTTCCAACATCTCAACACATGCAGGTTCAAGATGAGCCTTTCAACCTATAATCCAGCCGACTGGTCGCTTCACGGGTCCACAAGGACCTGCTGAAGCCATAAGCAACGTTATTCCAGGCAGCTTTCCGGACTAGGCTGTCTTGGAAACCAACGCCATCTAGGTAGCTTCCTCGGATCGGGCAATCTTGGGGACCAACACCTCATCAAGTTCAAGACGGTTCACTTTTGGCGCCTGCTAGCCCGCCAATGTAGAATATCCGTCATTTGGTAGTTCTTCGAGACCGGGTGTTCTCAGAGACCAACACCATCAATTCATGTAGCTTTCTAGGACCAGACGTTCTCAGGAACCAACACCACCCCTACAGGTAGTTCTCTAAGAACGGGCATTCTTAGAGACCAACACCGTACAGGTAGTTTTCCATGACCGGGCGGTCTCGGGAACCAACACCTAGGTCAACACCGGCGCCTACTAGCCTGGCTCGGTGAAAAATGGCCAAACCCGCCCCTTGGGCCTCCAAACACGTTTTAGGAAAGTTAAAAATCCCTCAAAATAATAAGTCCATCCTTCCAAAGTGTTGTTAAACCATTAGGCGTCCCCCGCACCCCATTTGGTCCAAATTCGGTCCTATTCCGGCTCACTCTGGTCAAAATGACCGTTTGGCCCCTAAATGCCTCAGCACGGCACAAACCCCGCCGAACGGTAAAAAACTCTTCCAAAACCATCCCTGAACAACCCAACACGCTTAACACAACACACCAAACCATTCCTAACCATTTCCAGCCAATCCCGGTCAAAATGACTGTTTTGTCCCTGACAATCCAAACAAGCCCCGAGACAGCACCGGTCTTGGGATTCCGAGCAAAGGGTTTCACCATACACTCTTGTTTAACCCGAGGAGAACCCTATGACACTAAACTCACATGACTCGATAAAAGTTCCCTCGAGTATCTTGTAGACGCTCCGCCTAAATTGTCTTTCGTCCAGATTCCCTGGTTATAACGTATCGTCAACTGACTTAAGAAATGTGTAAATCAGGAAATTCCCGAAAGCTCGTTCATAGATCTTTCCATCGATATGGTTTGATTGGATAGATCGCTTCTTGAAGCCCTTCATCGTATGGCTCAAACCCAGTTACTTTTGACAACCCCTGGAGTGTCTCACAGACGTTTTGCCAATGATGACTTTTTCCCCAATTCCCTTATTGAAATGCATCGTCAAACGACCTGAGAAATGCATAAATCTAGAAATTCCCAAAATTATTTCCGGAGTACTTTCCATCGGTACGGTCCGATCGAAAGGATCGCTTCCCGAAGGCCTCGATCACACGAAACGAAAACAGTAACTTTCGAACACCCTCGGAGCGTATCACAGATGGTCCGCAAAAGTGTCTTTTTATGCACGTTTCCCAAGACGATATCCTATATTTCCAACACAATTCAAACTTTTTAAAAACATGAAAGTTCACGAGAAACCCTCAGAGAACACCGTGGGTGCAACGGATTCCCCCGAAACCTTCCCGATTGGCTCAATTATCGAGACAAAGTTTGGACGAACCTTCCTGGTGATGGAGCATATGCTACATGTGCTCAAATTTTGATCAGATCGACCAACTTTCAATCAACAGTCAAGATTTAACCAATACATAAGATGCCATATGTCATTCTGGCAATGGAACAGTACTTGCGTATGTCCTACATGTGCCAGGTCAAATTTTGGCCAGGCGTATGTAGCACATGCGCCAGGCCTGTTCCAGATTGCCTATAAATACCAGACCACCCCTTTGCATATTCCAACTTCGATTTATGATGCGAAGCTCTGCTGAAGTCACTCTAGAACTACAAATCTCTATACACACTTTATCCCTCCAATACTTAGCTTAGATTCCATCATCCCCAAGCCTATATACTTCACATATAAAGCCTTATACACCATCAAACACTCCCTACCAACCATCTAAGCCTTCTTAAAGTCATTCAAGCTTCAGTGAAAGCAACCTTGGAAGACTACAAGTGTGTTGAAGGCAAAAGGTGGTATCCCTTTTATATTTGTGTTTTCCCCCACTCTTCTCTTCTCCCTCCTAGCCTACTTAGGCTATTCTCTATTTTAATCCCCATTGTCAACCCCTCTTTCTTGCATGCTTGAGCCAAGAGGGCTCTTAGATCATGCCTAGAGGAAAGCAAGTGAGAGCCACCATGTAGGGGGATCTCTCACTAGTCTACTTTAAGATGGTATGGCCTAAAAGCCCCTTGTTTGTGTGGTGTAGCCTAAAAGCCTTGTATGTGATCATGACCCTTTGCATATTACTATTTTGATCATGTTTTGTATGCTTGGCTTCATTTTATGCTTGTTGTCCCATTCTATGATGCTTATATTTCTCTTAAAACTCCATGTCATTTCCAAACTCTACATTTCTTCTAAAAATTGGTCCAAGAATTGGCTCCTTGATGCTTAGAAAAACCCCTACTAACCCCTAACTCTCATTTTGGCATCATTACATTTTAACTTGCATAAAGGTTGATTTCCATTTCTCTAATTTTCAAGATTTCCATTCTTTCAAGTATAGTGGTTGGAATGGCCCCCATGGAACCCTCTCTTTAGTGGTCTCCCTTTTGTTGGCCATATGAACCCACCCTTGATGGAATTTTTTTCTTGAAAATGGTTTTCAAAATCCTCCTCAAAAGATGATTTTCAAAAATGCATTCTCTCCATCTTTACATTAAAAATGACTTTCCAAAAATTGCCATTATTATGTTGATTTTTGAAACCCTCACACTTGTCAAGATAAAAGTTATAATGGTCATGAGGAAACCTTCCTTGGAATAGTCTCTAATCACCAACCATATAAACCATACTCTTGGCTAGAGTCAAAATTTTCATAGAGATGATCTTTAAATGGGTTATCCACCAAAGTCCATTGCATAACATATTTTGTTCTGCAAAACTCTTTCCAAAAGTGCATTAAACCAACTTCCAAAACCATTTTCCAATCCAACTCTAGGTTAACTTGACCCTAGTTGTTCAACCCTAGGTTAACTTGACTATAGTTATCCAACCCTAGGTTAACTTGACCCTAGTTGTCCAACCCTAGGTTAACTTGACCCTAGTTGTCCAACCCTAGGTTAACTTGACCCTAGTTCATTCACCCTAAGTTAACCTAACCCAAGTTAGTTAACCTTAGGTCACCCCTAACCCTAGGCCAACCCAACCTAGGTTAGTACACTTCAAGGTTCCAACTCTTGAACCCTTTTCTAAATGATCATTCAATTTTAAACTATCCTCATAACCCATTTTTCTAAAACCTCCTACTCTCTTGATTTCAAAACACCAACTCCATAAACTCTTCAAGTGTCCTTACACTCCATCTTCAAGACATTTCCAAAAATGCTTTTAAAAGGTCACAAACCTAAGGTGCCTCTAGCACCCTCGTGGTTAAGGATTCTAAGGACAAAGTGATAAATCAAGAACAACCTCTAAGGTTGTCCATATTAAGATTCCAAACCCTTAGCCATTTTCAAAAACCACTTTAAAAAACTAATTCATCAGAGCGCGCCTCCGAGGTTTTCAAAACAAAACTTCAAAAACACTTTCAAGTTCTCTTGAGTCATGCCAAAGCATTTTTTCTTTCTAAAACTTCCTTAAGTTGATCTAAAAATATTTTCAAAATACTCCACCATCCAATTTCAAGTCAAAACTTTCAAGACCACAAAGAGTCTTCAACTTCCAAGACATAAAGTGTCTTAAACTTTTTCAAAGACCCCAAAGAGTCTTCAACTTCCAAAGGCCTCAAAGTGTCTTAAACTTTTCCAAAAGACCTCAAAGTGTCTTAAACTTTTTCAAAGACCCCAAAGTGTCTAGAAACCTTCCAAAGGCCCCAATGCACCTATTTTTCATCGGGCTCTTGTCCGAACTACGAATTACCAGATTCTCGCCAAATGAGATATGTAGGCAACCTAAAATGGTGCGGTCATAACTTTTATTTCAACTCCAATCCCTTTTTCAAAAATTTCAATCAATTCAAAGTTTCTATTCCAAACTCTTTCAAAACCCCCATTATTTTTAAACTTCTTTCAAAAACTTGCATCATGCATCATCCGTCCGAAAAGTGATGACTAAACTCCGTTTTTAAAATTCTAAAGTAGATATTAAGTGGACAATGGTAACCGGTTATTCTAGTGAGTGAACAGAGGGTGATTAGACATGTAGGTACCGAAAGGGCGGGGTAGGATGATGATCATAGGATATCTTCCCTACACGTAACCAACCCCCGAACCATAGATTTCTGTTTTCAAATGACCAAAATGGAGTTATTTTCCAAAAGGGTTTAAATCTTTCCAAAGGGCTTAAAAACCCTCTCTTGAGGGAGTTTTCAAAACCATTTTCAAAAACTCTAAGTTTAATCTTTGCATTAACACTTAGTTTTAGGTGCCCTAACTCACCTTAATCAAGTTAGGTGGCGACTCCTATTTTTCTGAAAAACCCTTAGTCAAACCGATTTTCAAACCTAGTCGCACTTGTCCTTCTAGGGGGATGAGTTATAGTGACAGAGTTCCGTGCTTTTGGCCTCCAAACCGAAAGGACCTTGGACACCCAAAAACCAGGGCGTGACAATTGGCGACTCCACTGGGGACACTTAGAGGATTAGGCCATTAATATGTCTCTTCACCCTTCACTCACCCAAAATCTCTGGTTACTTTGTCCAATTTTGTCCACTCGTCAAATTTTTCAAGTTTCCAAAGCAAACCTTAGTTTTCAAAATGATTTTCAAATAAGTGTCATCACTTGCATTCATTGTTTACATTCACGCTCTTGCATTGACCATCCATTTTATCTTACATTGAGTTTTTAAAAAGTTTCTAACTCTTTGCATTTTTCTTTTGTAGGTGGACCTTTGTTCACATTTTTATTTCATGTCTTATTCATTGCCATGTATGTGAATGAATGTACAAGATATGATGTGTGTTGTTGGGTGCTTTCCTCCATTTTTGAAAATTCCACACACTTGGTGCGCTCACTTGCATTTACATCTTGCATGTATTACCTAGCTACTACCCTTCTAGATAGAAGGGAGAACAGTATATTGACTGTAGACGGATGCTGTGTCAGTTTCTTAGCCTACGGTCTCTTTATAGTTCCCCCGCTCGAACCACCAACCGAAGATGGAGTTCACCCTTTCAGGGGTGGATACCGGAGGTTTGAAGGTTCGGAGACCGAGCTTTTTAGGAAGTATTAGTAAACCCCCAACCTCATGCTCATGTAGCACCCCATGTATAGCCGAACCTCTGCCGGATTTAGGACACACACGTTAGTTTCAAAATCAAGGAGGAAAGGGCGACTGCTTTATTTTTCCCTTATAAATTTTGTTTAATCCCTCCTGTTATGCTATCTAATTCTTGCTGCTTCCATGTACATGCATCATAACTGCTCATGCATCGAAACTCATTTCAAGACAAGAGTTCTCAAAGTAACTCAAGTCATTACATCTTCATGCATCCAATCAGCCCCTAGAAAAAGGCTCAAAGACCTTCTCGTCTAATTCAAACCAACCCAAAATTCCTAAGGGTACCGCGAGACCCTAAGGATTCATGGCATGCATCAAAGTCATCTCATAAAGAGAGGCCCCAATCCCTCTTCGCTCATGGAGATAGGGTTGCCAAGAAGACAAGGGAGCAATTCAAATCAAGGGCTCCTACCAACAAAGCAGATCCGGAGGCTCAAGAGTAGTTTAGGGTTCTATGAAAATGTTACATAGAATAGGTAGAAGTCCCAAGGAAAATGTTCCCTCTCCCCATTTCTATGTATTTTGAGAAATTTTATGTACCAAAAAGAATTCATCTTAATAAAATCGTTCTTATTGTCAAATGAATGTACGAATGAATGGATGAACAGGGGCAGGTATAGTATTTGTATGCAGGGGCAATCCCGTATCTCCAGACATAAGCCAAAGCATCATGTTTAGTTCCCGTCAAGAGGCAGGGGCATCCTTAGGCCATGCATCACATAAAATTTTTCCAAATCAAGAACTTAACATATAACCCTTTTTGTTTGTTTTTCCTTATTTTCTTTTCCTCCCCCTATCTCATCAAAAGACTAGCTATAGCTTTGGTGACATTGCTGGCATTGTAGGTCACCATTGCTCTAAGAAAAGGAAAGAGAGGAATGTGAGTGACCCCTGTCCGTACCCGACAAAGAACAACACAAATGTCGAGCGACGGTAATACTCTCGATCAGCAAAACAATTTCGTAACACGCGAAGAAGTGAATGAAATGAAGGTGAAGATAGATGAGATGTTCAAAATCATGCAACTGATGACCTTTAAAGGACCTGTCATGAATCCATCAACCTCAACACCCCACCCTAAGAAAACTGAAGCAATCCCACCAAGGGTTGTCCTGCAAACTGATGGTACAACAAAGACCTAGGAGATCCCTAAAGCGGTGTATCTCGAGGAAGGAGAAGAGGACAACCCTGAAACCATCTTGCTAACTGCCACCTCAAAAAAGGAAGGCCCGGACTCTCTCGATCTCAAGATACAAGGCTTAGAGGAGTTCCTGCGCAACCTATAAGGTCATGACACCTTCAGTGGGATGTCTTACGACGAACTCTGCTTCTTCCCTGACCACCTAAGGCCACCCAAATTCAAAATGCCCGACTTCTAGAATTATGACGGGAGTGGGGACCCTGTTGCATACTTGAGGTTGTACACTGGGGCACTAAGTGGGCATGGGAATGACCCCAAACTTCTGATGCAATTGTTTCAGCACAGCCTAACTGGGCCCGCTTTACAATGGTTCACTCGCCTAGACTTGAGGAAAATAACAACCTGGAATAAATTAGTCACAGCCTTCCGATCTCAATATCGGCATAATAGTGACTTGACCGTGGCGCGCCTTGATGATGATGACTCGAGGTGGAAAAGAAAGCTTCAAAAGCTATGCTTTAAGATGGAGGGAGGTGGCTGCGCAAGTTAACCCCCACTGCTAGAGAAAGAATATGTGCAGCTGTTTGTGAACACCTTCCAAGGACTGTACTATGAGTGTCTATGCTTGAGTATTGGAAAGAGCTTTTCTGAGCTGATAATGCAAGGGGAAATGATCGAGAGTGGGCTGAAAACTGGCAGAATCACTGACCCCTATGCCAAGACAAATGAGTGATTTGTGAATGCGGCCAAGAAGGTGGCAACCACTTGGGGCACGGGCAAGAAAGAGGGAGAAGTATCTGCTATCCTACTTACACAGCAGCAGCCATATTATGCCCAATACCAAGCTCGACCTTCACCACCTGCTCCCATCATCAACATCCCCGTTGCTACTACCTAAGCACCCTCAACTGGACCTACTGCAACCCGACCATACTTCAAGCCCGACAAAAACAACAACCGAAGGAACCGAGGGTTCACACGTTTGGCATGCACCTAGATAGAGGCCTATCATGAGCTCCTCAAGGCCAAGCATATAAACCCTATTCCCCCGCAGCCATTGTCAAGCCCACTGCCACCAACTTTCAACCCTACCCTTACCTGTGAGTACCATTCTGGGGGACAAGGGCATGACACAGAATCTTTTTTCTCTTTGAAGCATAAGGTTCAAGACCTCATTGACAACAAGGTCATCAACACCCAAGAAACAAAGCCGGTCCCCATGCCCAATGTCACGGCAAATCCCTTACCAAACCATGTTGTCAACATCATCACCGAGGATAAGGCGGATCCTGATGGCATCATAACTGCAGAGTACTTCGAGGGTGAGTCAGACACTGAAAGCGATTGGGAGAAAGAACTGCCACCATGCCCTATCGATCTTTACAACATGAGTGGAGAGCAAGACCCTTTCGATTGGCCTATGAATGAACCCATTGCAAACATTCCCAATGATACTGCACCTGTGGATGGTTAGGGAGAAGAATTCCAACATCCTAGATATACTGAAGCCGAGGCTCGCCTGAAAGAGGAACTCTTTGATTACGAGGACATGGGTTGGGGCATCTATAAGCCGAAATTGCCAAACCCACCATTCAAATTCAACGAAGGCGATCTGGATAGCCTGTTTGCAGAGATTGACAAAAAAGAAGCTGAAAAAGAAGAAGCCAAGGAAAAGTCGTCGCAAGCCTTTGAAAAAAGCTTGGTGGTGAAATCCCAAGAAGCCGAGCAAGAGAAAACTCCCCAACTAAAGGAGAGCCAGCAGGGGTCCCAAGATGGGACACACAACCTCACTGACCCCACTAAGGAAGAAGAAGAAGGAGGCCTTGGCTGCGCTGTGACCACTAATCTCTACCACTCCGCAGCTGATGCATCGATCCGCCCAATACAACCAAGGGAGGAACCCGGTGAATGGAGCATGGAGGAGGCAGGCGTGGTCCCAAAGCCTACCTGAAGAAGTGATTGTCAAAGGGATGTTCGTCTACCAAACTTTGTCTTTACTTTCTTGTTAATCTTTGTTTTGTTAACTCTACTTTCATCTTTTGCTAATCAAGAGCTCGTCATGTAAGTAATGAAAGAAGTTGAAATTTGTATTTATCATCTTTGGTACTTTCTCTTTCTCAGAATTTTTCTTTCTTGCCGTTATGCCCTAACTTGAAAGGAAGGATAATACATGTGTCCTCACCTACGGAGACCATTTCTGGCCCAAAAGAAAGATAGTGAAGGGGAGGAAAAAGAACGGTTCACCAAAAAGGGTGGCCTCCAAAGGACGCCAGGGCAAAGTAGTCGACAGTTAGATCCTCGAAAGGAGGAGAAGCCCTTATTTCAAAAATCCCTAGAATAGCAAAAGTAATTCCCTTGGTCAGCCCACTCGAGCCACAAGTAATTTTCATTCAAACACCCTAACCAGGAACCACCCCCCCCCCCTCCCCCACACTGGGGCAAGTGTGAGTAACAGAGCACCCTATTGCATCACAATAGTTTTCCCTTTGAGCAAAGAATGCAATATGCCATAGGGTCTCCTATCAAGAAGTCAACATGAGAGAATACTCAAGTTTTATCTTTTAAAAAAAAACACTATACATTATAACAAAAAAGTAAAAAATCAGCAAAATAAGGGTAATAAATAATTTATTATATGCTTTGGTAGTGACGTTTTTCCCGACCAGACTAGAGTCCCTCCTGAACGTCAGATCGGTCCCCGACTAGAGCCTCACCCTAGCTCCCCTCAGTTCCCGAACAAACCAGTCCTTCGGGCATGCCTTTCGATATGTCCGTCCTTCCCATCACATTGGTGGGGCCCATGACTGACACCGGACACTATAGCGCTCACCCAAAGCGTGGCCATGGAGTGTGCGAGGAACAACCACCTTACCCCTGATGCAGTTCTGATACACGCCACGATGGAGTGTGGAAACGACCCTCTCAAGTCCTGCCACAAACCTGACCCTCCAATGGAACACTGCCACGTGGAAAGGTCGCCAACCACTCCCATGCATGCATACAAAGGGAAACAATGGCCCTTCTCCAAGTACGCATCAAAGGAAAACCCTAGTAAACTAGACCCTTGAGAAACATTATTCTCATGAATCTAACTTGAACATCAAAAGGCCTTTGGCAAGCACCGCACCGGTGTGCTTAGAACAGGAGATCACGTGCCATCAAGGAGAGAGCTCATCAAAGGCCTGGAGGCAAGACACCACGAGATTGCTGCATCATCATACTTTAAACTTAATCAAGCACAAATTAATGACTCTGCTCCGATGCATCATTACCGTCTTCCCTTTGGGCAGAAAGTATAAAATCCTATGGGATCCCTTCAACAAACCATGAAACGAGAGCAACCAAGCTTTGAAAATTTAGTCCTCTTCCGGCAGACAAATCTTTCCAAAACTTAAGCATCATCAAATCAGTTATTGAATGTTATCTGTATCATTAAAACACATAATAATCCCCTTTGAGTAAGCGATTGTATGCAATATACAATGGATATATTCATGTCATTCGAGTTATTAAAACATACAGTAACTCCCTTTAGGCAAGCGATTATATGTAATAATACAATTGATATAGTCATGTCATGCGCGTCATTAAAATACACAATAACCCCCTTTGGGCAGGCGATTGAATGCAAAAATACAATTGATATAGTTATATCATCCGCATCATTAAAACACACAATAACTCTCTTTGGGCAGGCGATTGTATGTAATAATACAATGAATATAGTCATGTTATCCGTGCCATTAAAATACACAATAGTCTCATTTGGGTAGATGATTCTATGTAATAATACAATGGTCATGTCCAAATATAAAAAAAAAAAAAAAAATAGATATCAACGGATGTATCCCTTTGGACAATAGCATCCCATCAACTCCAAACTTTTCACCATGACATCATTTCATATAAATTGCCTAACTTTAATTTTAGCATACTCAAAACTAATATGTGTATTCGTGATCACATCACAAATGGATACGATCACAAATGTACCCTTAAGGATCATATAATGACATGTTGCTCAGGTCTCATTTGTCAGCAATCATTTCAAGAATAGGTATTAATTAACGGCAATGCACTCCTAAATTGATCAATCTAGAGTTTTTCAAGAATAGCTTGGAGTGCATACATATGACTAAGTTAGGTTGAAACATTGTCATTTGTTTTTTTGACAGACCAAACCAAACTATCTAGTTAAAATTGAAAAGTTTGGTGAGGTATTTAAACACAACGCACACACTCAGAGGTTCCTAATGTGACAACCTTGTCTTTTGTTTGGTGATAGAAAGCTTGCATGAGATTTATATAAATAATAAAAAAAGAAGCTTTGTTTGAATATAAGAAAAGCTGAGTTTTTGGTTTCCAATTTAGATTGAATGACTCTTATGAAATTACGTCGATTTTTTTATGGCAATTTGGCATTCTTTTTTTTCTTATCATAGCATATGTTGCTTTATAAAAATATGTGGCAACCATGCAAGGTAAAAACTATAATCAATTTGGAAAGACCAATAATTGTTTAATTAACAAAGACTCATATGTGTCAATTTATTCCCTGCTTTAGATTCCCAGATGGCAATCCTCAAAGAAAATCACCGTGAAAGTGTGATGCTCCACGAACTATTTAATTAAGAAAGACCAATATATATCATTGAAATAAACTTTTCTTTCGTTGGCCAGTTTTATGTTAAAGATGATGATAATGTTGACACAAGATCAAAATTCAAACTACTTGTATCAAATAGCTTTTGTAGCAAAATAATTGGGAAGGATGAGACAACCATAAAAAGTGAACGCTAATCATTTTACTTATGTCTTATAAAGTTTATTTAGGATATATTTCTGTTAATTATTCCTATACATTTGACGATTTTGCAATTGAGTATATGCTTTTATTTTCAATACCTTTCTCTTTTTGTACTTTAATTCAAATAGTGTAACACATGCATCAACGTGCCGTCACTAGTATATAAATAAAAAGAGAAAGGCACCCATTTTCACTTTAGTTGTCATTGCATGCGTAAACAACGAAATAAACATATCAAACTAATGGTTAATTCTATTTATTTGATGTTAATTCTTTTGTTATGATTGTCATTTTCTAAAAATACGAAGAAGAATACAGATATTAAGTTCCTTGTATTTAATGCTTAAACTAGTTCAGTTGTTGAGAAGGGTAGCTCAACAATTATTGTTGGGCAAATTGCACTAAACACCTTTGAAGTTTATGATTAATGCATTACATATTCTTCACGATTAAGAAATTACATTGACTACTCCTACACGGGTATTCTTGTAATAAATTTCTTCCTCCCGTTAGAGAGAGGTCAGTCAACTAACGGATTTTGACTGAGCTATCAATCAATTCTCCACTTTACCCTTAGTAAAAAAAAATAACAACAATCTAATAAATGAAAACTATATTTATCTATTCTAATATATAGAGGGAGAACACCAAATTGGTGTCTCCCTCTTCAAAAGAGCTGTGTCACGGTGCGTGACATTTTTTATTTCCAAAATTATCTTTAACAATTTACTGTCTTACTACCAAACAAATTACCCTACTCAAAATCTTCAAGGGCAAATCAGGAAGATAACAAGTTAGTGGATAACTTCACCTCTACAACTTTGTAACTGCTTCAGTTACATAAATTTTGTGGACTCTACATCCATCGTCCTCAACAACCATCGCTGGAAGTTTTGGTGTTTATGGGATTCACTACTGCTGTGCTAGAACTTTTGCCACAATTTTTACATCCCACAAGTTTGTTTTTCTTGCATTGGTTTCAAGTTTGTTTTCTATAAGCATTTCGTTGCCTTGGTATTCTTCCCCTCACTGGTAATCTCTTTGCCAAATTTTCAAAGCACCAGAGAAGAAGTTGCAAAAAATTTCAAAGCCTTCAATATAGAAAAGTGACTCCAAAGGTGAGGACTCAACCGTGATATACAACTTGATAAATTAGCAATTTGAAAACTTCGGCTTCATCATTCTTGCAATTTGCAAACCTGTACGTCAGATTTGGTTTTACAATCTGTATTGTGAAAAAAGAAATTGTTTTTTTTTTTCGAGTTATACCTAACAAATCAATAGACTAAACTCTCTCTCACATCACTGAAGCTTTCATTAATGTGGGTTGATTCGCATTAATGGTGTATATATTAGTTTACTAACAGTTGATATGTGATCCCCAAACTCGCTGTTGGCAAGTGTAATGGTAACATTATTTTTTTTACCATCTATTATAGTATACAACCTTTAGGAGATAGGTTTATTGCTTGACGACATGCCATCTGTAAAACATACCCGATATTTTGGTTTCTCACCAATAGAAAGAAGCATAAAAAAAAAGTTGTTCATCACAGCCGGAGAAAGCCGTATCGACGCTACCGAGAGATCCCATCTCAGTTCAAAACACTCAAACCTGTAAACTCTTTTCTCTCATGACTTCTTCCTTAGTCTTTTTTTTTTTTTTGGTGTTCGTTTTGGATAGCTTGATGTGCCTTTTGTGTATTTCTTCATGGCTACTTTGGAATATTATATGTATCACAAGTATTATTTACATAATCCACACAGATACCAAATGGCAACTCTGACATGCTATGGTCTTACTGCCCCCTTTAAATTCTAGGGTTTTTTTTTATTTTATCCTCAGTTAAAATTCTAGGCGTTTGAATAAGCTAAAAAATTTCATAAATCTCAAACTGTGAATTTGTACATTTTCCTACGTATTAGAGTTTAGCCTTTGCTTTTTTGGATATTTGTTACCCTAAAAAATACGTCTAAACCGGTTGATCAACTCTTAATTTAGTTAAAATTCTAGGGGTTTGAATAAGCTAAAAAATTTCATAAATCTCAAACCGTTCCTCAGTTAAAATTCTAGGAGTTTGAATAAGCTAAAAAAGTTCATAAATCTCAAACTGTGAATTTGAGTTTAGCCTTTGCTTTGTTGAATATTTGTTACCCTAAAAAATACGTCTAAACCGGTTGATCAACTCTTAATTTCAATTAGTCCTATAATTTTTTTAAAGTGGTTTTGTGTATTTTGTGGGTTAATAAAAAAATAAAAAAATTCGGACACAAACCAACTCAAACTGAATTCTAAATTTAAATATATATATATATATATATATATATATAGCATTTGAAAGGTAGCCATGCACATTGGTGACAGTTGTGATGAAACCCACTTAAGATGGTAATGCATAATGGTGCTGGTGGAGATGATTTGTCATAAAGGGAGATGGCAGTAGCATGGACATGTTGATGGGTTGATGGGTTTAAATGGTGTTCGAGTGACTTCCATGTCACTGCTATAGGGATGGTGCAGGTAGTGAAAGGTTTTGGAGGTGCTAAATCTAAAAGAGTTTGAAAATTGATATGGTATCTCTACCTTTCCTTAAACCTTTCCTTTATACAAGGGTTAAAGGAATAAGAAAAAATAACTTTGCATACAGTATTTGTGGGCTTTCGTGCCTCTCGGCGGGAAGTGGTGTATTTCCTCATGGTTGGGCATCTTTGTGGGTTGTTTTCATTGACGGTGATGAGGGAGAGAAAAGGCCAACAAAAAACCTATTGGTTCGCCTTTGGGTTGCTGTTGATTCTAGCAACGGGTTACACGTTCATAATGGTGTATGCATATATATTGGAATTGGCTGATTGTTTGGATGTTAGCTAAGACGTGGCTATTTTCTGAAGACCCAATTTGGGCCATCCAAACACAGCGAAGAAACAAGGCCAGTTATGGTCGTGAGCGAGGGGGAAGAGAGAAAGAGAAAAAAAAAAAAAAAAAAAAAAAGAGGAGAAGAAAGAGAGTGAGACAGAGAGATGAAATAAATCAGAGACTTGGGCTAAATAAAAAGAGAATTCCAGAGAGAGAGCAGTGTCTCTCGAAGTGGTGTATTTCTTCATGGCCGTGTGTCTCTATTGTGTATTTTTTCATGGCTATTTTGGAATGGTACTAAAGGATTATTTCCAGACCACACAGAGACCAAATGGCAAGTCTGAAATGCTTGGTCTTATGGGTCTTTCAAAAATTAAAAGTTTACAAAGATATGTGCAGAATTGTTACGAAGTAAATTATTTATATAGGTATATATATATACTATAGAAATTGTTAAAATCACTAATTACACATACTTTGATGTTATTTTTGTCTCTAATAAAGTTGCAAAACAATTTCAATAGATGTGTATCCGTTGGCTTTTAATGATCACTATGTAAAATTGTATTATCTATAACTAGCGGCTGGGGCACACGTGACGCATGTGCAACTCGATCAAAGTATAATATGGGTTAGTGAACAATACAAAAAATTAAACACAAACCAACTTAAATTGAATTCCAAAATTTACATATATACACATACCATATATTTTACTGATCACTATGTAAGTTATGTGAATATATGAAGGTTAACTATTTATTAAGTGTTTCCATGTAATTTTCTACAATGGCTTGGAAAATCAAATATTCATATATATTTTTTTACCATTTTCTTTTTCTTTTTTGTCTCAGTACTATTTCAAGTGTCATGGGAGAACCACTTACAAGGTATGCATTTTCTTTTTATTTTGTGTATTCTTCCTACTTTCAAGTGATGTATCATTCAGTTGTCACCTCAATATTGTGATGATTATTAGAACTTAAAACTTTTTCTTAATTTTAAATATTTTTTAATCTCTAATTGTCTCTCCAATTGAATTTTTTTTTGGTTACTTCGTTTATTACATTTTACTTAATTATTACATTATTACTTAATTACTCCCATGTGTCAAAAAAAAAACAAAGATTTTTAATGAGCAATATTAGTGGAAAATGATTCATTAATAGTAACGTCATATGTATAATGCATGTATGAATTTATGAGGTGGAATAGTGACTTTTAACTTTGAATTTGTTTGCTAGGCAATAAACCAAATTTAAATTCTTCTTCTTTTTTTTTTTTTTTGTATGTTATTTTTTTTGTTGCATCTTTCTTGCTTTAATAATCCCAAGTTTTTGCATTGCTTACGTTCTCCCTTTCTCTAATAATCCCAACTACTGCATTACTTATTGTTCCCGTCCTCTAATTTTGTCCCCAAACACTAATGTGTCTCATGAAGGATAGTGACTTTAGAGTTAACTCATGAGTATTCTGTTCACTGCATGAAGATATTTATGAACTTTGAGAAAATCAGAGCCCAATTTCATTTACAGTGAATCCACATTGCTGTTTAATGCTTTGCATCACTTGGAAGACAACACAAATATAATGGAACAACCAAAGGATTCAAATCAGGGAGATTATGTATTTCACTTAGAATCATCAAATGATATGCAAAATACATCAAGCAACCAGTCATCAGAACAATTACAATGAGTTAGACAACAAAATCGAGAGAGACAACGGCGTCGTTGACAATGTCTTACATTAGAAGCAGTTGCTCATGAAAGAGAAGTAAACACACAAACAGGTCAGTTGGGACTCACAACCATCACTCTTGAACATGTTTTTCAACCCGAATCATTGACTGCTATGCAGAATACAAGTAACAATCAATCAACAGAACGGTCACAACAAGTTAGAGAAGCAGATCGGCAAAGGCAATGACGACATCAATAAAGTCTTAGCTCAGAAGCAATTGCACAACGAAAACAACATAATAGACAGTCACAACAATTGCGAATCCAAACCGTGACTTCTGACCAAGTTACTCAAAGATTGCAAAGGCGTCATCTCACACGACAAATAAGAAGGACAACTAATTCCTCTGAACGAACTACAGCTCGGTCTCCTTCATAAAGTCAACAACAAAGAGAAAGACGTCGTGACTACGCTAGACAAAGAAGTGCTTCACTTAATACTGAACAACGAGAAGAACAATTAACGAGGCGAAGAACAAACTATAGACAACGACGTTTGATAGGTACAAATGCCAATTTTTGCATATTAAAACATTAAAGAACGAATGATACCAATTTTCCTATTTGCTTTTAACAGAAATTATATTAGTAGCATCAACGTCTAACTCTTTTAATGGAGTTCCAAGACGGAGTCAATCTACAAACTTTAGGCGTAGGCCTAGATCGTCTCCTCATCCTACCTTCTACTACCAAGGTGAGATAATGGGGGTGGAGGTGCCAATTGAAGGTACATCTCCAATAAAAGGACCTCATAAAACTACTTTCACTCCACCTATTTAGTTTTGACACAAACTACATTATTAGGATCAACAGCCAACATTTTTAATGGAGTCCTAAGACAGAGTCGATCTGCATGGCGTCGGCTTAGATCGTTTCCTTTTCCGCCCTTCAACGACCAAGGTGGGTCTACAATAGTGGACGCGTCAAGGGCAGTACCAATTGAAGGTATTATTTCAGTAAATGTTTGGTCAAACTAATTAATTCTTCATAGCTTGCAAAAAACTCTCTTCTTTCATCCATAGTTATATTGTAATAAGTTCTGTGTGCAGTTATATCAACTATTATTTTTGCTTTAAGATTTTCATTTCTAGTATAACAATTTGTACCATACACCTGCAGCTAACCTTTTTCCAGGGGTCACAATAAGTACTCGCCTCACCCATGTGAGGCGCTCATGTCATTTAGTACCTTTGCCTACCATTCTAGAAGAAGGTACTACAAATATAATTGAGCATGTTCATGCAATTTCACTTCAAGTCACATTCAAATATGCCTACAATAATGTATGCAATCTTATTATTCCATGAACTCATAATAGGCCCGCAAGAAACAACTGAAATAAGATGTTTACCTCGATATGCACCTACCCATTCAACTTACGAGCATGGTAGCACAAGTGGATGTAGAAGAAACGCGTCAACAAGTACAGATGGCAAGTACAACTTAAGTGCTTAAGTCATCTATTTCATTAAATTTATTTAGAACCTTTTTTTCATATATATTTACTTTTTGATAAATTATTTTTAATTCTCACTACACTGTAGGCCACATTCATGTGTGTGCAAAATTAAGCAGAGAAAATAAGGGTCCAACCTTTGTAAATTAATTTCAAGGGTCCAACCTTTGTATTAATTCCAAGGGTATTGTACAAGTTCTTTCTTTACTTATATACCCTTGAAATCAATAAATAGTTTATACTTAACAGGCACAGAGAAAACCTTGAAGTATTAAAAAATTACATTGAGAGATAACATAGAATACTAATTATAAATTTCTTATATTTATATAAAAGATGAAAATGAAACAGAAACTGATTGTGTGGGTGGCCAATCAATAGACATACATGTAGTTGGTAGTGCTCGCTCATATGGAAATAGGAGACATTGCAATTGTGTAAGAGATTTTCAAGAGCGGCAAGGAATACCAAGATTCCAGCTACCAACACCCAGAACATGTCCACATTGCCGAGCACAACTATTCCTTCATAAGTCATATGACATGTGTTGTAAAAACGAAAGGACTCGATTGTCTCTAATTCCAGGTCCAAACGAGATGGTTGATCTTCTCTCAGAGCAAACTACACAAGGCTGACATTTTAGACAAAACATTCAAGCATACAATCATGTGTTCTCTTTCACTTCAATGGGAGTACATGTTGATGAACATCTAGTTGGGAGAACAAGGGGTGTGTACACTTTTCGTGCACAAGGTGCAATTTACCATAAGATTGGTAGTTTGTTACCCAACGCAAGTGAAAGACCTCGATATTTGTAACTTTACATATATGACACTGATCATGAAGTTGAAAATGATGGACTACAAAGGTCATTGATTGAGAAGATAAAGCATATATTGGATGTCAATAACCCATTTGTAAATATGTTTCGTCAAATAGTGCAACATACGGATGTTCAGAATTTTAAGCCTATCATTGGAGAACAACCATCTGATCAACGTCAATATACTCTTCTAACTACTTCTCAAGTTGCTGCAATTATTGTCGGTGGAGATGAAGCTGCAAATATGAAAGGAAGAGATATTATTGTTCAATCTACTAGCGGTTGGCTTATCAATGTACAAGATGTTGCTGGCTTCTATGATCCATTGCAATATCCCTTACTGTTACCTTATGGTACTTATGGATGAGATGTAAAGAGCCGCAATGATACTGAAACTAAGGTGACATGTCGTGACTACTATGCATATATGTTGTAAGTGAAGTATATTAGTTTCAATTAACATTAAATTTTTATTTTTTTTTAAAATTCACATTAAACTTACTAGTTATCAATATATGTATGTTTAGATTTGACATAATTATGAATCCACTATTCTTCATGGGGGACGTCTTCTACAATAATATGTGGTTGATAATTTTGGCAAGACTGAGTCTCACAAGCTTGGATGGTTAGGAGAACACCAAAATGACATTCGAGCAGAATTGTATGTTGGGCTCCAAGATTCCTTAAATACATGCAATAATTTTGCAAGTATGAATTGTCCACTATATTTGGGAAAAAAATTAATATTATAACTTTTTTTTAATATACAAAATACTAATGTTATTGTATCCATTATTGAATAAGTGACGTGGGATGAAGAACCATATTGTCATCATCGTCCGTTGATAGTCCACGTGATATGTACCAACGATATCAAGATGTAATGGCTTTAGTCTAGAAATATGGTAAACCTGATCTTTCCTCACGATGACATGCAATCCCAATTGGAATGAAATTCAGAATGAGCTATTACCTGGACAAGCTCCTCATGATCGTATTGATCTACTTACTAGAGTGTTTCGGTCTAAATTCGAAGAGTTTAAAAATGACATTTTTGTCAAACATGTTCTGGGCAAAGTTATTGCATACGAGTATGTAATTGAGTACCAGAAAAGGGGCTTCCACACGTGCACATCGTACTTATTTTGGATGAAAATGATAACTTACGCACTCCAGATGATTATGATCACGTGGTAAGAGCAGAAATACCAAACAAAGAAGAAGAGCCTAAACTTCATAATGCTATTCTTACTCGTATGATTCATGGTCCTTACGATATGTATAATGAGCGGTGCCCCTGCATGAAAATGGGAGTTGTAAAAGAAATTATCCTAAACCATTTTCTGTTGTTACCACTATGGGAAATGATTCTTATCCAATTTATCGAAGACGAGAAGGAGGGTCGGTTTCTTCCCATAGCAATGCACAACTACAAGTTGATAATAGCTAGGTCATTCCATGTAACTCATGGCTCTTTTTGAAGTATGATTGTCATATCAGTGTGGAAATATGCAACAGCATTACAAGTGTGAAGTATTTGTATAAATATGTTTACAAGGGTCCTGATCGAGTATCACTTGAAGTTTATCCAGTCCCTAATTATGATGAAATACATCAGTTTATTAATGTGAGATGGGTTTGTGCTCCAGAAGCGTTATGAAAGATATTCAAATTTTCGATGAGCCAGATGTACCCATCGGTGGAGAGTCTACAGATCCACCTGCCAAATCGACAATAGGTCAAAATTTACCATTGCCAAAATATCTGAGACATTTTGTCTAATGACCGGTGTACAAGGACAATGTTAACCGAATTTTTTCTAACTAATGTTACGAATCTTAGAGCTAACTGTTATTTATATCGGGAGTTCCCGCAACATTTTAGATGGCACAAGGATTCAAAAGTTTGGGAAGAGAGAGTAAGTCATCATAAAGTCATTGGTAGGATTTATACAGTTTCACTGTATGAAGGGGATAGATATTACTTGAGAATTTTATTAAATCATGTAAGGAGTCTTAATTCTTTTGAAGCTCTCTTAACTGTTGATGGAATTAAGTACCCAACATTCAAGCAAACAGCTGAGAAGCGTGGCTTATTGGAGTCTGATAATAGCATTAAAGAATCTATAACTGATGCATCAATAACTCACATGCCATCTGCTCTTAGACGAATGTTTGCAACTACATTGGTTTATTATGAGCCAACGGGTGTTCGAAATTTGGGGGATGAATTCTATCAGTACATGATTGAAGATTATCCTACTTCATCTTCCACAAATAATGTCTATCTCATGAATAAACTGTTGCATGATTTGAATGCTTTGCTGATGCAACATAATAGAAGTATATCTGAGTACTTTCTTCTAAGTTTTTCTGTATATTTTGATGAAAATTTAGGAATTCCGAAGCTAATATGAGATGAGCTTTCTGTCTCCATTCCTTCAGAAATTCCTAAGCTACAGCAATCTTTTGCGAAAATTCCTATACAACAATATGCAAAAATCATCTTTTTAGGAATTCCGAAGCTAATAGAAGTGTTCAATAACTACGTTGAATACTGATCAATCTTTTGCGTATACTACAATTATGGGGGCTATTGAACGTAACAAAAGTGTAACTATTTTTGTTGACGGCCCTGGAGGTACAGGAAAAACTTATTTGTATCATGTTATATTAGGATCACTGAGAAGTCAGGGTCGTATTGCTATAGCTACAGCAACATCAAGTATAGCAACTACCCTTTTACCTGGTGGAAGAATTGCATATTCAAGATTTGAGATTCCCCTAAATCCAGATGCATCTTCAATTTGTGCAATTAGCAAGCAATCTCATTTGGTAGAACTGATACAACGAACAATAATAATTTTATAGGATGAAGCAACAATGACTCATCGTTATGCATTCAAAACAGTGGATCAGACTTTAAGAGACATTACGGGTCTAGAATTTCCATTTGGAGGAAAGGTTATGGTTTTTTGTGATGATTTTCGACAAGTACTTCCTGTTGTGCCTAAGGCCACAAAGGCAGAAACAATTGATTTATGCATTGCTAAGTCACCTTTATGGAGAAACATTCAAGTTTTTCGCTTAAAACAAAATATGAGGTCTATAAATGATCAAGAATTTTTAAATTTTCTGCTTCGTGTGGGTGAAGGAAATGAGCCTATCCTTTCCGATGATATGATGTAGATTCCAACGTCTATGGTTATACATGAGAAAATCACGACGCACTTGATAAATTGATTGAAAAAGTATATCCTAACATTGTTATTCATTCCACTGATAGTGCATATATAATTTGCAGAGGTTTGGTAACTCCTCGAAATGAAAATGTTGATTGTTTAAATAACAAGGTGATTCAAAGATTTGAAGGACAAGAAAGAGTTTATCTCTCATTTAATAAAGTAGAAAATGACATTCAAAATTTGTATCATTAAGAATTCTTAAATTCCATTGCACCTGGAGAGTTACCCCTGCATAAATTAAGATTGAAGGTGGGTGCACCGATTATGCATCTAAGAAATCTTGATCCAAGCAACGGTTTGTGTAATGGCACGAGACTAATTTGTCATGATTAGGGAGAGAACTTTATAAATGCTGAGATATTGTCAGGTCATTTCAAGGGTACAAAAGCTTTTTTCCATCAAATCCCCTTAAAGACCCCTGATAATATAAAACTACTATTTGAGATGACTCAGACACAATTTTCAGTTTGTCTAAGTTTTACCTTAACAATCAACAAGGCTCAGGGACAAACAATTTCACTTGTTGGTATTTTTCTTCCAGAATATGTCTTTAGTCATGGACAACTGTATATGGCATTATTGAGAGGAACATGAAGGGGTGTAGACAAAAAAAATATAGTATACAGGGATGTCTTATTGCCATCCACTTGATATGGCTTCATGTATTTAATTTGCATGTATATGTTAAGAAAAATATTATGCACTAAGTTTAACTATCATCATCACTTCTTCTCTACACTTTAATTTGCATTTACTTTGCAAGTCCATATCTATCGTTCATTTTAGATAATAACAAATATATATTCTATAATTACCTAGACAAAAAATTGTAAACATCGTGTATGGTAAGTTTATTTGTTTAATTTTTTTGTTAATTTAACTATTGTTAAACTTTTCTTTTTTACTAACTTGTTCTCTAATGATGTAGTTATTCTTGAAAATTTTAAACAAGTAGATGCTTGGAATAAATTTAAAAATGAGCAAGATTATCCCCGTAACCCCAAAGTTACAAAGCAGGTAAGTCTCTTAATTTTTCATTGCCTTCTACCCAATAATGTAGTATATATATATATATATATATATATATATATATATATATATATATATATATATATATATTGTGAATCTTATAATCACGTGTATTTTGATAATTAATACAGGTAAAACAGTTCTCTGTTTATAATCCCGGTTGGGGGTCTTCAATTAGAGCTAATAAAACTTGGTTACGAAAACTAATATTACGAGAGTTCAATGCACAAAAAAAATTTAGGTATGATAAGTCTTTCACAATGTTAAATTTTATATCTCTTTCTAACTTTAAGTATGACAACTCATTAACAACATCAAATTTTACAAGTGTTATAGTACAGACATAACTCTATTTTTTTATTTTTAACAAGAATTCCATTATATCTAAAATTGAGTATGATTTGACAGAGATATACATTACGTTTTTTAAAAAATTTTGTTAATTATTTATTTTAACATTTTCGAGATAACAAGACACTTAATCTGAATCTTTGTAGGTGAATGAATTTTCGACGTCATCAATAGAATGAAGAGACAACATTTCAATACAATATTTAAAAGATTTAAATTTCAGATAAAGTTTAATGTTTATATATATGCGCATTTATATTCTATTGCACATTTATATTCTTATCATAAACTAATTATAACTATTTTATTATAAATTTAATTACAGTGAAAACTTACGGTATGAAGACAATAAAGACATAGAAGTGGTAATTAAAGTTCTCAATAATTTTACATTTTAGGCTTATGCAGAATCTTTCTATTTTCAATTTTAATCTCACTTTCTTATTTATCTAAATAATATTTGCTTTGATGTTCAAAACTATTACTCAGTTCTACAGCCAACGAAAAAGAGAGAAATTAAAAGCTTATAAAGGTATGTGCAGAATTGTTACGAGGTAAATTGTTTACAAGGGTATAAATATATATACATATAAATTATCAAAATTATTAATTACACGTACTTTGATGTTATTTCAGATCTCTGGCAAAAAAAACTGCAAAACGATTTCAATAGATATGTATCATTTGGTCATTCAATGAAAGCATATCACATTTTGTGGAGATAAAAGTTTGATTAATTTCGTGACTGCCACATAATTTATTATTTGAGATTTCTGCTAATCTTATTCTTTGTAGTCTTTAGATAATATTTATCAATTTTTTATTTTGCTTTTGTGAAGTTTTAGCAGAGAAAAGAATACTTATTATTATTGCTTCAATTTATTTATCTGTGTACGTATTGTGACGTGTATGATGTCTATAATAATTTTAATAATTTAGCAATTTATAAAAAAGTTTTGAATATATTTTGATCAAGTTGCACACGCATTTAGTGTGCCCAGCCGCTAGTTATTAATAAAATTCCTTTATATTGCCACGTGGCTGCATCACCGAACCACCTTCCCCAACCCAACCTGAATCACCGGAAACTGTATGACGGACCACCTTCCCCAACCTCCAGACACTCGCCAGACCACCCCCAACACCTCGTCACCACCACTGTGGATCTCCACCACATCATCCCTCACTGATCAACACACTAACATTACCGCCATCACCCCGCCAGCCATCGGTGCCTCCATCATTACTGACAATAGGCCGCCCCTGCCATTCGCCGGCCAAATATCAAACCCCCCACCGGCAACCTCTGCCACGCACCATGGCCAACAGCCTCCCTCCGACCAAACCCGAGCACCAGTGCCTCCATCACCACCGACGACAGGCCGTCTTGTCACTCGTCGACCAAATATCAAACCCCCCAACGAGCCACCTCCTCTCCTCCGAAACATTCTGCAACCAAGTCTCTCTCTCTCTCTCTCTCTCTCTCTCTCTATGCAGTCCCATGTATGTATATATTCTCCATAAGTCCATACATGCATATGTTTGTAGACCCCATCACTAAATCACTATCACGGTTGAGGCAAAAGTTGGGAAAATTTTCGATTCAAAACTCATGTATGTCGAAGTTTGATTTTATGGTGTGTTTGTATTACAAAAATTGAGGGGATTTGTTCACAACCTGCACCAACTAAAGATGGAGATGGTGTAAGAATGAAGATGGATAGAGATGGAAAGGAAGGATGGAGAGGATGTCCGGCGGTGGAGAGAGAAAAAGGGGAAAGAAGAGAGAGTTGGAAGAAGATAGAGATGAAGATGAGGGAAGATAAAGATTGGAGATGGGAAAGAATGACGATGGATAGAGATCAAAGGGAAGGAGGACAGTACGTCCGGTGGTGGAGAGAGATGGAAAGGGCAAAGTGGAGAGAGAAAATGAGAGGAGAAGAAAATTTATGGCTTTGACTTTTTTACCAAATATATTAGTAATTGTGCTTAAAAAAGGAAAGGTAAATTTTTTATTTAATAATTACAACAAACTCTGACAGCCAGTATAATTTTTAAATCGTGAAGAGTATAATTTGATCATTATTTTTTATGTGGTAGTCTAGACTGGCACGGATTCAATTGTCAAGCCATCATTAATTTTTTGCGGGAGCACCATCAAAGGTCATCAAGGTATCTGAACAATTAATGAGATATTCAAGACAATGGATCTAATTCTTATTAAATTGCTAAACGATAAAATAAGCAAAATATATCTATTATTTAAAATTCTTTTCTGAATACTTATTAAAAGAAATTTTCATTTTGTTGGTTAGTTTCATATTAAAAATGGTGATTACAATCGTAAATTACAATTATAAAAGGGAATTACAATCAGTGTATTTTTGTCTAAGGAATTTGTCAATATTCAAAATCCCAACAAGCTAAAACCATGAAATGACTTCTTTTGCCTTTTTTTTGTTAGGTAAAGGTAATTTAATAGGACTCAAACTATACTATGTCACATATATTTAAGTTATTAACGAAAGATTTACAATTCTTTCAAATACTACAAATAATTTATACTTTTTTATTAAATTTCTTGAATTTTAAAGAAAAATATCTAATGAGAACTGTGATTTTTAATTTTTTGTTTTCACGTATAGTTTTTTTAATAAATATCTCATGCATTATTGCATTGGTATGTATTGCTAGTATATATTTATGTATATAAAAGTAATGGTTGCTCCAAATGTTCTTTTTTCACTTAAATGGTGCCTATGTGGCACTCTATATAATCTTATATTTTTAAAATGTCGTATCATACCAAGTAATAAGTTGGTCCACTCTCTTTACCAATTACATAATATTACTAGTTCAATCTAGAGTGAGTTAGGTTGAAAAATTGTCTTTTGTTTAGTGATAGAAAGTCCGTACGAGATTTTTTTTAAAAAAAAAGCTTTATCTGGATATAAGAGAAGCTGGGTTTTTGGTTCTCAACAAGAATTTTTGTGGCAATTTGATTTTTTTTTTTTTTCTTGTTATAGCATATGCTATTTCTAAGATATAGTGACAGCCATGCAGGGTATAGACTATATTCGATTTGCAAAGACAAAGAACTGTTTAATTAAGAAAGACATATGTCAATTTACTCCATGATTTAGGTTACTAGATGGCAATCGCCAAAAAAAATCACCCATGAACTGTTCAATTAAGAAAGACCGATATATATCATTGAGAGGAAAATTTTCTTTCATTCGCCAATTTTATGTTAAAGATGATAATAATGCCTACATAAGATCAAAACTCAGACTAATTGTACCAAATAGTTCTTGCAATAGAATAATTGGGCAGGGTGACTTAACTATAAAGTGTGAATTCTACTCATTTTATTTATATATCTTGAAGTATTATTTAGTTGATATATTTTTGCCAATTATACCCATACACTACTAGAAAAAAGGGTATTTGCAACGGACTTTTTTTGCCACGGCTCCACGCCGTCGCAAATACAGCCATTTGCGACGGCATTGTCGCGGTCGGAAAAAGTATTTATTGGTGACGACATATTTGCGACGGCATCCAATCACGTCGCAAAAACTAAATTGAACGACGTTGTTTTGATAATCAAATGTGACCCCCCCCCCCCCCCCCCCCCCCCCCCCCCCCCCCCCCCCCCCCCCCCCCCCCTTTATGAGAATCTACATACGTGACGGCAAGTATGCCGACGCAAAAGATGTTATCAAAATGATGTTGTTTGGGGTGTAAACGACGTAGTTTTAATTCCCAAATTTATTTCCCCCCTTTCTCCTTTCTTTTCCCTCTAAGGCTCTGTATCCTCACCGAACGCATCTCGATCTGATCTGGCTTCAGACTTCCACTTCAGCCCTAACCCATCTCTGATTAGGTAAGCTTCGATCTCTCTCTGGTTCTCTTGCGCTCTCTGGTTCCCTCACTCTCTCTGGTTCTCTCTCTCACCATCTGATCCTCTCTCTCACCTACTCCATTGTAGGCAACGAATGGATCCCTCGTCGACCTAAATCCCTCTAAGGCTTTGGACATCCTCACTAACCCATCTTTGATCTGGCTTCGGACTTCCTGTTCAGCCCTAACCCATTGCTAATTTGGTAAGATTCGATCTCTCTGTCTCTGGTTCTCTCTCTCATCGTCTGGTTCTCTGTCTCCCTGACTGGCTCTCTGTCTCCCTGACCCCATTGTAGGCATCGCCGGAGCTGGCATCGACCGAAATCCCTTATCGTCCAAAATCCCTCACTGATCGGAATCTGTGACCAACGACTAGGTTAGTATTTTCTCTCTACATTTGTCATTGATTGCAGTTTGTTTTGTTAGTCAATGATCTTTATGTTTCTGCTACAATGATCTTCATGTTTCTACTGTCAATAATCTTCATATAAATCTGTGATGTGGAACTGGAATGCCTATGCTAACGGAGGTTCTTTTGTTACTGTTGTTTTATTCAATTTTATTTTGTGAAACTGGAGTGCCTAAGCATGTTCTTTGTTTTATTTTGTTTTGCCCTTTTGCGATTCTGTTAGTTGGCTTAGGAACCATAAAAGTAAGGTGGTCAAATATCAACAAAAAGGATGAACACAGTGTCAAGGACATGCTTGAATATATTTTCTAGATGCAAATATCTGTGATACGTGATAGTTGCTTGTTGCTTGTTGCTTGATCAAAGGCACTGTGAAAATGGGCAAAACTATAAATGTTTTCTTTTGGTGGGGGAGGAGTGAGGGCAAGGGCCATCAACTAATGCAGACACAAACAGATTGGATCCAATACTTGGAATAAAAATTTCAAGGCAAGGGCCAACAACCCAAGCATACACAAACTAAAATGGATTCAAATACTTTGAATACAATAAGGAAAATAGAATATTGAAATAAAAATTTAGAAAAAACAGAAATAATGTAATAACTCAATATTGTTTATTAGTGGAATCTAAAATTAAAGGTAGCTTCCTTCATATATATGCATTATAGCAAATGAATTCAGAACTATCCCTGCTTAATATACCAATGCTAATATTTTTATGATGAACCCATGAAATGAAACTTTATGAAATGCTCTAGTACTAGATTAAGCACTATAGGCAAAATTTCCTCGTGAATAATTTCCAAATAAAAATGCAATGTAGGAGTGTGAACAGTTATTATCAATTATGGATAAGGATTCTAATCTTAATGAGAAGAATGGACTTCATCTACTAAAAATCCAAAAAACATAAGCCTAAACTTTAAAATTTTTGAAAAAGATTATGTCTCATGGAAATGATTAAGGAAAAATTTTGTGCTAAATTGAAAAGGTTAATTTCAATATAAAAAAATTTATGGTTGGATTTAAAAGAAAGGGAACTTTGAACCTTTTTTTTTGGGAGGGGCAACTTATTACTGTGGAAACAAAATCATCATAATCACCATTTTAATAATTAAAGAAATGTTAAAACTTAGAGGGGGGCCATGGCCCTTGCTAGCCAGCCTTTAATTTGCTCCTAACTGTGACGTTACAAGGGCCATATATGCCCTTCAAGTATTTACTACTTTTTTCATGTCAATCAAGTTGATTAAAAACATCGTTACTCGGACTTTTTAAAATACATGAAGCACTCGTGTCGGAAACTCAGCAACTGGATTCCAACACTTGGGTAAGGGTATGGGTATGTATATAGGTCCATGTATTTTTGGATATTAACCTAACAAAAGTATTTAGAAGTTTGATTGTACCATATAAATATTCCTGAAACTCTTATAGTATGCATGAAATACAGTATAGCGTCATTTTCTTTTAATAACATACCTTGAATTTCTCTCTTTTGGAGATGAAAAAAAGTTTTAAAGAAGTGACATTTATTTTACCCTTGTATGAAATCATTAATGTAATTTGATTAACTCATGCATGCATGAGTTAACTGAAATATAAGCATATAACCTTAGACCCATTTAAGAATCTTCATCTGAGTTTGTGGATTCAACTGTGATGAGACGGTTCTTGAATTGTCTAGTTTGGGACAATTTGGGAATACATAAATCTATATGGCAGTCAGTGGTTCACCGTTTAAATTATTCTTCTTTGATAGAGATTCTATGTGACAAACTCTGCGTTCTTTAGGTACATACGTGATACGGTGTAGAGCAATACACTTTGTCTACGTCGTGTACTTGGAAAACTGCAGGGAGATGTTGCCGAATTTTTCTTAAAGGTGGACAAAGTGGTTTGAGCTACTTTATGCGATATAGATTATGCATTCCTGAATGGGATAAGACCACCTACCTATTAGAGAGGAGTTGGATTGATAGGTTTCACATTGCATAAACATACATGCTTGATATTTGACCTACTATGGCTAAATAATATTTATGTGGACATATACAAAAAGATGGACAAGACTTGGATTGATTCTGGTGATAGGCTTTCGAGGGAATATGTGGATGGAATTGACCAATTTCTTTTATTTGTGTACACTGGTAAGGGTGCAGATTCAGTGATTCACTGTCCTTATAGGCAGTGTGCGAATCGCTACTCATTTTCACGAGACATTGTGCGCGACCATCTTCTCAACAAGGGAATGTTAAGGAAATATAAGATTTGGACTAGTCATGGGGAATCATATCCTTCTACTTCTAGCACCCTTGACAGAGAAGGTGAAATGTTGGGGGATTCAGACTTTGAGGATGATATGATCGGAATGATAAATGATGATATTCTGCATGTAGGTACAAGTTTTGAGAATGATGAGGCCTAGATAGGAGTGAATGAAGAAACTATTAACTATTTGAAGCTTCTAGAAGATGCTCAAAGTGAATTGTGTCCGGGATGTAAGAAATTTAGTAAATTGTCATTCATTGTTCGACTCTTGCATCTAAAGCTGCTCAATCATTGGACCGACAAGTCCACATATATGTTACTTGAGTTGTTAAATGAGGCTTTTCCTAAGGGTGTGCAACTTCTGAGCAGTTACTCTAAAGCTCGAACGATAACTAAAGATCTAGGCTTTACGTATATGACTTGGGATGCATGCCCTAACAGTTGTATGTTGTTCAGGAATGAGCACGCCAATCTTAATCAATGTGTCATATGTGATAAATCTAGATGGAAAGAGAATGCCAATACGTCAGAAAATCAGGGTAAACCGAAGCCTGCAAAACAGATGAGATATTTTCCTTTGAAGCTAAGACTACAAAGATTGTTTATGTCATCCAATACATTCAAGTCAATGAGATGGCATGCAGAGGAACGACCAAATGATGGGACTTTAAGGCATCCTGCTAACTCTGACACATGGAAAGATTTTGATCGTCAAAACCCAGTCTTTGCTAGTGATAGCCGTAATGTGAGGCTTGGGCTAGCGTCGGATGGATTTAACCCATTTAGAATGATGAATATAGTTCATAGCACTTGGCCTGTAGTGTTGATTTCATACAACCTATCACCTTGGATATGCATGAAGCAGCCATCTTTTATCTTATCTGTGCCTACAGATGGGCCGAAAGGACCTGGTGACAAGATTGATGTCTATTTGCAGCCTTTAATTGAGGAGTTGAATGAACTTTAGAATGAAGGTGTACCCACCTTTGATGCATCGACCAAACAGATGTTTCAATTGTACGCATATTTATTGTGGACAATTAGTGACTTCCCTGCATATGTCATGTTGTCAGGATGGAGTACCAAAGGTGAATATGCTTGCCTGTATTACAATACGCAAACTAAATCCATCACGTTGAAGCACGGTAAAAAGTTTGTTTATATGGGCCACCGTCGCTTTTTGCCTATGAGACATAAATTCCGAAGGGATAAAATATCATTTGATAAAACATAGGAATTAAGACCAAAACCTGAAATGTTATCTGGATCAGAGCTATTGCTACAGTTGGAATTCAAAGGTATTCTTACTCAATACAAAATGGAAGATCTTACGGTAAGGCACCAGAAATTAAAAGAGAAGGAACACGGTAATGGTGAACCCAAAAACCATAATTGGAAGAAGAAGAAGAGCATCTTCTATGAATTACCATATTGGAAGCATAATTTAGTAAGACACAATCTCGATATGATGCATATAGAAAAGAATGTCTGTGACAATGTATTATGGACAATACTAGGAGTTGTGGGAAAGTCAAAGGACAATGCAAATGCCCGGCGTGATTTGAAGGAAATGGGAATTAGAGGAGCATTACAACCGGTAGAGAAAGCGAGCAATAAATTGTATTTGCCCCCAGCTCAGTTCACAATGACCAAGGAGGAAAAATATTTATTTCTGAAAGTGCTAAAGGAAGTCAAAGTGCTGGATGGGTATGCATCTAATATATCACGACATGTCCATTTAGATGAGAGAACTATTTGGGGTCTAAAGAGCCATGACAATCATGTGTTGATGCAACAACTTATTCCTCTGGCTATACGACATTCTTTGCCTAAAAAAGTCATTGAACCGTTGATTGAATTAAGTAATTTCTTCAGACAACTATGCTCGAAAGTCAATAGCCCTACTGAGTTGCAGTATATTCAAGATCATATAGCAGAAACTCTATGCATCTTGAGAAAATATTTCCCCCGGCCTTCTTTGATGTAATGGAACACTTGCCCATACATTTGGCTGATGAAGCATTATTGTGTGGACCAGTTCAATACCGATGGATGTTCTCAATTAAGAGGTATCTTCTTACGTTGAAAGAATATGTTCGGAATCGAACTTTCCCAGAGGGTTCAATAGCTAAAAGATACTTGATGAAAGAGTGTATAAATTTTTGTGCCCAATATCTCAATGACATGGAAACCAAAAGTAATCGACCGGTACGGAACAAAGATGGTGCAGAAGGAAAAGGCAAATATGTTTGTCTTCATAAAAGTGTATTGACACAGGCTCATCATTATGTCTTATTCAACACTAAATCAGTGGCACCATTCATAAAGTAAGCAATTATTTTTTATCATCATCTAATATTTTTTAAGTAAATGCAATTATATGTACATAATATTGATATTTGTAATTTTACTGCACAACCATCACATTGAATTTCTTAAGGTGATGTTGCCTCAAGCAGAGAGTCATCAAATTCAGCGCGAGCATTTTGAAACATTCCACATTTGGTTCACTAACCATGTATGTTTTATTTTCACTTCACCTAAACTTAGTAGACTAAATGAATATAAACACACTTCTTTGCATAACAGGTTCAAACTCTACGAAGGAAAACTAATATCACATTATCAGATGAAATCAATTATCTGGCAAATGGTTCTGATGACATGGCATGGAGGTATAATGCCTTTAACGTCAATGGGTTTCATTTTCGTGTGAAGCATATGGATGACCATCAAATTACTGCAAATAGTGGTGTAAGTTTGAAGGCTGAGACTCTGAGTTATGCTAGTTGAAAGGATAATAATCCTTGTATGGGGTTTGTGTACTACTATGAACAGCTAACTGATATTATTCAAATCTGATACACAAATGACATGACATTTGTCATGTTTAAGTGTGATTGGGTTAATAACATTCATAGGAAGAAGGAAGATGCCTTTAAATTTACATTAGTCAACTTTAACCATTTGTTGTCCCAAGATGATTGAGATACCAATGAACCTTTCATCTTTGCATCCCAAGCAAAGCAGGTTTGGTATGCTCCAGACCCCCAACAATCAAACTGGCATGTTGTTGTGAAGATGTCATAGAGAAATTTGTTTGATATGCATTCCTCAGACACTCAAGTTGAACCTTATACAAGTAAGCAATTGGAAGAAAATATTACCCTCCATGATACGGATGTTAACTGAGTTAGAGAAGGAACAAAAGGAGCAACGGTTGATGCTCCTATCGAATAATCGAACCCCTAATTGTCAATTTTAGTAAAGGTTATCCATTTTGGACATTATGAATTGAATATGTATTGCAACGGTTTATTGAATATGTAATGTTTTATAGAAAATGATAAGATAAACTTTGTATGGTTGCATGTTTTTTACTATTTTCTACTTTGTACGTACATTCTATTTATCCTACCAGGTTATTATGGCAAAAAGGAAGAGGTCTACCGGCCGGACATTAGCTGATCTGCGGCAGTCATGCACATCTGAGTCTGTAAGTACTGAGCCAGTTCCATCTCGACAACTTATATTGCAGCGTTCTCATCTTTCACCGATAGCCTCAACAGAGGCAGTGAGGGTAGCACCGTCATCAGCTACTACACGTCAATCATCTACTTCATTATAGTCTACTTCATCACAGCCACCCTCAGCAGCTATATCCTCACAGCTGATTATTTCAGGTATAACTTAGGTTAATTAATAAATATTGTCCTATTTTTGCTTCTAATTAATAAAATGTTTTTGTTCATTTTATTATTTTGGATTCACTTGTTTTAGGCACATCAGATACCGAGACGTCTCCATCGTGTTCGAAGAAGGGACGAGGCTTGGCCTTGGGCATTCATGATTGGGGGAACCAAAATTTCAAATATCATGTGGAATTCGATAAGAGGTGGTGCCCAATAGAGAAGAACAAAAAGAACAAACTCTTAGGGTTCTTAGGCATCCTTGTACGTCGTATTGTACCGTTGACATCTATTGATTGGCCACATGTGCCCTTAGATTTGATTGATCAAATTTGGCAGGATGTAAAGGTAAAAACTTTAATGTTTATCCATATAATAAGAACTTTATATTTATTGATCAGTTGAAGACTTAAGTTTTTTTTTTTAATTTGTTTTGTAGCATTACTTGGAATCTTGTCTGGACGAGTATAAAACGGTTTGCATTGAGAAATGTGCAAAGTTGTGGAAGGATCACAGGTATCATTTTAAGAAAAAGCATTTTATGCCATATCGAAACATTCTGAACCAGTATCCAAATTGTCCTTATGGCATAAATCCAAATTACTGGAGAAAGCTCGTGGATTATTGGAGGATTGAGGGGGCACAAGTTTAAGTAAATTATAGTCATTTGCAATAATATATATGTTTGCTATCATATACTAATTATGTCACTCATTTGTAGGCAACCGCACATTAGAATTCACTTAATAGGGAGCTTCGTGGCCCACCTCAAACAACTGGGAAGACACACTTCTCTACAAGACCTCATGAGGTACATGTGTAACAAAAATTAAGGTATTTTGGGAAATGTCTAAATCATCAAACAAGATTAAATGCTATACAAATGAAGTATAAACACAATAGCTTATCGATTGAACCAAAGCATCTGCTATGGGGCCGCATGTCAGTTAGAAAAAGTAAAACAAACTCTCATATTTGAAATAGCTGAAATTGTGACACTTAAGAAACTCCTAAAAATAAAAGTTTCTTTCGATTTGAAAGTCAAAAGTTCGTTTCAATTTCAAATTACTAGCAGTTTTCTGGGAGGATAAAGTTTTTCCATTTGAAAGCCAATTTTCCATTTGAGGAAGGGAGGATAAAGTTTTAAAATTTGAACTGACTAGGTGGCTAAATTGGCTGGACCATTGGCATTTTCTAGAGGGTAAGATTGTGCTGCAAACTAAGCTGTGGATTTCAAAACAGAGAGTGGATTTCTATTGCTTCAGTTGTTCTTTTCGAAAGTTGTGGCAAAATAATTCTCCTTGATCTTCGTTAAGTATTGTTATTTGAACCTCTGAATAGCTTCTTAATCTAGCTTATCACAACTAAGCTAGGTACCTTATGAAGGAAGTGCTTAGATTTTGAGTGATACATTGAGGACCAATGAAGGGATCCTGTTGTGATGCATTTCTTCCTTATTTTGGGAATTTTTGTTTTGAGTCTTCATGGTGATGAATAATTTGTTGGGGAAACTAAACAACAATAATCCTACATTTTCAGGAGCTAGTACTATTGGTGGCTTTTCATTTTTTCCCGTTCTTTTTCTTGGTGAGATAATTTGCTCAACGTTGTTATCGTGATCATTTTGCCCCAGTTGTCTTTGCCACAATTATGTGAGATAGCTTGCTCAACGTAATTATAGTGATCATTTTGCCCCAGTTATCTTTGCCACGATTATGTGAGATAGCTTACTTGACATGATTATTGTAGGTTGTCTCTGCATATTTTCCTTACAGCCCTATACATATCCCTTACACATCATTTTAACTTGAAAGTATCTAAGGTGTTCCACTAAATATATACTTGTAGCATGAGCCCTAATTTTTTGATGTACACTTAAATCCCTTTCTTGTGTGTTAACCATTGCTTTTTCTCATTCACAATCTTAATTTTGGCTTACATGTGTGATTAGTTTAGTAGGCAACCAAACTTCAGTTTTGTAAAGAGAGAGCACCAATAACTTCAGGTTTTTTTTTTTTTTTTGGTTTTAAGCATTCATTACTCATTTTATATATTTGGTAAATTCGATGGAGGCAACTGGGGACAAGACAAACAAGATGAGTGTATACTTGAGGACTCGTAGAGCAAATGACCCAGATGTGATTGGCATTATTATAAGCAGTACTTATTGAAAGTAGGTAGTTTCAAGCATTCATTACTCATATATTTTTAAATTGTTAATAATATGCATGTTTTGGAAGTGTAGGCTGAATATAACTGATGTTTAGATGAGGTGCTTGAGGACCTACAGACAGATGATGCTCGAGATAATATATTCCACCAAGTGTTCGGGGAGGATAAACATGCTTACTGCCGCACCTATGGCACTACCGTACCACAAGCTGCTATTTACGGGGAAGATATAGGTCCATCACAGCCTCAAACAGAGACCATGAGAGAGAAATTAAAAGAGGAGCTGCGAGAGGAGCTGAGAGAAGAAATCACCCAGCAGGTCACCATGCAATTGATAAAGGCTGGTCTCCTCTTACAAGATGCCTCAAGACAGGTCTAGTAAATTAACAATTTTTGTACTTTTATAAGTCATCATTTGCATGTTCATTTTTATTTGTTTGGGAAAGTTCCTATTCATGTTGAAAGTCTCATTTGTTTTTACACATATTATATATGTTTTTAAAGAGTAATTTTGTTTATCTTAATGTTTAGGCTCCGGATGCATTTAGCGAGCACCAGGTATGGAATGAGTCTGTGGGTGATGATGTTATGCCATCTCGTTCGACCTCAATTCCTCTTTCAACTTCATTGACTCCACCTTCTGAGCAGGTATCTTAATAGCATTTGTTTTACATGTTTTATTTCCTTAGTTATTAAAAAAATAATTTAATGACATGTGCCATTTTGCTTCACTTTTTACTTCACTGTTTGAAAAAAACAAGTTTCTTCGAGCTGCTTGGGTGCTAAAACTCCCGAACTGATTCGAATGTCTGTCAAACTTGACACATAGCAATGTCTAGGCACGAGTGACACGAGGAAACAAACGGCACGGTCGCTGGACTCTCGGGGTGAGAGTTGTACCATTTTTTGTCTCTCTTTTTCTTGTACTTTTTCAAAAAAACAAGTTTTTTCGAGCCGTTTGGGTGCTAAAAAACCCAAACGGACTCGGACGTCCATCAAATTTGACATGTAGCAATGTCTAGGAATGAATAACATGTGGGAATAAACGGCAAGGTCGTCGGACTCCCGAGGTGAGAGTTGTACCATTTTTCCTTCACTTTTTAAAAAAAAAAAGTTTTTTTCGAGCCGCTTGGGTGCTAAAACCCCCAAACAGACTTGGATGTCCATCAAAGTTCACACGTAACAATGTCTAGGCACGAGTGACATGTGGGAACAAACGGCATGGTCGCCGAACTCCCAGGGTGAGAGTTGTCGCGCCCAGATTTTTCGCACTCGAGGAATACTCACCCAAGCGGGAAAAATGTTGTACTCTCTTGTTAGAACTCACCTTCCTAGAAGAATGAGTGCGACTAGGTTTGAATTGAAAATTGAATTGAATAAAGGGCTTTTGAAAAATATTCGGAGTCGCCACCTAACTTGATTAAGGTGAGTTAGGTCACCTAAAAACTAAGAATAATCCGAAGACTACACTTAGAGTTTTTGGAAAACAATTTGAAAATATCTCCTCAAGAGAGGGTTTTTAGGAAAACAGGTTGTTTGGCAACCTTTGGAAAACATTTAGCCCTTTTTAGAAAAATAACTCCTTTTGGCCTTTGAAAACAGTGATTCTAGGTTCGGAGGTTGGTTACGTGTAGGGAAGACGCACTAAGCTATCACCCTACCCCGCCCTTTCGGTACCTACATGTCAATCTACCCTAGATTCACCTATGAGAGTCTTTAATTAACTATAGTTCAACCCTATTCTCTTTAGAAAAACAATGTTTGAAAACTAATTTAGTATGATGCATGATATGCAAGTGCAAGATGAAAGAATTGAAAAATAGATTTGGAAAGAGATGAATTTGAAATTGATTTGGTTTGAAAAAGATTTGAAGTGATAGAACTGAAATTGGAAAGTTTGAAAATTTGGAAATAGAAATTTGAAATTGGAATTTTGAAAATTGATTGAAATTTGAGATTTGGAAATAGATTTTGAAAACCACACTCATGAGGGTGGAATTGAAAATTTGAAAAGTGTTGTGACCGCACCTATGAAGGTTGCCTACGTATCCCTTTGGGAGAATCAGGTCAGTCGTAGTTCGGACCGGAGTCCGATAGAAGGTTGGATTGAAGAAGGAAATTGAATTTTGATTCGAAATTGGAAGAAGATATTTGAGATTGAAATTGAAACAATTGGACTTGCTTTGGAAAGATTGATTTTTGAAAGATTTGGTTTTGGAAAGATGGAGGTTTAGGAAACCTAGACTTAGGAAAGATTGGAGACCTAGGAAAGACTTGAGATTAAAAAAGATTGGATTGGAATGTTAGATTTGGAAGATTTAGAAAGATTTGAAAACTTGGAATTTAGGAAAGATTTGGATTAGGAAAGTTTCGAATTAGGAAAGTGTCATTTTTGGAAAGTTTCATTTTTGGAAAGTTTTAGGTTTAAGAAAGTTTCAACTTAGGAAAATTTTGAATTAGGGAAGTTTTCAAATTAGGAGAGTTTCGAATTTAGAAATGTTTGAAAAAGGGAAGTTTTGATTTTGGAAAGTTTTGAAATTAGGAAAGTTTGGAAATTGGAAAGTTTTGAACTTAGGAAAGCTTTGAATTTAGAAAGTTTTGAAATAGGAAAGGTTTTCAAATTAGGAAAGTTCCCAAATTAGGAAAGTTTTGAAATAGGGAAGTTTTGAAAAATTGGAGAGTTTAGAATTTGGAAAGGTTTGAAAAAGGAAAGTTTTCAATTTAGGAAATGTTTGAATTAAGAGAGTTTTGAGTTTAGAAAAGTCTTAGATTTTGAAAGATGTTGAAGTTTTGAAAAGTTTAGAATTTAGAAAGCTTTTAGGTTTAGAAAGATTTAGCTTAAGAAAGTTTCAAATTTAGAAAGTTTTGAATTTGGAAAGATTTAAAATTTAGAAAGTTTAAGATTTAGAAAGTTTTAGAGTTTTAGAAAATCTTGAGATTAGGAAAGGTTTGAGTTTAGGAAGAGCTTGAAAACTTGAATTTGGAAAGTTAAAATTTGGAAAGGAGGTTGAATTAGAAAAGTGTTGAATTAGGAAAGATTTGAAAGTTGAGTTTTAAAACTTAGGAAAGATTTTTATGTTCAAGTTTTGGAAGCTTAAGATTTAGGAAAAGAGAAGATTAGGAAAGATTTGGGACTTTGAAATTTAAGGAAAGATTTAAAGTTTAAGTTTAGGAAACTTATGGTTTAGGAAGGAATTGAATTAAGAAAGGCTTGGATTTGGAAGGGTTTGGATTTGGTTTCTAAAAGCAAGGGTTTGATTTTGTTTCCAAAAACGGAGGACGGGATCTAGTTTCCTAAACGGGGAGATTTGATTTGGTTTCCTAAAGGGAAAGTAGGATTTGGCAAGGATTTGGAAAGAGAGATTCTAGAAACCCTAGGTTTGGAAAATTATAGTTTTGACGTAGAAAAGAGGTTTTGGAAACATGTATAGTTTTGATGTAGAAGACGAGAGGTTTTTGGAAACCTAGGTTTGGGGCAAAGTTTGAAAATCATGTTTTTGGAAAGAAAATTAAGGTTTCCTAATTGCGAGTTCTAGGGCTTGACTTGGGCTCTAAGAAAAGAGTTTTTAGAAAGTGTGTTTTTAGAAACGTAGATTTTCTAGAAGGGAATCCTAGGGAGGAATTTTTGGAAAGTGAATTTGGAAAGAGAGTTTTTGGAAAGATTTTTGAAAAAAGGGAGTTTTTGGAAAGTGTATTTTTGGAAACATAGATTTTGGGAGGAAAAATCCTAGAGGGGAGTTTCTAGAAGGAAGATTTAGAAAGGTTTTTGAAGAGAGTTTTTAGGAAGGATTTTTTGGAAAGAGTTTTTGGAAACATAGATTTTGGGAGGAAAAATCCTAGGGGGAGTTCCTAGAAGGAGGGTTTTGGAAAAGAGAGTTTTTGGAAAGATTTTTAGGGAGCGTTTTTAGAAAGTGAATTTTGAGGAAAAGATTTTGGAGAGGAGTTGAAAAAGAGAGTTTTTTTAAAAAATAGATTTTGGAAGGGAGTTTTTGAAAACAATTTTTGGAGAAGAGAGTTTTAGGAAAGTATAAAAACATCCCACTTTGCTAAAGCGATTCTAGCCATAAGAGGGCTAGAACCACTTTAAGAAAGTGGTTTTGAAAACAAAGTTTGAAAATATAGGCCAAAAGGCCACTTTTACATAACACTTTCCTAAAGCAACCCTAGCCATGAAAAGGCTAGAATCACCCTAGAATTGTGGTTTTGAAAACAAGTTTTTGAAAAAGAGATTTTGATGCAATTTTGAAAACAAGTTTGAAAATGATTTTTGAAAACAACTTTTTGAAAACGGATTTTGGAAGATGCAAGACTATGATATGCACAATGCAATTTGGGGTCGTGAACATATAAGGTTAAGGCTTCACCACATAATCAAGAGGGCCGGACCCACGTGGTCTCTGGTTAGACTAAAAGAAAGCCCCCGACACGGTGACTCTCCAATAGTCCAATCCTACACATAAACCGGGAGTCCCCTTGTTTCAAGCATGCAAAGAAAGGGGGGGAAAGAGATGGGGGATTAAAATAGAGAGAACCCAAGTGGGTTGGAGAGAGAAGAGAGAGGGGGGAAGTGCGGAAATTTAAATAGGGAGCCTACCTTGTTTCTTGTTTATTTGCGCGCCGTGCGGTCTTCGGTCTTTGGTCTTCGTCTTGATCTTCTTCTTCAATCTTCGAGGGTCGTCTTCAAGATTTAGATGGCAGCTCTTCAAGTCTTCAAAGGATGTTTGAAGGTTAGGGTGTGAGTGTATGGAGGAGTGTATGAGTGTATAGAAGGCTAGGGTTTGTTTAGGGGCTAGGGTTTGGAGAAACCTAAGGAGGCTAGGGTTTTGGAGGTGCTCGAGTTCTATATATCGAAATATAGGATTCTTAGGTTAAGTTTGCAGACCCCTTTCACGTTGATCGAGGCTCTGTATTTATAGAAGTTAGACAAGCCTGGCACCTGTTGCAGTGGCGCCAGGGCAAAATTTATACTAGCGCCACTAGTAGTGGCGCCAGGCCATTTTTTGGCTTGGCGCCACTACTAGTGGCGCCAGCCATTTAGGAAACAATTAAGGTCGGCAAGTAACGTATCTTTGACCAGATTTGGGCGCCTGTACTAGTGACTACCATGTAAATTTTAGCCTGGCTTCACTAGGAGTGACTCCGGAAAGTCCGGGAATGATTTGAAGGAGCGGGGAATGACCCGGAAGGCCGGAAAGGAGCAGGAACACTTGAAATAGAGTCCTGGAGGTATTTGACTTGAAAAGTGAGGGTAAGATGTGTCAGAAAGGTCGACCGGGCCTTTAGAGGCAAAACGGTCAACCGGACCAGAAAACTGTCAGGACAGACTCAGACTGTCCCAGAAGAAGACTTGGAATCTGGAAACATTATTTAGAATGTTCCCAGAGGTTGCCGGTTTGATTCCCAGAGCCGGTGTGGTCGGAAAAGGAGACCGGCCCACTAGGGGCAAAACAGTCATTTTGCACCGGGTTTGCCGGAACTGACTTGGAATGGTCCGGAAAGGTAAAGGAAGGTTGAGAACACTATAAAAAGTGTTCCTGGGTCATTACCGGTTTGATACCCAGAGCCGGTGTGGTTGAAGAAGGAGACCGGCCCTCCAGGGGCAAAACGGTCATTTTGTATCGGGTTGGCCAGAACTGACTCGGAATGATTCGGAAAGGTAAAGGAAGGTTGAGGATACTATAAAAAGTATTCTCAGAGGGTTACCGGTTTGATACCCAGAGCCGGTGTAGTTCCCGGGGCATCCGGATGCCTAAGGGCAAAATGGTCATCTTGACTGGAAAATCTCGGAAAAGGTCCTAAGGGTAGTTTGGTCATTTTTCACCGAAGTGAGATAACAGACACTGGTGTTGACCTGGGTTTTGAGTGTTTCTGCCACTCTAACGGTGTGAGTATTTCCGCTACTCAGACGGGGTTTGATGATTTGTGAGTATTTCTGCTACTCGGACGGGGTTGAGTATTTCCGCTACTCTAACGGGGTTGATGATTTGGGAGTATTTTCGCTACTCTAACGGTTCTGTGAGTACTTCCGCTACTCTAACGGCTCTGTGAGTATTTCCACTACTCTAATGGTTGAGTATTTCCGCTACTCTAACGGCTCTGTGAGTATTTCCGCTACTCTAACGGTTGAGTATTTCCGCTACTCTAACAGCTCTGTGAGTATTTCCGCTACTCTAACGGTTCTGTGAGTAGTTTTGCTACTCGGACCGTCTCGAGGAATAAACTGTCTCGAGAGAGGGATTGGAAAGGGGTCTTATCGTCTCCGAAGAGACGTGCCTGGGTTTTGAGTGTTTCCGCCACTCTGACGGTTGTGTGAGTGTTTTCGCCACTCCGACGGTTTTGTGAGTGTTTCTGTCACTCCGACGGTTTTGTGAGTAGTTTTACTACTCGGACCGTCTCGAGGAATAAACTGTCTCGAGAGAGGGACTGGAATTGAAATAAGAAAGGACAATGCCCCTAAGGGCGTTTTGGTTATTTTGCCTCTATTTGGGTCTGACAGGCCCGCGAAGCGATGGAAAGGTGGAATTTAGACCTAGGGAATTGGATTCAATAGGAATATGCCCAAAATGACTTGAAAACAAGTCTGGACGGAGTGTAGACTGCCGAGCGGTCAAAAATGGGGTGCTTACAAGAGTTGTACCATTTTTCCTCTCTTTTTTCGTCACTTTTTCAAAAAACCAAGTTTTTTCGAGCCGCTTGGGTGTTAAAACTCCCAAACGGACTCGGACGTCCGTCAAACTTGACACATTGCAATGTCTAGGCACGAGTGACGTGTGGGAACAAATGGCACAAGTGACGAGTGGGAACAAACTGCACGGTCGCCGGACTCCCGGGGTGAGAGTTGTACCATTTTTTGTCTCTCTTTTTCTTGCACTTCTTCAAAAAAACAAGTTTTTTTCAAGTTGTTTGGGTGCTAAAAGCCCCAAACAAACTCGGACTTCCATCAAATTTGACACGTAGCAATGTCTATGAACGAGTGTCATATGGGAATAAACGGCATGGTTGCCAGACTCCCGAAGTGAGAGTTGTACCATTTTCCCTTCACTTTTAAAAAAAAAAAAACAAGTTTTTTCAAGCGGATTGGGTGCTAAAACCCCCAAACGGACTCGGATGTTCATCAAACTTGACACGTAGCAATGTCTAGGCACGAATGATATGTGAGAATAAACAGCACGGTCCCCGGACTCCCCGAGTGAGAGTTGTACCATTTTTTGTCTCTCTTTTTCTTACAGTTTTTCAAAAAAACAAGTTTTTTCGAGCCGTTTGGGTGCTAAAACCCCCAAACAGACTCGGACGTTCATCAAACTTGACACGTAGCAATGTCTAGGCATGAGTGACGTGTGGGAACAAATAGTATGGTCGCCGAACTCCCGGGGTGAGAGTTGTACCATTTTTCCTCTCTTTTTTCTTCAATTTTTCAAAAAAACAAGTTTTTACAAGCCGCTTGGGTGCTAAAACTCCCAAACGGACTCGGACGTCCGTCAAACTTGACACGTGGCAATGTCTAGGCACAAGTGACATGTGAGAACAAACGGCACGGTTGCCGGACTCCCCGGGTGAGAGTTGTACCATTTTTTGTCTCTCTTTTTCTTGCACTTTTTCAAAAAAAAAAAAAACAAGTTTTTTTGAGTTGTTTGGGTGCTAAAACCCCCAAACGGATTCGGACGTCCATCAAACTTGACACGTAGCAATGTCTAGATATGAGTGACGTGTGAGAACAAATGGCATGGTCGCGGGACTCCGGGTGTGAGAGTTGTACCATTTTTCCTCTCTTTTTCCTTCATTTTTTCAAAAAAACAAGTTTTTTCGAGCTGCTTGGGTGGTAAAACCCCTAAACAGACTTGGACGTCCATCAAACTTGACACGTAGCAATGTCTAAGCACGAGTGATGTGTGGGAACAAATGACACAGTCGCTAGACTCCCGGGGTGAGAATTGTACCATTTTTTATCTCTCTTTTTCTTGCACTTTTTTAGAAAAACAAGTTTTTTTGAGCCGTTTGGGTACTAAAATTTCAAACAGACTCGGACATACGACATACGTCAAATTTGACACGTAGCACGGTCAAGGCATGAGTGACTTGTGGGAACAAATGGCACGGTCGCCAGACTTTCGAGGTGAGAGTTGTACCATTTTTTTCTCTCTTTTTCCTTCACTTTTAAAAAAAAAACACGTTTTTTCGAGCCGCTTGGGTGCTAAAATTCCCAAACGAACTCGGATGTTTGTCAAACTTGACACGTAGCAATGTCTAGGCATGAGTGACGTGTGGGAACAAATGGCACGGTCGCCGGACTCCTGAGGTGAGAGTTGTACCATTTTTTGTCTCTCTTTTTCTTGCATTTTTTCAAAAAAACAAGTTTTTTCAAGTCGTTTGGGTGCTAAAACTCTCAAACGGACTTGGACATCCATCAAACTTGACACATAGCAATGTTTAGGCACGAGTGACATGTGGGAAGAAACGGCATGGTCGCGAACTCCCGGGGTGAAAATTGTACCATTTTTCCTCTCTTTTTCGTTCACTGTTTTAAAAAACCAAGTTTTTTCGAGCTGCTTGGGTGTTAAAACCCCCAAACGGACTTGGACATCCATCAAGCTTGACACGTAGCAATGTCTAGGCACGAGTGACGTGTGAAAACAAACGGCACGGTCGTTGGACTCCTAGGGTGAGAGTTGTACCATTTTTTGTCTCTCTTTTTCTTGCATTTTTTGAAAAAAAACAAGTTTTTTTGAGCCATTTTGGTGCAAAAATTTCCAAACGGACTCGGACGTCCCTCAAACATGACACGTAACACGGTCAAGGCACGAGTGACTTGTGGAAACAAACGACACGGTCGCCGGACTTCCGGGGTGAGAGTTTTACCATTTTTTCTCTCTTTTTCCTTCACTTTTTAAAAAAAACACATTTTTTTGGAGCCGTTTGTGAGTTACAAGACTATTTATTTTATTACTGGTATTATATATTTATTTTTCATTTCATTTTGTTTAAAATTGTACTTATTATTTATTTCAATAAGCCTATATATTTATATACATATTGTTTAATTATCTTTTCTTTTGTTCATTATTATGTCTAGTATTTGTATTTTTTTGTTTCAGGTTATTCCCAAAGAATAGGTCGATGACTTATTTTGCAAGAGATTACAAACTCTATTTTCTTGTATGAATGTTTGATATTTTGCAAGAAACTACGTGTTTTATTTTTGTGATATGAATTTTAATGAAAGACAATGTTTGTTTGGATAAATGAGTGTTAAAAGATGTATTAATTAATTTTGTTAGGCATTTTTGTAAGTACTTGATTTTTGAATGAATGCGTGTATTTCATTGTTTGAATCATGTTGATTGTATATTTTATCAGGTTAAACAAGAATTTACAAAAAAATTTATAATATAAATGCGAAGCTCATTTTTTCAAAAATAAAGGCATTAAACTGCCGCTAAAGTGTAAAAGAGCCACATGAAGGATTGGTCGTTCATATTCATTTGCGACGGTTAATGCCGTCGCAAAAAGTACTCTTAACATTGTAGTCGTAAATAGTATTAGTGACGGTTATCCCGACGCTAATATTCTTTTTGCGACGGCCTATTAACCGTCGCAACAGAATTGTTACCTACGAATAGTATTTATGACGGGATGTTTACTGTCGCACAGCTGTCGCTAATAGTGGCTCATGCCGTCGCATAGCCATCGCTAAAAGTATTTGCAACGTTGGCAATTTCGTCACCAAAAATGCCGTTGCAACCCCTTCGCAAAAAAGTATTTGCGACGGTCTTGAGCCGTCGCAAAAAGTGTTTTTTCTAGTAGTGATACATTTGACTTTTTTACAATGGTTAATTGCAAGTACACCATCTGAACTATGACTCAGTATCACTGTGCCCCTAAACTTTAAAACGTAACAAGTTAAACCCCAGAACTACTAATTTGTATCAATCAACCCCTTCTATTGGCAATATATTAGCAATTAGTTAGGAGAATAAATAAAAAATTATCATGCAACTTACACATATTTACAAAAGTTCATTTTATACATAAATTGCATTATCTATTTGTTATAATTGTCTAATAATTGAAATCCTATTTATATTACTGCTCTATTTACGTGTCATTTTAAGAGATATTTCAGTCATTAAGCAATTATTATGTCAAGAAAATATCAATTTAGGTACAAAACTATACTTTTATGAACATGTTCAAGTCAAATAACAAATTTTTGTCCATTTTTTTAACGAATTACTAATATGAGGAGTTGATTTATACAAATTGATAATGTAAGGAGTTAACTTATTACGTTTTAGAGTTTAGAGGTAAAATGATATTGAATCATAATTTATTAGGTGTATTTGTAATTAACTTTTTACAACCGAGTATGTACTTTTATTTTCTATAACTTCAGCGTTTTATGCTTTCAATTCTTATGGCATAGCACGTGCATCACACGTGCTCATCACTACTCTATAAATAGAAAGACATTAGACACACCCTTTAAATTTTAGTAGTTGTCATTGCACGTGTGTAATGAAAGCGAGAAATATGTACACATTAATGGTTAATTCTATTAAATTGATGTTAAGTCTTTTGTCATGATAGCCATTTTGAGAAATACAAAGAAGTATACATATATTAAGTTCCTTGTATCTAATGTTGAAACTCGTTCTATTATTGGGCAGGGTAGTTCAACAATTAGTGTCTTATGTCGCAGTATGGAGCACTGATTCAATTGTCATGCCATCATAAATTTTTTGCAGGAGCATCTGAAAAGGTTAATTGAAAAGGTTATTAACGCATTTGGAACAACTAACCACATGCTCAAACCAGTGATCTAACTCTTACTAAATTGCTAAATGAGAAAATAACCACGACATAGCTATTATTTAACATACTTCTTCGAATACTTATTGAAAGAAATTTTTATTTTGTTGGTTGGTTTTATGTTGAGATGGTAATAAAGTTTACTATGGATAGCACCATGTTATAGGTTGTGGTGTCAGTTGACCCCACTGGAGTTTTAAAATTTTTTTTAGTTAATGTAATATTTTTTTATAATATTTATTATTTTTATAGTTTGACCCCATTTAAAAATAATTAACTGGAAGATCTCACAAGTAAAAGAAGTGGGCCATGTTTCAATAACAAAAAATTTGAGCACCTTGTTAAAATAAAAGTATTGAATTTTCAAAAACTTGTACACAAAATCTAAAAGTAGATTCTCTTTATATTAATGTTATATGTATGCATCTAAGAAGTCATGTAGTTCATAATTATGGTTTTATCTTTAACTGCTCAATACTAATACAAAATTTTTTTAATTTCATACCTGTTTTGTATTTTTTTCATAGTCCCACTCGTATGAGAGAGGTCTATAGAAGGAAATATAATGGCGTAAAATTATCAACATACTGTAAAATATATTTTAAATAAAGAATAATTTCAACCATCCAACTTTTTTAACCTCTTTTTCATATGTACAAAAACATATCTATTATATATAAGCATATATACACATTCTATAAAGTACAATGTACAAAAAAAATATTTTAGATTAGAAAAAGGAAAAGAGCAAATAGGAAAAATGAAAAGATTAAAGAAAAAGTGTTCTTCATATTTATATGGTGTTATGCTCATTCATAAAAAAAATAAAGATGAATAAATTGAAACTCTATTATTTCCACATTCAGTTCCTCTAAGAGATTTAATTATCCCCAGTTAGTCAATAATGCATGTGTGTTGGCTTGGATAACTTAGTCTTGCATTTTAAAATTTTAAATTAATATGTAAATATTTAGTTGTTCAAAATGGCATAATTTTATAGTCTATTATGATAACTGATCAATATATAATTAATTTAATTTTATAATATTTAATCATTAAACGAACCCACTGAAGAAAAATTTTGAAGCCGCCACTAATGTCGACCTAAGATCAATGTTCAGACTGATTATACCAAATAGCTCTTGAGGTGGAATAATTGGGAAGGGTGACTCCAAGTATGAATACTACTCATTGTCTTCATGTTTATCGAAATATTCTTTAGTTGATACGTTTTCTTCCAATATTCCTATACATTTGAATTTTTTTTGTTTTTCTTGTTTTGGCAATTGAGTGTAATTTATTTTAATTATTTTGAGTTTCTTGTAATTCAATTCCAATGGCGTAGAACGTGCATCGCAAGTGCTTGTTCTTAGATTAGTAATTGCCATTGCATGCGTATAAAGAAAGCAAAAAATATATATAGAAATTAATGCTTAATTCTATTTAATTATTGTTAAAAGTATGAATGCTTTTCATTTATATATGTCTGCTGAAGTATTATTTAGTTGATATATTTTTGTAGACAATTTGTTTACATTATTTTTCTTGGCAATTGATTATACTTCATTTTAAATATTTTACCCATTTTATACTTTCAATTCCAATTGCATAGCAAATGAATTGCCCATGCCCATCAGTAGTATATAAATACGAAAAAAGAAAAAGTGAAACCTTGCCAGTTTTGGTAGTTGCCATTGCACCGTAAAGAAAGCGAGAAATATATACAAATGGATGTTTAGTTCTATACATTTTTTTTTTTTTTTTTTTTTTTTGTGCAATTGAGTGTAATTTATTTTAAATATTTTTTCTTTTATATTTTCAATTCCAACGGTGTGGCACGTGCATTGCACATGCCCATCACTATTATATAAATACATAGAAAAAGAGACATCTTTCCAATTTTAGTAGTTGCCATTGCATGTGTAAGGAAACGAGAAACATGCACACAATAGATGCTTAATTCTATTTAATTATTGTTATTCTTTTGTCCCAATTGTCATTTTCTAAAAATACTGAGAAGCACACATACTGAAGGTTCCTTGTCAGGGCTAAACCATGAAGCCAACAAACCCTTGCTTTAACATCCCTAATTTTGAAGGCCCATTTTTTTTTTTTTTAAATCTCACGTGCCATAAATAAATGCCCTATATAGTTTTTACATCATTTTTTATAGGAAAAAAAACGCCCCAATTTAGATGAAAAACAAAAAATTGTTAAAAAAAAGAAAGTCCAAAATCAACTGCACTAGTGACATTAGAAAAAAGACCGGTTTAAAAAAAAAAAATACATTGTGCAAAGAAATTATTTTTGCCTGGATCACAATGCTGAGCTTTGAGATGCATGCCTGCTGAATTAACTTGTGTGGAAGCATGAAAATTGGTTAAGTACGAACCACAGAAAGCTTAAAAATTGAAATGTCAGCTCCTTTAAACCAATTGCTACGTTACTGAAGTATTTGCATCACACATACGAGATACTAGACTAACAACTTACTTTTTTTGTAATAAAATAATGACAACATTAATGTCAATTATAATGATAACACCACCAATAACAACAACATTGTAATAATAACAATGACAGATTATAATACAAATAACAACAATAACAGCTTTTTTGCTTTTTTGCTTTTCTTTCCAGTCACCACCAAATTCTCAAATCCATCACATTCACTTTTCTTTCTTTCTCTGTATCTATTGGGTTGGTTTATCTTCATAGTTTCTTAAGTTAACTGCAAAACCACTCAACCTTAAACTTTTTTTCTCTATGTTCTACCTCTTGCTTTCTTGTCATTCAAGTGGCTATCCATACAAATGGTTGCTTGAAGCAGAGGCCCATATTGTATTCATTTCACATTTTGATTCATTCGCATTTTAGGATTATAAAATGGGAGGGGAAACAAAAAAATAAAAGAAGATGAATGCATATCCATCTTATCCTTGGGCTGGCAAGGTGGTTGCAGCAGCTTTAGATAAGGACATGCAAGTGATTTTTACCACTAGCTGAATGCTTTCATGAGAGACCATCTATTAGAATCTGGATGAAGTATTAATGAGTATAACCTCGAGGATCTGACCTTCTTGAATAAATAAGTCACGGCAGAGTCTCTTCAGATAAGCATAATCTGGTTTATCCTCAAACCGCAATGATCGGCAATAGTGGAAGTATGATATGAATTCAGATGGAAAACCTTGGCAAAGGACCTGTTGAAGATATTTTAACATTCATTATATTCTGTCTCCAGTATTTGCTCTACTAATACACTGACCAATCAATTACTGATGAGTTCAATCCTAATTATCTCACGTTATTCAACATACACAAATGAGATTATTAAAGGCTACTTGCAGTGGTTAAGGAGATAAAGTATACCTCTATTGAAGTAAGCATCTTCTTTTCACTAATCTTATCATATTTCTGTTTTTTTATTCCAGCCTTTAGGCCCTGCCAGGGAAGGCTGGTGAACAGGAATATAGCAAGTCATGACAATAATATAGCCTGTAACAAACTTCTTGAATAGAAACAAGGGATTGGATTCAATACGGGTTACAAAAGCAATATAGCATATCCAACCTTCCTCTAAGGAAAAACATAAGCACATAACCAAGAGATTCCACGTCATCTCTTCTGCTTTGCTCTGCAGGCAAAGCAAATATAATTCAAATGGCATGTGAAGCAAAATAAATCAAAACCTCTAGTAATTAATTGGAAAACATAACTAATGCAGCACTTACCAACTCCAAGATGAGTGTTAACACTAGCATAACGAGCTGTGCCTGTAAGATTCTTGTTTTCCCTGTGAAGAAAAATAATGTTGAGAATCAAGCAGCAATTCTTGTAAATGTGGAAGAATGCATTGAAATGACTAAAACATGAATAAGGTAAACTGTTCAGAAAACAACTATATTAGAATCATGGAATCTAAAAGAGTGGGGCTATATCCACAGCTAGCCACCCCCCAGCCTCCAGCGCATGAGACAAAAAGGGTGTGAAAGACCGGGGCAGTTGCACATGGGCGGGGACTAGATACCTGGCAAGCTGCAGCAGTGGCAGGCTGGCTCCAGGTTTATGTGTTGCAATCCCACATCGGCTGGGGGAGGAGAGGGGATAAATAAGTCCCGCTCTGCCTTAGCCTTTTAACCTTACTTTCAAGAAAGTGGAAGTTCACTTTTAACCTTACTTTGTGAGTCGTTTGAGCAGGAAAATGAATAACTGTTATTCATTTCTGTTTGCTAAGTTTTAGTTGGAGAAAGCAACCGTGACATCTAGCTTGATGTGCTTCCACTGAAAGCATGTCACATGATGACAGGTCAACTGTAAGTACTTACGGGAATGCTAGAACAGATACCTAAAGATTACCTAAAATAAAAATTAAACAGATTTCAACAAAAGGAAAAGGGAACCCAAAAAAGGAAAAAAAAAGCAAGATCCAGAGGGAGAGAAAGAGGGGGTAGGATTGGGGGGTAGAAAGAAAGACCAAGAAGCTGTGGAACCATAGGGCTACCAGACTAAAATGGCGCAACTGTGAGTCCTGAAGGCACAAGTAGAAATAGTTTACTCAATGCATTAATATGGGCTCCATCTTCAAGGCAAATGTGCAGTGGAGAATACGGATGCTTTAAAACATTTGATTGAAAAGCAGAAATGGAAACAAACTGCTACTGACCCAAAAAGCTCTGAAGGAAGGACAATAGAATAGAATATAGTTGCTCAATTTTAGAGGGAAATTCAAGAGTTTCTAATCATGTTCAACCCTAACATACAGCAGGTGACATGGTGATGAGTATATTAAAGCTGCATTATAGGAGTTGCAGTCAAAGGATGGAGAAATTTTCAATCAATCTTGAGGATCCTGGCAATCATGCTTGCATAATGCATGTAACTGCAACATTGTTAGCAGGTTCAAGATTCTCAAGAAGGAGAATATCTAAATCCAGAAATTATTACTAAGTGGTTAGAGGGTTGTTATGTGACAAATAAGAGGGAGACTTTGGGTGAAAATTTATCTTGCAAAACGACGTGGAAACAAACAATACATTAAGGCATTTAGGATATTAGCTTTGCTGGATCCTGGAATAGCATGATGTATTCTAAGAGTTGTAGATGCTTTTTCATTGTTTTCCTAGTTTTTGCATTAGAATCCTTTTTGAATTTCTCTACGAATATTCCGTTTAAAACATTCAATTCTCAGAATGTACTATATTTGTTCTCTGCCAAAGGAATGCTATTGCAGCCATCTGGGTTGCATCAAGTACAACAGAATTATGAATTACCAATGATCAACCCTGCACTCAAGGAGAAAGAGATAAATGGATAGACAAATAAACAAATATATACATACACGCACAGAGAGAGAGAAAGAGAGAGAGAGAGAGAGAGAACAAAACAAGCTTAAAATAAGTGTGCATAGGTACAAACTTATTAGACTAGCCAGATTAAAATATTGCTTTCAAACCTATTTCTCAAAAGTTTGAAATTTTCCAAAGTTATTGACCAACTACTCGTCGAGAAGAAATAACTAGAAATTTTTTCTAGTAAGAGGATTACTTAGGCAATAGTTTCTGGTTTCTGAAAATAGTATTATTTGCTTCAGGACCACATTATTGGAATTAACTTATCTGCATGTGTAAGTCAAGCATTCAACTCCAGTACTACTTAGGCACATGCAGTAAGTTTCCGCCCATTCTCTGACTTTTTAGAGCCTGGAAAATGGTTCCTTGTTTAATTAAACTAACTTGGTGCACCTTTATCAAACCATTCTTTCTGCTAAAGGTATGTGAGAACCTACGGTTAAAATATACTGCTCTGAAAGGTTTATTTCAGTTGCAAAATCAAGTCTGAACCCTTGGGATTGGAAAGGCCACCTAAGCCCCACTCAGCCAACCCACACCTTCCAGGTATGCAACCCAAGCTCATGTTCGGCTGAGTAAGACCCATATTGCCAGAATGGAAAAACTGAAAGTGGAAGCATAAACAGAAATAGAAACAGAAACAGGAAACATGATCAAAGAACATTATAGGACAGGGGAAGCAGCAAGGAAATCCATGTTGAATGCGAAAGAAAGATAAAATTACTGATCGACTTGACAAGACATAGGAAACACACAGAACAGTTGTGTCGCTAAGAAGTGAGAACTTCCAAGAATAATCCAATAATTTTTACTAAAATTATTAATTGCAGAACAGAGCTTCAGTAGCACTAAATATAAGAACATCTATGGGAAGCATGTTTCTCAAAGTTTCCCCAACATTTCCTAAGGTTTTCTGGAAAGTATCCCATGAGTTTCTCCAGAGTTTCTTGTACATTTCCAAACACTTTTTTAATGGTTTTCCCTAAAATCTCGCAGAAGTTTCATCCCAGATATTGAAACATTGTTCATAGGGAAAGACGGTTTCCCAGCAATTGTAGTCAGATCAAGGTTCCGGTTCTTCAGTTTGGATAAATGAATATATTTTTCTTGCACTAGTTATAGGCTGTCTTTCTTAATCCACCTAGCAATTGATAACTATAGTTAGATCAGAGTGCTGGTTCTTCAGGTTAGATATGATAAATAATTATATTATCTTGCACATTTTAGAGACAGTGTCTTTCTTAATGCATCTAGCAATTGATTAAATATAACTTAAAGCTTCTTGATAAGGTATCAATGGGTAGACATCAAAGACCTTCAAGAACAAGTATTAGAATCTTGTAACGAAGGTGCTGATTTTGTGATGTCCATTTCGAAACATATCGGAGCAAGGGCCCTATGCTTCAAGAGTTGCTAAGATAGTATGTAGGACAGAAAGTTAATTAAATGTCACGGAAATTTAAAGCAACAACCATTAACATATTACTAATAGAAAACCATACGAGTATTGTATGTAAAATATATATAATAACCAGATTAGTACAAGTAATAACATTAGCTCAGGCTTCATACCCAAAGGTTCACCAGAGCCCAACCAACCTTATGCCCCTTTTGGGGTTGCCTATTTTAGAGTGCTTCTGCTTAATCAAAAAGGTGTTTGGAAACCTTTGTGTTGGCTTAAAATTAAACACATATCCAGCTTATTTGAGAAGTACCTCCAAAGGTGCTTCTCAACTTGTTGGTTACATGGGGCCCATTCACACACGTGAATTATAACAGTTTCCAAAATTGTCCTCAAACAAAAGTGATAATTCCATGCATGTCCATATTTTTCACACTTTTTTAGCAACTTTTGCTAAACATATTCACAGCTTTTTTTTCAAAAATTACCTGTAAATAAGCGCCTTCCAATAAGATCAGCAACTCTAAAAGGATAGGGCTTTTCAATCCAAGCCCAACCTAAGTTTATGAAGCTCGATCCAAGCTCGCTTATCATTAAGGTTACATGAGTTTCAACTCATCCAATTTGCAGCCCATTAATAACCTATTTAGCATATGGGCTCTTCACAATAAACTTGATACAGTAGTTTGTTACTGTTGGTTTTCCTGTTACAATATGATGGGACTAAAGGAGTTTGCATGTATAACCAAAGGAAGAATAAATAGGAATTTAATTTTATTAAGAGTTTGAATTTGTCTAGGATTTCAGAATTTTATTTGGACTATGCTTCTTTGTGGTATATATCGAGTTTAGTGTAAAACTTGAGCAGAGTATTATTGATTTGAGTTTGAAATTTGATTTCCTCTCTGGTTTTCTCTCTTTTGGACTCTCTGTCATCTTTTTCTCTTCACTGTTTATTCGTGTCCTTCTTCTTTCCCTTCTCTCTATTCTTCTTCTTCTTGCTAGTGGTTCTATGTCACAATAGGATTTGTTTTACAGCCCTTCCTGACTAATGGCAGCTTAGTGAGCAAAAACAAGACCTAGAAGTACAAGTAAGAACCACAAGCTATCCTGCCTCCTGAGTCTATCAAGAGGAGACTTCAGGTCAATAGATCACTACGGACCCATCACAAGAAGGAACCTGACAGTACACTTCTGCAAACCCATGAAAGACCAAATTCTGGCTGATACATTCAACTTTAACTGAGTAGTTGTGATGCAAAACCTTGACTTTTTAGAATGAAGCTTGTCGTTTTCGTTTCTTTTTATTGCAGTAACAGTATATGCTCTAAATGCATTTTAGAGCATAAAACATGGGGTACTTTAAAACTAACTAGAACAAGTAAAAAGTACCTAAGGGAAAAAGGCAAAGAACAAGAGTTACTTCAAGAGCATCAAACTTTATATTGTGATTTGACAACCACTTCAATAAATCCTAAATGACTAACTCAATAGCAATTCAGAAAGTACTTCCAATAGTATTGCTAATAAGTTTTTGCTAAAAAGAGCATCAAATTTTTCAAGAAGTACAACAAGAATGACGTCATTTTGCTGCCTGCCAACTTCAAAATCTAACAAGAAAAAGAATAAAGGCAATACCTGTATGGTATGTGCTTATGAGTTTGAAGATCCCTATACTTTTTTGCAAGGCCATAGTCGACGACGTATACCTACAGCATGATCAACCAAATAAAAAATAACTTCAGAAAATATGAAGCAAATCTCTGGCATTCAAAAATCTGACACTACCTTGATAGAGAGCTTTTGTTCTCTTAATTTCACCAACTTTTTACCCCATGAGCAGGCATATAAACATGGAGACCCGTACCAATTTATCAAATGCAAAAAATGGAAGATAATAAATTGCCAGAGAAACATACCAACAACAGTTACATTATGTATATGGACAGAGTTATGCAATGCAGAATTCACAATGTCAATTGCAAACCTGATTCAATACAAATTGGATCTGTCATATGCCAAGACTCTAAATAGAGAAAGGTCATTGCAATCACCAAAATTGTATATGGTCATAGACAATACAGTTGCTTTCCAATACACATACAGGATGTCAAGCAGAGTAACGACTTAAAGCAAGAAGCAAGGGCATAGCAATAGATGCATGTTATTTGAGAATTCACAATACATAGGTTGTATGTTCATCGGTGTTGTAGTGCATATAACTGGAAGAACAATAGAATAAGTTAATAATTAAAAAGAAACAACCTCATCATCAGTTTCATGACAGGAAAGCATAAGAGATTTTTCGGCAGAATTTTAATGTAAAAGCAGAGACAAGGATACGTGTATAACTTAATAAAAAAAAATGCAGATGTGTATAAACTTGTTTTGGACAGAGGAATTATCTCGACAAGTTTCCCAACTTACTTATCATTTATAAGAAGCTCCTACAGAATATACCTGAATCAATCTCGGACATATCTCATGATAAGTAACCCAAAAGAAGCAAAGTTTATTTTGTTTTTTTTCTTGGGAAGTTACCAAACATCATTAAGACACCTCAAGGGGATGCTACCTGTATACAAAAACTTCTATAACCAAAAGGGCCAACTAATAAGCCATATGTTCCTTACACTTCAAAACTATCCACAAATTCCAAGAAAGCCTAGGCTAGGACTAACTCTCGCTGAAAGCCAACGATACAAAATAGACAACAAAAAATTGCTTTTCAACCTCTACAATGGCTGTTTGGGTCCTTGAAAGGAGTTCCTATTCCTTTTGCCCCAAACTAACCAAAGAAAACAAAAAGGTACAAACCACCATGTCTTCTTTCTCCTTTCGCAACTCTAGCACCCCACCAGCTTTGTAACATTTTGGACACTGTTTTGGGATTTAGGAAACACCCAGCTCATCCCAAACGAATTCAAAGCTAGAGCTCAAAACTCTCTAGTGCAATCACGATGAAGTAAGATATAACTTACCAAACCCCCATCCTTTTTACAAAGATAACACCCATTCACAAAAGTACGCCGCCTCTTAAACAAAGTTATCAATAGTAGGAATTTTCTCCTAAGTAGCACACCAAACAAAGAAGGCAACTTTCGTTGGGGCTCCACTAGGCCCCTCGCGACCTCTGCAACACCTTCAGGCCCTTCTCCAGCCACCTCTACAACTCAGCTGTATGCAAATACAAGTTCTGATTCTGAACCGAACTTCTCTTCCAAGAGCCCACCAAAACCCTAGTGGAGCTCTCCCAACCACCGCATTCTCCCTCCGGCACACATAACTTCTCTCTTTTCTCTAGAGATGGAAAAAATTCTGGAGGGGACGACCTTCCAACCCAGAAATCCCCCCCCCCCCCCCCCCCCCCCCCCCCCCCCCCCCCCCCCCCCCCCCCCCTCCCTTGGGATGCCTCTCTAAGCTTGTGGACAATCCAATACGTCTCTACTCCAAACACATTGTAGACCTCTAAATTCCTCTCCCGCATTCCACCACCACTACAACCACCACCCGTGACTCACCCTTCCCTCCATCAACCATGTCAAAGGTTTTCCAGCTCAGCTGCATAATCTTCCATCCCACCATTTTTTCAGAATCAAACCACTTACAAGGGATTCTAGAGATACATACTTTATCTACCCACCTCTTCCTGAAAAAATAACCTTGAGTGCCATGTTATTTGGTGTTAGAGCCTAAATCCATGAAGGGCATCAACATGGTGCAATGATCTTTTTGTTGACCCAATGCCTTGATTTTGATAATAACAAAACTTGGTTTAATGATCTAATAATTCTACTTAAGTGTGTAAATTAATTATTAGATTTCTATCATGGCTTGAAGCTTATCATAATGGAGGATTTGTGATGCAAAGATTAGAAAGAAAAATGAAAAGCATGATGAGATGACGTATTCAACAATGGTGATATCATGAAGGAACTTCAATATAATGAAAATCTTGAATTGAAGATTGATAAGTATGAACAAATGGCATATTCAACAATAGTAATCTTATAGAGAATGAAAATATTTCAAGATGATGGATATCAAGGAAGAAAATTGAAAATGCTCAAAGCCTTGGATAAAAAGAAAAAGCCATATATGTTGAAGATTCCTCAAAAATCAGTTAAAATAAAAAGATCTTAAGTCTTGAAAGCTCTCTTGAAGATCTTGAAGGAAACATGAATGAATAGATGAAACAATAATGATTAAAGAGCTTTACAAGTAATTAAAATGGAGTTAATCCATCTAGAATATATTAAAGATGTTATTCGAGTCATCAAACCTTGAAGAAGTATTTGTAAGCCTTAAAAAGCTTATTTGGATGATTCTTGAAAAGATTAGAGACTTTGGAAAAGAATGAAGAAAAGCTGCAAAAACAAGTTTTCTAGCAAAAAGAGCCAACCCCTTAAGTTTTAGAGACGACTCTTTCAAACAGAGTCTTGAAAATCTGTTAGAGACTCAAAAGAGTCGACCCCTCATCATTCAGGAGTCGACTCATTTCAACAGAACCTAAAAATTTTAAAAACTGCTTAAAAGAGTCGACCGCTCACTATAAAAGAGTCGACTAATTAGGACAGAGAATTGAGTTTCCAGATTCTGACCAAAAGAGTCGACTCCTACAAGTCATGAGTCGACCCCTCAAAACAAAATGCTGAATCAGACTGTAAAAAGAGTCGACACATTGTAAAAAGAGTCGACTTCCGAGAATAACGGCTATATTTCTGACAGGCGTTATGGTCTAATCTGCCACCAAAATTTCTCTTATACTTCTCCAACGACTAGAATCGATTCATAGCTTTAAATACAAGATATCTACAGCTTCTATACAGATGATGAGAGTGATTATACCATTGGTATCAAGAGCTTGAAGCTGAAATTTTTTGTGCCTTAACTGCCACATATTTTTTTATGAGTGTTTAAGGTTATTCATTAAGTTGTACTTGATCATCTACTCATTAGGAGAGTTACCCATTGTATAACCTTTATTCATTTCACTTGGATGGGTTTGTAAACCTATAAGTTTGAGTGTTTTTAGGTAAAAACACTTGTAAGTTTAAGTGAACCTTGGATAAAATCACTTGTAAGTTTGAGAGAAATTTGGACAAAATCTCTTAGATTTTGAAAGCTTGGAAAGGAGCTTTTGTAAGAGTGAGCTGGGAACTTGTGGCAAAACCAGCAGCTGTGTAAGGAGTGTTACATAGTGGAATACCTTCGTGAGGATCGAAGAAGAGATGACGTAGGCAATGTTGGCCGAACCTCTATAAATCTGGTGCTCTTCTTTTCTTGCTCTGTTTTGCTCATTTTCTCACTATACATGCTTGCATAAATATATACTTTATTATATACTTTACTTGCTTGATATATACTTTGATTAATTATTGTTGAAATACATAAACTGTTTTTAGTTGCATAATTTGTTAAAAATTCTGTAAAACCCAATTCAACCCCCCCCCCCCCCCCCAAAAAAAAAAACCCACCCCACCCCACCCCCTCTCTTGGGTTACCTTCTTGGGCCAACACTTTTTACTCTTGATAACAAAACTTTAACATCTTTATAAGTGGGGGAAATGATGTATCTGGCCCCTTAAATAGAATCTTTTGCTCTCCAAAAGCAAAGTTGACTTTTGAAGTGTCCCATATCTCTTAGTTACATTCAGACTATCAAAATGACAGTGCCAATAAATCATGAAATCCATCCAAGCCCTATTCTCCAGCATTTTTAGCTGTTATGCGTTCAATTGACCACCTCACTGGTGCTGCCCTTGTTCCACTGTATTTCTCTTCCAAGAACTAACAGTAACTCATTAAAAACTTTCTCCAAAACAGATCCATACACATTAGTAGTAGAATGGATTAAATGTTCTCTTCATTCACAAGTGCCATGCCCCACATAGTGCCACTACATCCTATGTAGATGCACTGACAAATTGAATGCAACACAAACTTGAAAAGCAAGTAAACCTTTGGACAAGACATTCAAACTCAGTCAGTAAGACTAAACCAAACTGAAAAATTAAGCCCCCAAATCAAAATCTCAAACTCAGTCGGTAAGACTAAACCAAACTGAAAAATTAAGCCCCCAAATCAAAATCTCACACTAGAGCCCAGTACTTTGATTAGCAAAACACCAAAAAATAGAACATATAATATATAGTTCCATGTTCTGAACAAAGTCTAGCAACGTTACCTTATTTATTCAGGGCCCTAATATATTATAAGAAACTGAGGGAAACTTGTGACAGTCCCAACAATAATCAATGTTAACCTTCTTTGCACAGTCTTTTGTTCTTAGAAATGTTGGGTGACAAGAAAGAGCAAGGTAAAAAAAGGGAGAGAGGAAAATAAAATCGCTCTCTTGTTTGATTGTGCAGGGAAAATGAGAAGTAAAAGAATATATATACTCTTAGACATCAATTTTCTTCATTTGGTAGCTTGGGGAAAAATAAGCAGAAATTACAAGAAGGAGAGGTCCACTAAACAACCAGAATGGCCATTTTCAAGCTACCTAGCACAAGCCCCGACATTGAATGCGCTTTCCAACTTGTTTTATTTTTCCCCTTTTCTGAGGTAACCAAATAAGGGAAAATGATCTCAAATTTCTTTTCTTTTTTCTTTTCCTCCCTATAACTACTTGCCCAACAGGGTAGGAGTGTGCTTCTTGTGGGAAACTACATGCACTCTCAAAAAGTCTTGGTTAAGTTGTCATTATGAAAACAGCATCTATTTCTTGTCTTAATCAGTTCTTTACAATGGCTTAATGACGATGAATAACATCGAATACTGCTCTCAGGCCAGATATGGAGGACCTCAGAACATATTGCACACATATATAAAGCAAATGGAAGTCATAAAAGAGATTTATGCATGGAAAATGGCAACCATATGTGACGTTGGAAAGGATGCAACATAATCTCTTGCAAGAAGTATGTGCATAACATGAAATCAAGTACCTGATTTGCTTTTCGTCCCAAACCCATTACTAAATTAACAGGCTTTATATCACGATGAAGAAAACCCCTTGAGTGCATATACTCAACTCTGTTAATCTGATAAAATTGAAGAAACTGTCAAAGGGAAACTAAAAACATAGATAAAATATTTGCTTAAAAAACAAAAGTAATATAACATACTAACTGATCTGCTAGCATCAACACTGTTTTCAAAGAGAACTGCCTATTGCAATAGTTGAACAAGTCTTCAAGACTAGGCCCAAGAAGGTCAATAACCATGACATTGTACTCACCTTCATGTCCAAACCACTTGAGATGGGGAATTCCTGCTGTAGAGTAAACGCAATATTTGAGACTACCTTGATTTATATATAACACATATATCTCTGTTTCTGTAATATCATGAACTACAACACTGAATCACAAAATTAAAACCTGTTCCTGGAGGAGCCAAACAACAACATGGTAACTTACTTCCTCCTTGCAGGAGCATGTACAATTTGGATTCATACTGAAGCTGAGGGTGCTTAGTTTTTGCAGATTCCTGAAAATTGCAAACCCAAATGAAAGAAGAAAGAAAACTATTTTAGACCTCATGGACTTTCATGCAGTAAATAGGGAAAGACAATTCATAATTGTCTGCTCCACAAGCAAAGAAGCTGATTCAGTGACATGGACCTCGTCACCTCGCAGATATTTTGATTACACTAATTAGTTAGGACAATTCTAACAAATAAAGGATAAATAAATTACTCAGGAAACTCATAGATTTATAAAAATCAGTTAATTTTCTAAATCCTAGAGAAGCGATAAAAATGATTGCGTATATTTAAAAACTAGCAATACCCAAAATATACGATTCGAGTAAGCAGCTGAGAATAAGATGGATGAACCAAAATAATGACAAAGAATAACAAACACATCTTTTTTTATGACCAAGGGTATTCCCAGCTTCTGCAGGACCAATCCCCTAGAACACCTGAGCATGCCTACCACACACGGATTGGATAATCTGGGAATAAATGTGATGGCCTGGATACCCATGGGGGAAATTGAAACTCATGGCCATTCGCACCTAAGTAAGGGTCCCAAGCCGACTATTCTAACTCTACCCCATGGGGATCAAGAATAAAAAACACTTCCTATGTTTGGACCTCTAATTTTCAAAAGCTAATCTATGAAGTCTGCAATGTTATATATTCAACGGCATCTTGATTAAACTGAATGTTTCCACACTGCACGTGTCTCCCAATAGCCAGGAACAGTATTCTCACTAATCACAACCAGAGAGTGCAAGAAATTGCATTTTTGCCTCTTTTTTTAATTACTAAATAGCATTGTTGCCTCCTTATATCTGCTTGACTGTAGTTGTCACTTCAAAGCCAAACGCAACTGACGAGTGTCATATCCAAAACCAAGAAACAGAACACTACTGCCAGAGCTTTTGGGACCTTGCTGTAAAGAAGATCAGTGAACACCCAGTGGTTGGAAGATAGGTTATATTTCATCTTTTGATGGAACTGTAGACCTGATTGATCATTCCTTACATCATCCAAATTCATCACATCCACATCCAGGTGCCATTTTTTTACTAATGCAACTCCACGAGATTGAAGAAAACCAGACAACTGCAGTATTTTCCATCCTATTTAGGACCATATCTCCTACTATAACTAACTTCTTTTTTACTTCTACACCTGCTCAGAGCACCGGTAATATGAACATCCTAGTAAATAAGTTCATTAAAAATGTTACGAACCCCAAGTTTGTGAAATGATTAAAAACAGAAATTCAAAATGATTCACTTGCAATACATGACAAGGATAACAACAAATCTTACATATAATTCTCGAACTACTCGACATAAGAATTGAGGAATAAGACCCATACCAGCTTAACTGCGACTTCCTCTCCATTCTGTATGTTAACACCTGAATCAACCGGCCCACAACACAGTAACTTTTTTCAGAATAACATGTACAATGACAACATCAAAACTAAGTCAACAAAGCTAAATGAGATACCAAATGGGCATACCCAGATAGAGCTCGCCGAAAGATCCACTCCCGATCTTCCGACCCAGCTTGAATTTACTACCAACGACACGATCCATGATTAAATTGGATACAAAGCCACTAACCCAGCTCCACAAAAGCCCAAAGGGTCTTAACCTTCTTCAACCAGTTGAATCCAAACCCTTTTCCTAGTTCATATTCGATTCTTTTGAATTCCCCAAATTTAAAATACCAATTGACCAAACGCTATTCCATTTCTTCAACCAACCCAACAATGAATTTCGTCCCAAAACAATCATTTCACTCAAAGAGTATTCAACAACAACATTGACCATTGAACAACCCACACGCATCTAACCTGTAACTAGCCATATCTCCAAACAACAGACACCCATATTCCCCAAAATCCCCTCACCCAAAACAAATAATTACCTATCTCCCTCTCATCTCTAAGCCAAAGCCCTAACTTTGATAACATCAAACCACATTGCTCAAAAACGACAAGATTCAATCAAATTTAATGAAATATCAGCTTATAAACGAAAAATTTTACAACGAAATCAAAACTATGTACAGTATATATTTACGTATATATAATGTATATATTCTATGGACAACGAGTTAAATGCTAAGAGAGTAATAAATTCAAGATTTTGGACGGAAATTAAACAGAGAGAAGGACGATGAGAGAGAGAGGAGGAGGAGGAAGGAAATGGTTGATACAAGAAGGAATTGAATTTTTTTTTTTTTTTTAACGCTTTGTATATGTTTTTGGGTTTGTTTTTGTTTTTTGAAGAGAGTTTTAAAAAAAAATCAAAGAAAATATTTCTTCCTCCTCTGTTTTTGTTCATGCGTTTTTTGTTTATGTGCTTTTTGTTTTTATTGTTTAACAGTTAAGAAAGGAGCACCTTCTCTTCCATTCCCTCTCTGCTGCTTCTCAGCCTACCCCGGTAAAGAAGATGTGTAGGACCGCACGTGCGCTTGTTTGGATGACCTTATTTACCTGCATATTATTGAACATTTTGTTTCGCCTCTAATAGCTTTTTTCCACCAATTTTCTACATGCTTTCAATTTAAACTTAATTCGAAAACTAAAAATAAAAAGCTAATATAAAAATCATAAGCTATAAAAATAAGTCCATTTACAATTTTGTTTATTAATTAATAGATAGTTATAAAGAGAGAATACCATTTGATGTACCTTTACTTTTTGAAGCCACCTCAATGTATTTTTATTCCAATAAAATCATCCAAAACTAATTTAATTATTGTTTTAATTAGCTTTACATTCAATAACTGGCAAGGTCAAATATGGAACACAAAAGGTGTTACAATTACTCTATACATATTTTCCAGTACTTCAGTTTCTCAAGCTTTTTGGACTATCCATTTCTTTCCGTTTCCGACTTTATCACAATTCACAAAGACAAATCAACTATTGTCTGAATGACGGTGATAAAATGAAATTAGCTTAATGACTTTCTCTCTTCTTCAGGTTTCCTTCTCTCTTACTCTTTGTATGCACAGTCATATATATGTTGTAGGTATAATATACATACTACCTTGCCACATCCCAACAATCCAATAAGAATGAAATATCACAAACTGCATGTTCGTGATTTGTGAATACACAGCGTGTACCTTTATGATCTATGAATGTACAGTGTGTCCTCCAATAACATTATTCTAGATATTCTATTGCAAACTGTTTGTTTCAGCAAGCTTCTCCTGCTCACGTAAGAATTTAATTTGTTTTGGCCTCTACTATTTGTGATTTTATATATAGACAAGTACACAAATTGTGGCATATATATGTTTTTTTGAATTGTTTTTGGTTTGAATATTTTTTTCAAACTTATAGTAGTTAATTTTTGTATATAATTACATAATTCAAGTTACACATACATTACGTGTGCATGACCTCTAGTCATTTATAATAGGCAAGTCATTTTTTCAACTTTTCTCTCGATTTTTTTGTGCACTAATTCCAGCTATTAGTTTGATAAATAAGTTTTAAAAATTACTTTTGTTAAGATCTGTTGCGATAAATTGGTTTCAAAATCAATTGGTAAGAAATTTTGCTAAAACTACCCAAGTTTTAGGGGAAAAAATGTTTTTTTTTTTTTGAGTTTTTGTAATTGTTCTCATACAAAAATAAAAATGATATGAAAACAAATGTGTTATCAATGTTTCCCTTTTTGTTTTCAAAAACAAAAGGCGTAAATTACACTTACCAACCTTAAGATTTCTAACAATTGCAGGTGCTCCCTTGAGGTTTTGAAATGACATGGACTTCCCTTGTTAGAGATATCAGCACACCACCATTGACTGTTTAAGTACAATTCCAATTTTACCCTTCCATCAAACTAATTAACATAGATATTCAATGTTCTTTATTTTTGTAACCAAACAAACCCAACCCAACACATCCCAATAACCAAACATAACCAATCCCACTGATCCCTCTCTTTGTGCAGGATAAACAAATTCACCATTTCCATCTCTTGAAATCCAACCTAAACAGAGTAACCCACTCTCACTAAACCACCACCTCCCCCATCACACTCACTGGACTGTTATTTACATATAAATCAAACATTGCTACCATCATCAACCCAAAACCAAATCACCATTTGCATATGTGAAGAATACATATGCGTTGCAAGCTTTGATTCTGTCTGTACACCAGATAATCAATGATAATCGTGGGTTCCAATCTATATCATTCTTTTATTTTTTATTCCTCATCTTTCTTTTATTCATATTGAAGATTTATTTCTTATTTTTTCTATAATATAACTTGATGAAAAAATTTGTTCTGTAATACTTAGATGTATAAAGTATATACAAATCTCACTTATTTTTTTATAAGTTGTTTTGGAGCCCAATTCATTTCGTCTGATTGCCTGTTTTTTTTTCCTGCTAGGCGATCACTTAGTTGTTCATTCCCCTCTACTTGTTCCCTTTTTTTTATGTTACCATTTGAATTTTCTTTCTTTCTTTTTTTTTGCTTTTACTATCATGAATCAAATGAAAGAATACTCCTCACAAACAAGAGTGAGCTTCATTTGAACTGAATTTTTGGGTTTTGCGCAAATTAGTTTTTGTGCAATTCTTAGTTCTGGGATGTGGGTACAGTTCTTAATTAAGGGCTGAATGCGCAAAAGTGGAAGAGGGATTGAAGGAGGAGGATGAGGAGGCAGAGGACGCAGAGGAGGAATTGGGCGATGGGTGCTATTTACTGGTGATGTTGGTGTCGATTGGCAATGCTGGGTTGAGTGATGGTGGCGGCGAGTGGCAACAGTTGGTGTGGGTGTGGTGGTCCAAATGAAGGAGAAGATATTAAGTAGCAAGGACCATGCAGTATATGCATTAAGATGAGAGAGAGAGAGAGAGAGAGAGAGAGAGGGGAGGAGGAGAAAGAGGAGGAGACAGTTCTGGTATTGGTGAGTGGGAGGAGGGTTAGAGTTGCTGAGAGAGTTTGGTTATAGGTATAAGTAGAGGAAGTGGGGTGCTTGGTTTCAAGGGTGAAAATTGGTTTAGCCTTTTTCAGCCCATTATTCTCCCTTTAAATAAAGGTACAATTGGTTTTTTGAAAAAATTAACAGATGACATTAGTTTTTCTATCCCTGTTACTAACGGCAATTGTACAAAGGAGGGAATGTGTCATCAATAACAAAAGCAGAAGGGTTGTCAGTATTATTTTAAAAATCACAAAAGAATTATCTATTATTGTCAAAAACTTCAAGGGAGGTCACTGTAATTTATCTAAACAAAAACAATGAGAAGTTCTCATTTATACTTCAAAAAATAATTAAAAAAAATGATACATGAGCTTATATATGAGTTATTTTTCATAATCAATGCAGCATAGTTTAGCCCATGCACGAAGATAAAAAAAAAAATCGAATTCTTCCTGCTTAGCTAATTTTTTAGAAATTAAATTAAGAAAAATATATAAACGAAAGAAACAAAAATGACAAGAGGATATATTGACGAATTCATATAAAGTTAAATTTCAATGTAATCAGATACAATATAAAATATTATGTCGTGAGTTAAAATGTTTTTCATCTGCTGATGAATTAGACTATATCAAAATGTGAACTTGGTAATCATATTACAAAAATTTTGTGATCAAACTTGAATGAGTTTGGTTGCATTCTCAGTTCTTGTCTTTTGAAAATTGTCAAGATCGCATTTTGTAAATCAGTTTTAAATACTATTTATATTAATATATAAAGAGAGAACACTAGTTGGTGTCTCCTTACTTTTTGTTGGTGAAAATAGACAATAATCACTACAACAAAAGAGAATTTTTATGGGTTTTTTTTTTTTTTTTTGTAGCATTTAGAGGAACCCCCAAAAACAAGACATTATTCTTGAGGTTTTAATATCAGCGTTTTATTAAAACCCAGGAAAAAATACTGTCCCCAGAGTTTTTCTAAAAGCCCCATCAATAGTCATTTTTATCAGTAATTTTTTCCCAGGATTCTCTAAAGCCCAACAAATAGTCAAAATAAATGACGTCATTTCGTTTTTTGGGGAAATTATTTTACTAAAACAAATGCCAGTAATATACTAACAAATGCCGAAAATGTTGTTAGCGCTGCTAGAATTGTTGTCAGCGGTCAACTTTTTTCCAGCGTTTATTAAACACCACTACAAATGTCGTTTAGTATTTCTGGCAGTTGCAAACCCGTTTAGCTTTCTTGGGGGCAACTATAAATGAGGTTTACAATAAATGCAGAGTCAAACACTAGCAAAACTATAACTAGGGGTTTTTGGGACTTTTATCGAGGTTTGTGAAACACTGGGATTTTTTCAATTTGTTGTTGTGAATCAAATAAAAATTACACAGTTGATAGAAAGAGGCAAAACCAAATCAAACTGAGGCACGAAAATCTGGCTCTCTTTAAGGAGATTTAGGCCCTCTTCGGTTGGCAAAGCCTAGAAACTGGTGTAGTAGTACTTCTCTCATGACTTGACTTGTCTCCTCCAGGATATAATAGCCCCATTGTTCATCGTATGACTCTAACAAACTCTGCACAGGTGTTTGAGTCCCAAACTCTACCAAAAGAACACCTTTCTTTGTTAGGCAATCTCTCGAGAATGTGTGATGTTGTTATAATGCAATGATACCATGATCCAAAGGAGGTGGTGTAAAGCACCATATATATAGACTTCTAAGTAAATGAACCAATGAACCTCATGATAAATCCAATGATGTATGTGTAAGCATCCCATTTTTGCCCGCTCAGCAATCTCCGGCCCGACCGGGACCGGTTTCTAACATCACAACATTGCAAGCTTAAGATGAGCCTTTCAATCTCCAATCCAACCAACTGGTTGCTTCTCGGGTCCACAAGGATCCGCTGGAGCCTTAAGCACCATTATTCCAGGCAGTTTTCCGGATCGGGCAGTCCCGGAAACCAACGCCATCCAGGTAGCTTCCCAGGATTGGGCGCTCTCGGGGACCAACACCTTATCAAAATTCCAGACAGTTCACTTCTGGCGCTTGCTAGCCCGCCAATGTAGAATGTCCATCATTTGGTAGTTCTCTAAGACTGGGTGTTCTCGGAGACCAAGACCACACTTCCAGGTAGCTTTTTGGGACCAAGCGTTCTCAAGAACCAACACCACCCCTACAGGTAGCTCTTTAAGAATAGGCGTTCTTGGAGACCAACACCGCACAGGTAGTTTTCTAAGACCGGGCGGTCTCGGAAACCAACACCTAGGTCAACACCGGCGCCTACTAGCCCGACTCGGTGAAAAATGACCAAACCTACCCCTTGGGCCTCCAAGCACATTTTAGGAAAGTTCAAAATCCCTCAAAACAACAAGTCTGTCCTTCCAAAATGTTGTCAAACTATTAGGCGTCCCCCGCACGCCATTTGGTCCAAATTCGGTCCTATTCCGGCCCACTCTAGTCAAAATGACCATTTTGCCCTTAAACGACTCAACACGGCACAAACCCCGCTGAACGGTGACAGACCCTCTCAAAACCATCCCTGAACAGCCCTACACGCCTAACATAATATACCAGACCATTCTTGACCATTTCCAGCCAACTCCCGTCAAAATGACCATTTTTGCCCCTAGGAGCCAAAAACGCCCCGAAACAGCACCGGCTTTGGGGTTTCGAGCAAAGGATTTCACCGCACACCTTTGTTTAACCCAAGGAACACCCTACGACACTAAGCTCACATGACTCGATAAAAGTTTCCTGGAGCATCTCACAAACGCTCCGTTTAAATTGTCTTTTCTCCCGATTCCCTCATTATATCGCACCGTCAACCGACTTGAGAAACGCGTAAATCGGGGAATTCTCAAAAGCTTGTCCATAGATCCTTCCATCGATACGGCTCGATCAAGTAGATCACCTCCCGAGGCCCTCTATCGTACGGTGCGAAAACCATAACTTTCAGTAACCCCTAGAGCGTCTCGCAGACGCTCTGCCAATGTTGACTTTTTCTCTGATTCCCTAATCAAAACGCACCGTCGAATGACTTGAGAAATGCGTAAATTTGAAAATTCTAGAAAGTATTTCCAGAGTACTTTCCATCAGTATGGTTCGATCGAATAGATCACTTCTCGAAGGCCTCGATCACACAAAACGAAAACAGCCACTTTTAAACACCCCCGGAAAAGTATCACAGACGCTCAGCAAAAGTGTCCTTTTTAGCACACTTCCCGAGATGATATCACACATCTCCAAATGCAATTCAAACTTTTCGAAAACATGAAAGTTCATTGGATGCACTAGGAGAACATCCCGAGTGCGATCGATTCCCCCGGAACCTTCCCTATTGGCCCAATTATCGAGGCAAAGTTTAGACGAACCTTCCCGGTGATGGAGCGTATGCTACATGCGCTCAAATTTTGATCAGATCGACTGACTTTAGATCAACGATCGAGATTTAACCAGTACACAGGGTGCCACGTGTTATTCTGGCAATGGAACAGTACCTGTGCATGTACTACATGTGCATGGTCTGTTCCAGATTGCCTATAAATAGAGGCCTCCCCCCTTGCATATTCCAGGTCTAAAATTGATACGAAACTCTGCTGAAATCACTCCAGAAACTCGAATCTCTACATATATTCCTCCCCTCCAACACTTAGGCTAGATTCTACCCCTCCTAAGCCTATACACACCACATACAAGGCCTTATACACACTTACACACTCCACTCTAGCCTCTCAAGCCCTCTTGAAGTCACTCAAGCTCCAATCAAGACATCCATTGAAGACTACAAGAGTGTTTAAGGCAAAAGGTGGTATCCCTTTTACATTTATGCTCTCCCCCACTCTTCTCTTCTCCCTTCTAGCCTACTTAGGCTATTCTCTATTTTACTCCCCATCTTCAACCCCCATTTCTTGCATGCTTGAGCCAAGATGGCTCCTAGATCATGCCTAGAGGAAAGCAAGTGAGAGTCACCGTGTAGGGGGACCTCTCACTAGCCTACTTTAAGATGGTATGGTCTAAGAGCCACTTGTTTATGTGGTGAAGCCTAAAAGCCTTGTATGTGAATCATGACCCCTTGCATATTATTATTTTAATCATGTCTTGTATGCTTGGCTTCATTTTATGTTTATTGCCATATCCCACAATGCTTGCATTGCTCTTAATTTCATGACATTTTGAAGTTCTACATATCCTTTAAAAATTGTTCCAAGAGTTGGCCCCTTAAATTTTAGGATGAGACTTTAGGAATCATGCCTTAGAAAATCCCTCTCAACCCCCTAATTCATACTTTTGCATCATTGCATTTCAATTCGCATAGAAGTTGCCTTCAAACTCTCTAATTTTCAAGGTTTCCATTCTCTCAAAGTTAGTGGTTAAAATGGCCCCATGGAACCCTCTCTTGAGTGGTCTCCCTTTACATTGGCCATAAGAGCCATAAATTGTTAGAATGGTTCCCTTTTCTCTTTATGATCGCCTAAAAATGATGTTCAAGATCTTTGATTTCTATGGTTCCTATTCTCTCAAGTTTAGTGGTTGGAATGGCCTCATGGAATTATCTCTTGAGTGGCCTCCCCTTTGTTGGCCATATGAACCCTCTCTTGATGGAATGGTTCCTTTGAAAAAATGGTTTTCAAAATCCTTCTCCAAAGATGATTTCAAAAATGCATTCTCATCCTTGCATCAAAAATGATTCTCCAAAAATTACCCCCACTATGTTGAATTTTAACCCCTTATACTCTTGTCAAGATATTGGTTATAATGGCCATAAGGAAACCTTCCTTGGAATGGTCTCCAATCACCAACCATATAAACCATACTCTTGGCTAGAGTCAAAATTTTTATGGAAATGATCTTCATAAAGATTGCCAACTAAAGTCCATTGCATATCATATTTTGCTTTCAAAAATTTTTCCAAGAATGCATCAAAACAACTTTCAAGACCATTCTCCAATCTAACTATGTTAACTTGACCCTAGTTACCACATCCTAGGTTAACTTGACCCTAGTTACCAAACCCTAGGTCAACTTGACCCTAGTTACCACACCCTAGGTTAACTTGACCCTAGTTACCTAACCCTAGGTTAACTTGACCCTAGTTATCGCACCCTAAGTTAACTTGACCCTAGTTATCTAACCCTAGGTTAACTTGACCCTAGTTACCTAACCCTAGGTTAACTTGACCCTAGTAACCAAACCTTAGGTTAACTTGACCCTAGTTACCAAACCTTAGGTTAACTTGACTCTAGTTGACCAACCTTAGGCCAACCTTATTTTGGTTAATACACTTCAAGGTTCTAACTCTTGAACCCCTTTTTTCAAATGATCATTCAAACTTTCTAATTATCCTTCTAACCTATTCTTCCAAAACCTCCTATTATCTTGATTTCAAAAACCCAACTCCATACACTCTTCTAATGTTCCTACACTCCATCTTTAAAGAATTTCCAAAAATACTTTCAAAAGGTCACAAACCTAAGGTATTCCTAGCCCTCTCATGGTTAGGGATTCCAAGGACAAGTGATAAATCAAGATCAACCTCTAAGGTTGTCCATATTAGAATTTCAAACACTTAGCCATTCCCAAAAACCACTTTCAAAAACAAATTCATCAAAACTTGCCTCCAAGGTTTTCAAAACAAGATTTCAAAAACACTTTCAAGTTCTCTTGAGTCATGCCAAAGCATTTTTCCAAAACTCCCTTAAGTGGATCCAAAAGCATTTTCAATACACTTCACTTCCAATTTCAAGTCAAAACTTCCAAGACCACAACGAGTCTTCAACTTCTAAAGACCTCAAAGTATCTTAAACCCTTCCATAGACCTCAAAGTGTCTTAAACTTATCCAAGACCACAAAGAGTCTTCAACTTTCCAAGACCTCCAAGTGTCTTAAACTTTTCTAAGACCACAAAGAGTCTTCAACTTTCAAAGATCTCAAAGAGTCTTAAACTTTTTCAAAGACCTCAATGTGTCTTCAAGCTTTTCAAAGGCCCTAATGCGCCTATTGTCCATCGGCACTTGCCCGAACTACGAATGACCTGATTCTCGCCAAATGAGATACGTAGGCAACCTAAAATGGTGCGGTCATAACTTTATTTCAACTCCAATCCCTTTTTTAAAAATTCTAATCAATTCAAAGTTTCTATTCCAAGCTCTTTCAATACCTCCATTATTTTCAAACTTTTTCAAAAAACTTGCATCATGCATCATCCATCCGAAAAGTGATGACTAAATCCCATTTTCAAAATTCTAAAGTAGATATTAAGTGGACAATAGTAACCGGTTATTCTAGTGAGTGAGTAAAAGGGTGATTAGACATGTAGGTACCGAAAGGGTTGGGTAGGGTGATGATCTTAGGATATCTTCCTTACACATAACCAACCCCCGAACTTTAGATTTCTATTTTCGAAAGACCAAAATGGAGTTATTTTCAAAAAGGGCTTAAACATTTCAAAAGGTTGCCAAACAACCTACTTTCCTAAAAACCCTCTCTTGAGGGAGTTTTCAAAAACCTTTTTCAAAAACTCTAAGTTTAATCTTCAGATTAACGCTTAGTTTTAGGTGCCCTAACTCACCTTTATCAAGTTAGGTGGCGAATCCTATTTTTCTAAAAAGCCCTTAGTCAAATCAATTCTCAAACCTAGTTGCACTTGTCCTTCTAGGGGGACGAGTTCTAATGACAGAGTTCCGTACTTTAGGGTCTCCGAGCTGAAAGGACCTTGGACACCTGAAAACCGGAGCGCAATAGTATGTTCATGAATGAATGTGACTAATCATGAACTTATGTAGATTCGTGAATGAATCTATGACCCATCAATAAATGCATACAATGAACTATGTTATTATTAAAATACATTAATAATATTAAAATGCACCAACACTTTTTGAGCTACCTCAACGTATTTCAATTCTCAAAAAATATCTGAAACCAGCTCACAACCAAAAATCTCAACAAAAAAGGTTAATATGATGGGTTATCAATCTGCAAGATATATGTGTATATATAATGTTATATATAAATATTACTTGAATGGTTGTTTTGCTTGGAGGGAAAATCTTCTTACTAGGAAAATTTTTTTACCAAATAGAAAAATTTATTAGGTGTCCAATCTCACTCCCTTCAATTGCCTATAGCCACCCAAAAATTACAATACCAATATATGTATATTTGAAGAGGTTGATATATACACGAGTATATACACAATTAAAAGGAACTACATACTTGGGGGAAATATTTTAAAGGAGGGGTTTGATGGAATAAAATCAGAATCACAAGAGTCAACATACCTAGTTCGCTGTAATGGAGAGGTTCAACGAAAGTGAAGAGTGTCATTGTAGTATAATAACAGAAGAGTAAGAATGCAAAGAGTAACACAAAAAAGGGGGAGGGGGGAATATTATGGGGTCAAGTTTTTTTAAAAATTTGTTTGGATAAGAATACTTTCCAACTTGCCTAATTAGTGTGTGCGATACACGCTCTATTAGATTTAACTGATTTTGTCCACTTCACAATTCAATCCAAAATCTGCGGTGGGTCATGTATTTACTTTTAAAAGATAGAGAAGTTACGTGTTTTTGGGACAAACCTCAAGGGAGTAAAGTAAGAGATTATTTTTGTAAAAAAATATTCAGTTGTAGAAATTTTTAGTTCAATTTTTAGTAGATATCAATCGCATACTATGATGAATAGACTGTTGCACTTAACTTATTAGTATTTAATTTTGCGGGTAATTATCATTAATCCCATTTGTAAGCATATAAACTTAAGTAAATTTTAACTTTGTATCAACTTGCATCATAAATTTACTTTTTAATAATTATAAAATAATCTAATTAAGAGTACGTTGCATATAGGTCATAACTTTCACAACTTATTTCACAGCACAATATAAATTAAAATAGTAATATTCTAATAATTGTTTACTATTTAAATACATACCTCTCTATAAATGTATATTGTATAACAAAACCAAGCTAATTAAGTATTTTTTTGTTATATCTAACAAAATATTTCAACATTATTAAACCAAGAGGATTATTTCAAGTTCCTACAGTCATAATCTTATTAGTTTACCATTGTTTATTAATTATATCATAAGGTTGAGTGCAAAATAGCCAATATGATATTCCACTTGTGACAATAATAAATTAAAATATGTGTAACTATATTTATGTCCAAAATAATAGTTTAAAAAAATGAGCCATTTACGATTATCAATAAGTAACATTATAATAATTACTTCTACATGATTCTAAAGTAGATATTATTGCATATTACTTATAATGTACATAATCATATGTTCATATATAAAGTATCAAAAGTCACCTAACATAGATAAATCTTTACAATTCAAAAATTTTATTATCCAAAATAACATAGAAATCATCCATAATTTTCATATATCACGAAACATAGTCCTAGTAAGCTTGTCTCTCATTATTATTGTATTTTATCTTTTTGCTTTTGTTGTTTCATGTGTATCTTTGTCAAGCGATGAGAAAATACAAAATTATGTGAATTTTTACATAGAGATACACAACAAAAACTACTCATTTCTTTAGGAAAACTCATATTTTGACTAATATCATTTATCCTCTTTGCTTAGAGCTACCAAAGTCACTAATGCATAAGGTGACAGATTATTTCTTTTTTAAGTTTGTCTATTATCTTCACCTTTAAAATTGATGTGTCCACTTGTTAGTGGCATTCATTACATGATAGATGGCAGCAAGCTGAGGAATGAAATACCTGTTGTGTTACTACTGTTGCACTTTTATGGCATATTTGTAATAGTCGCAATGCAAAGCACTTTCAGAATATTAGGCAAGACTCGATAAAAGTTGTTTCACTTGCTGTTGACAAACCTTCTACCTACTTACAGAGAAATATATTTATCTGTCTTATAATATATATTTGTCTTATATAATATTGAATATAAGAAGAAGAGTAATAAGACAGATATATCAATAGATCAATATTATAAGACAGATATATGAATATAAGAAGAAGATTACTTACCAAAGAGCTAGAAGCTCGAACTTTAAATATTATGAAAAAATATTTTTACAGAGAGAGTACAAAGGAAAACTGGAGAACAAAAAACAATGAAAATTGGGTGGTGCCTTCAACAAGAGTGAAGGTTCCCTTAAATACTAAAACAACAACGAACTATTCGGCATACCAAAATAAAATTTACAAATTAGAAGAAACAAACAAGCAACTTTATAGTAACTTTATTAAAGCATCACATGGAGGCGTGTCCTTGACTAGCTGGAGTCGGCTGTCCACATGATAAAAGCAAGGTGTTTTAATTTGTATCTATCAGACATATTTTAAAGGAGATTCATTCACATGCATGTCACATGAGGTAACTGTCGCGCCTAGATTTTTCGCACTCGAGGAATACTCACACAAGCGAGAAAAATACTGTACTCTCTCGTTAGAACTCACCCTCCTAGAAGAATGAGTGCGACTAGGTTTGAATTGAAAAATGGGTTTGAATAAAGGGCTTTTAGAAAAGATTTGGAGTCGCCACCTAACTTGATTAAGGTGAGTTAGGTCACCTAAAAACTAAGAATAATCCGAAGACTACACTTAGGGTTTTTGGAAAACAATTTTGAAAATATCTCCTTAGGAGAGGGTTTTTAAGAAAACAGGTTGTTTGGCAACCTTTGGAAAACATTTAGCCCTTTTTTTGAAAAATAACTCCTTTTTGGTCTTTGAAATCAATGATTCTAAGTTCGGAGGTTGGTTACGTGTAGGGAAGATGCACTAAGCTATCACCCTACTCCGCCCTTTCGGTACCTACATGTCAATCTACCCTAGATTCACCTATGAGAGTCTTTAATTAATTGTAGTTCAATCCTATCAATTTTAGAAAAACAATGTTTAAAAACTAACATGATGCATGGTATGCAAGCGTAAGGAAAGAAAATTGAAAAATAAATTTGAAAAGAGGTTGATTTGAAATTGATTTGATTTGAAAATAGATTTGAAGAGATGGAATTGAAATTGAAAAGTTTGAAAATTGAAAGTAGAAATTTGAAAATAGAAATTTTGAAATTGGAATTTTAGATTTGAAAAGATTTTGGAAACCGCACCCATGAGGGTGGAATTAAAAGTTTGAAAAATATTGTGACCGCACTTATGAAGGTTGCCTACGTATCCCTTTGGGAGAATCAGGTCTGTCGTAATTCGGACTGGAGTCCGATTGAAAAGAGATTGATTTGAAGTGAGAGAGATTGGATTGGAAGAAAGAAATTGAATTGAAAATTGGATTTGATTTGAGATTAGAAGAGGAGATTGGAAATTGAAATTGAGAAGATTGGACTTGCTTTGGAAAGATTGATTTTGGAAAGACTTGATTTTAGAAAACCTAGACTTAGGAAAGAGAAGAGACTTAGAAAATATTTAACTTGACTTGGAAGGTTTGGAAAGATTTGGAAACTTGGAATTTAGGAAAGATTTGGATTAGGAAAGTTTCGAATTAGGAAAATGTTATTTTTGGAAAGTTTCATTTTTGGAAAGTTTTGAAATGGGAAAGTATTGAATTAGGAAGGTTTTAGGTTTAGGAAAGTTTCAACTTAGGAAAGTGTTGTTTTAGGAAAGGTTTTGAAATAGGAAAGTCTTGAAAGTAGGAAAGTTTCGTTTTAGGAAATGTTTGAATTAAGAAAAGTTTCAACTTAAGAAAGTCTTGAATTAAGAAAGTTTTGAATTTAGAAAAGTTTTAGATTTGAAAAGATTTTGAAGTTTTGGAAAGTTTAGAATTTAGAAATATTTGAAATTTAGAAAGTTTAAGATTTAGAAAGTTTTAGGGTTTTAGGAAATCTTGAAATTAGGAAAGGTTTGAGTTTAGAAAAAGTTGGAAAAATTAGATTTGGAAAGTTGAGATTTGGCAAAAGGGGTAGGATTAGGAAAGGGTTGAATTAGGAAAGATTTTTATGTTCAAGTTTTGGAAACTTAAGATTTAGGAAAGTGGAGGATTATGAAGGATTTGAATTAGGAAAAAAAATTGGATTAGGAAGGGATTGGATTTGGTGTCTAAAAGTAAAGGTTTGATTTTGTGTCCAAAAACGGAGGATAGGATCTAGTTTCCTAAACGGGGAGATAGGATTTGGCAAGGATTTGGAAAGGGAGATTCTAGAAACCCTAGTTTTGAAAAATTATAGTTTTGACGTAGAAAAGAGGTTTTGGAAACGTGTATCGTTTGGATGTGAAAACAAAAGATTTTGGAAACCTAGGTTTGGGGCAAAGTTTGAAAATCATGTTTTTGGAAAGAAAATTAGGGTTTCTTAACTGTGGGCTCTAAGGCTTGACTTGGGCTCTAAGGAAAGAGTTTTTGAAAAGTGCGTTTTTGGAAACGAAGGATTTTTGGAAAGTGCGTTTTTGAAAACGAAGGATTTTTGAAAAGTGCATTTTTTGAAAACGAAGGTTTTCTAGAAGGGAATCCTAGGGAGGAGTTTTTGGAAAGTGTATTTTTAGAAACGTAGATTTTAGAAGGAAAATCCTAGAGGGGAATTTCTAAAAGGAAAATTTTGGGAAGAGAGTTTTTGGAAAGATTTTTGGAGAGAGTTTTTTTTCTCGGAAGGTTTTTGGTTGAAGATTGTTGAAGAGAGTTTTTGGAAGGATTTTTGGGGAAGGTTTTTAGAAAGTGGATTTTGGGGAGAGGATTTTGGAAAAGAGTTGAAAAAGAGAGTTTTAAAAAAAATAGATTTTGGAGGGAGTTTTTGAAACCATTTTGGAGAGGAGAGTTTTAGGAAAGTATGTTGAAAAATAGATTTTTAGGAAGAGATTTTTAAAGAGAGTTTTTTGGAAAGTATGAAAACGTCTCACTTTCCTAAAGCGATTCTAGCCATAAGAGGGCTAGAACCACTATAAGAAAGTGGTTTTGAAAACAACAAGGGTTGAAAATATGGACTATATTGGTTCCTTTGAATGTAACACTTTCCTAAAGCAACCCTAGCCATGGAAAATCCAGAATCACCCTAGGATTGTGATTTTGAAAACAAGTTTTTGGAAAAGAGGATTTTGATGCAATTTTGAAAACAAGTTTGAAAACGATTTTGAAAACGAGTTCGAAAACGAATTTTGGAAGATGCAAGACTATGATATGCACAATGCAATTTGGGGTCGTGAACATACAAGGCTAAGGCTTCACCATATAATCAAGGGGGCCGGACCTACGTGGTCTTTGGTTAGACTAGAAGAAAGCCCCCGACAAGGTGACTCTCCAATAGCCCAATCCTGCACATGGACCGGGAATCCCCTTGTTTCAAGCATGCAAAGAAAGAGGGGGAAAGGGATAGGGGATTAAAATAGAGAAAACCCAAGTGGGTTAGGAGAGAGAAGAGAGAGGGGGGAAGTGCGAAAATCTAAATAGAAAACTTACCGTATATCTTCTTTATTTTGCGCACCTTGCTTGTCTTCAATCTTCGATTTTCGTCTTGATCTTCTTCTTCAACCTTCCAGGGTTGTCTTTAAGCTTTAGATGACAGCTCTTCAAGTCTTCAAAGGATGGTTGAAGGCTAGTGTATGAGTGTATGGGGGAGTGTATAAGTGTATAGGAGGCTAGGGTTTGTGTAGGGTGGCTAGGGTTTGGAAAACCTAAGGAAACTAGGGTTTTGGAGGTGCTCGAGCTCTGTATATCGAAATATATGATTTTTAGGTTAAGTTTGCAGACCCTTTTCATGTTGAATGAGACTCTGTATTTATAGAGGGAGGAATATACTGGCGCCTGTTGCAATGGTGCCAGGTCAAAATTCCTTCTAGCGCCACTAGGAGTGGCACCAGGCCAAATATTGGCTTGGTGCCACTACTAGTAGCGCCAGCCAATTAGGAAATTATTAAGGTCGGCAAGCAACGTATTTTTGACTAGATTTGGGCGCTTGTACTAGTGACTACCATGCAATCTTTGGCCTGGCTTCACTAGGAGTGACTCCAGAAAGTCCGGGAATGATTTGGAGGAGCCGGGAATGACCTGGAAGGCTGGAAAAGAGCAGGAACACTTAAAATAGTGTCCTGGAGGTATTTGACTTGAAAAGTGAGGACAAAATGTGTCGGAAAGGTTGACCGGGCCTTTAGGGGCAAAACGGTCAATCGGACTAGGAAGCTGCCAGGGCAAACTCGGATTGTCCCGGAAGAAGACTTGGGATCTGGAAACATTATTTAGAATGTTCCCAGAGGTTGCCGGTTTGATTCTCAGAGCCGGCGTGGTCGGAAAAGGAGACTGGCCCACCAGGGGCAAAACGGTCATTTTGTACCGGGTTTGCCGGGACTGATTCGGAATGATCCGGAAAAGTAAAGGAAGGTTGAGAACACTATAAAAAGTAGTCTCAGGAGGCTACCGGTTTGATACCCAGAGCCGGTGTGGTCGAAGAAGGAGACCGGCCCTCTAGGGGCAAAACGGTCATTTTGTACCGGGTTGGCCAGAACTGACTCGGAATGATCCGGAAAGGTAAAGGAAGGTTGAGAACACTATAAAAAGTATTCTCGGGACATTACCGGTTTGATACCCAGAGCCGGTATGGTTCCCGGGGCGTTCGAATGCCTAGGGGCAAAATGGTCATCTTAACCGGAAAGTCTCGGAAAAGGTCCAAAGGACAGTTTGGTCATTTTTCACCAAAGTGGGCTAACAGACACTGGTGTTGACCTGGGTTTTGAATGTTTCTGCCACTCTAACGGCAGTCGTCATGACATAGGGGTTTGTTGCCAATTCCCTACATTGACCTATTTGTGAGTATTTCCGCTACTCTAACGGTTTTGTGAATAGTTTCGCTACTCGGACCGTCTCGAGGAATAAAATGTCTCGAGAGAGGGATTGGAAAGGGGTCTTACCGTCTCCGAAGAGACGTGCCTGGATTGGAACCGTCTCGAGGAATAAACTGTCTTGAGAGTGGGATTGGAAAAGGGACTTATCGTCTCCGAAGAGACATGCCTGAGTTGGAACCGTCTCGAGGAATAAACTGTCTCGAGAGTGGGATTGAAAAGGGGTCTTACCATCTCCGAAGAGACGTGCCTGGATTGGAACCGTCTCGAGGAATAAACTGTCTCGAGAGTGGGATTGGAAAGGGGTCTTACCGTCTCCGAAGAGACGTGCCTGAGTTGGAACCGTCTCGAGAAATAAACTGTCTCGAGAGTGGGATTGGAAAAGGGGTCTTACCATCTCCGAAGAGACGTGCCTGGATTGGAACCGTCTCGAGGAATAAACTGTCTCGAGAGTGGGATTGGAAAGGGGTCTTACCATCTCCGAAGAGACGTGCCTGGATTGGAACCGTCTCGAGGAATAAACTGTCTCGAGAGTGGGATTGAAAATGGGTCTTATCGTCTCCGAAGAGACGTGCCTGGATTGGAACCGTCTCGAGGAATAAATTGTCTCGAGAGTGGGATTGGAATCGAAAAGGAAAGGATAGTGCCCCTAAGGGCATTTTGGTCATTTTGCCTCTATTTGGGCCTGACCGGCCCGCGAAGCGATGGAAAGACGAAAATCGGACCTAGAGAATTGGTTTCGATTGGAATATGCCCACAATGACTTGAAAACAAGTCTGGACGGAGTGTAGACTGCCGAGCGGTCAAAAATGGGACGCTTACAGTAACTACTTTAAGTCATGTCGCCCTTTGTCTTTACTCTGAGATGAGTGAGACATAGGTTTTTCTGTCTTGTGTGCTTTTTGCTTAAAATATTTGAGTATAGCATCAAACAAATTAGCTGTGGATGGAGCATGCTTTGTTTGAGTTATATCCTCATTTGAATCCTATGATTCACCTACTAGATAAGTGTGCTGAGATGACTGAGATTTTATTTCTTCATCTTCATTATCAAATGACTCATACGAATCAGTCTGAAATGTAGAGAGGAATTCTTCCTTCACTTGACGCATTTATTCATACATCATTTTTTTCTCAGTTATGAGAGGATTCTTCATTTTTAAAGAATGACAAATAGCTTCAATTTATTGGAAAATGTAGAATTAGGATGAAAAGTCTGAGCTCGTTGAAGCTTTTTCTTTTTTATATCTATAAATAACTGCAGATATTTCTACTTTAACTTTATCTAGGCTTTTATTGAAACCTTTCCAGTAGCCAACATTGAAGTATACCAGTCCATGAGCAACACTAGATTGCATAATACCCATAAGAAAAGATTTTTATTTGAGACATCTGTCATCTCGCAATACTATTAAAATACTAGCTGGTAGACCACTTAATGTTAATGGCTTAAAAGCAACTTGAATAAGGCCTATATCTATAAATTTATACTTAGCCTAATATCTAATAATATCTTGACTTTTCAATAGTTGTATAATCTGTTCATCAGAATTCAGACTTATAGTCTGTTATAAAGTTTTAATAGTTTTCAATTCTGTTAACTCAAAAGTCCTTACCTTATAAACAGTGAATAGTTTGATAGCATGGACAACCCACCTATCAAGTAATTTTAATTGGTCTGGGTATTCATTGAACTTAACCCCTTTTACCATCTTCTTACTAAAAGATGCATAATGTAATTGATTCAACATAAAGAAAATGATATGTAATTCATCATATAAATAATATATATACTTAGGATATCTAGGAATACTAGTGGTTTAAAAAAGTTACAAATAACTGTGAAGCAAACACATTTGTCAAATTTGACTTAAAATCTAGATATTGGCAAAGCAAGACTACAGAATCTGATAAATATATAACTGCTTTCACTGTTCCGATAGAGCATTTTGAATGGAATGTTATGCCTTTCAATTTAAAAAATGCTCATTCTGAATTTCAAAATATTATGAATGATATATTTATCCCATATATAGAATTTATCATTGTTTATATTGATGATATTTTAGTATTTTCTCAAACTATTGAGTGGCATTTTTGCTATTTGAAAATATTTAGAAAAATTATATAACATAATGGATTAGTTATCTCTGCCCCTAAAATGAAATTTTTTCAAACTATTGTTTGATTTTTGGGACATAATATACATCAAGGACATATTGTTCCTATTACTAGAAGTATTGAATTTGTTTCCAAATTTTGTGATGAAATTTTAGATAAAACTTAACTACATAGATTTTTAGGAAGTTTAAATTATATTAATCCTTATTATAAAAATCTTGCTCAAGATTCTGCTATGTTATATGATGGATTGAAAAAAACACCTTCTGCATGGACTTGAGATCGTACTTTAGCTGTCCAAAAAATTAAGGCAAAAGTTAAAAATCTGCCATATCTTTCCTTAGCTAATCCAGCTTGGTTTAAAATTGAAGAAACAGATGCCAGTCATATTGGCTATGGTGGTATCTTGGCACAGGTTAGACCTGATACAAAAAAATAGATTCTCATAAGATATTCTTCTAGAAAATGGAATTCAATACAGCTAAAATATGTTGTTATACAGAAAGAACTTTTATTCTTAAATGTGTATCCAAATTTTAGGATGATTCACTCAATTAGAAATTTCTATTGAGAACTCATTGCTAGGCTGCAAAATATATTTTCAGCAAGAATGTTAAACATGAAGTCTCTAAACACATATTTACCAGATAGGAAACTCAATTATCTGATTTTGATTTTGATATAGAATATATATCAAAGGGAATAATAATTCTCTTCTTGATTTCTTGACTCCTGAATTCTCACAGGAATGATTTCTTTTGAATGAGGAAGGGGTCGAGGAAGGAGAAATTACCCCCAGGGACAAGGCCGTGGAAATACTCACAAAGCCTCTATTTTTGGTACTAAATAGATAAAGTCACACTCAAACCTATTGATGAGCCTCTCTATGAGAGTGTTCAAAAATTATTGAACAACAACAACAAATTAGCCAAAAATGTAATGAAGAACAAACCTCGGCATTATATGCTCAGGTGGTGAATTCACCTCAACATTAGCCAACTAAGTATGAAATACTTCCATTTACAGATTATATTCTGTATTTAGAACCTATTGATAATCAATGGGTTAATGATCCATGGTATCTTATAGATAAACATTTTAAAACATTTTCTTACCCATTTTCTAGTGGTAAATTCTAGTCAATAATGCAAAATATTTTGGCACTTACTAATTCATGTGAATTTACAAATTTTTATCAAAATATTACTACTAAAATTGGTCATATTAATTTAAGTAAATGTTATATCGAAAAGATAATTTTTCCTCACGAATGGGGTCTTATTCCTCATAATGAGAAAACTTTTCTCATGGGTGATCTCAAACACACCTATAACTACTGAGATTATATCAAAGCTTTCACTTTGGCTTTTTATTATGAAAATCCAAAGAAAAAACATTCATGGTGGTTTAAATTATCACTGCAAATTTATAAAAAGGGATTTCTTGGATGGTTTTATTCATTAAAATATTCGAGCATAGCATCAAACAAATTAGCTGTGGACGGAGTATGCTCTGTTTGTGTTGTATCCTTATTTAGATTATGTGATTCACCTGCTAGACATGTGTGTTGAGATGACTGGGATTTCATTTATTTATCTTCATTATTAGATGACTCAAATGAATTAGTCTGAAATGTAGAGAGGAATTATTTCTTGACTTGATGCATGCATTCATACATTATTTCTTTCTCAGTTATGAGAGGATTCTTTATTTTTAAAGAATGACGAGTAGCGTCCAATTTATTGAAAAAGGTAGAATTAGGATGAGCAGCCGGAGCTCATAGAAGCTCATTTTCATTTTGATATCCAAGAATAACTACAGATATTTCTGCTATAACTTTATCCTAGCCTTTATCAAAACCTTTCCAATAGCTAACATGAAATTGGTGAAAAAGACAAAAACATATTATCTTGGTCTATCTTGACAATAGAAGTCTATTTTCAAATCCAGGGAATGCCGAATTTGGTGAAGAAATACATCAAGTTAGATCCTTCAATATATTGTTGAGGATTAATGTTGGCAAGTTTCGGGGAGTATGCTGCCCAAAAGCCCAATTATTCTTGGAGAACATCTGGTAAAATGGTATGAGGTAGACCAAAAGTTTTTTACCAGCAAAAAGCACATAAGACAGGAAAATCTAGGTCCCACTCATCTCAGAGTAAATACAAAGGGCGACATGACTTAAAGTAGTTACCCCATGTGATATGCATGTGAAGGAAACTCCTTTACAACATGTCTGATAGTTACAAATCAAAGCATCTTGCTTTTATCCTGTGGAATTGACTCCAACCAGTCAAGGACACGCCACCATGTGATGCTTTAATAAAGCTACTATAAAGTTGTTTGTTTGTTTCTCCAGATTTGTAAATTTCATTTTAGTATTCAGAATAGTTCGTTGGTGTTTTAGTATTTAAGGGTACCTTCACCCTTATTGAAGGCACTACCCAATTTCCATTGCTTCTTGTTCTACAATTTTCCTTTGTATCCTCTTTGTAAAAATATTTTGTCATAATATTTAAAGTCCAAGCTTCTAGCTCTTTTGTAAGTACTCTTCTTCTTATATTCATATATCTATCTTATAATATTGGTATTAGAGCCATGTCCTTTGCTTAAATGATATATGTAATTCTACATATAAACTTTGTTTATACTTTATATATCCAGTATTACTAGTGCTTCTTCTCTTTATAGTAACTATGAGGCAAATGAAACATTACCCAAGTCACGCATGATTTTGTTATCCCTTGATTCTTGATAAAGGGTGTGGGATGTGCCCGTAAGTCATTGACAAATGTGTTTGCTTCATAGTTGTTTGTAAGTTTTTTAAAGCACTAGTATTCCTAGATATCTTAAGTATATATATTGTTTATATGAACAATTACATATCATTTTTCTTATGTTGAATCGATTACATTATGCATCTTCTAGTAAGAAGATTGTAAAAGGGGCTAAGATCAATGAATACCCAGACCAATTAGAAGCACTCAATAAGTGGGTTATACCTGCTGTCAAACCATCCATCTGTACAGTAGCATATTTTACCTGTATTGAATTCCATTTTCTAGAAGCATATCTTATGAGATTTTGCTTTTTTTTATATTAGGTATAACCTGTGTCAAGACACCACCATAGCCAATATGATTGGTATCTGTTTCTATAATTTTAAACCAAGCTAGATTAGGTAAGGAAAGATATGGTAAATTTTTAAATTTTGTCTTAATTTTTTAGACAACCAAAGTATGATCTCGAGTCCATGCAGAAGGTGTTTTCTTCAGTCTATTATATAAAATAGCATAATCTTGAGCAAGATTTTTATAATAAGGATTAATATAATTTAAACTCCCTAAAAATCTCTGCAATTGAGTTTTATCTAAAGTTTTATTAGAAAATTTGGAAGCAAATTCAATACTTCTAGTAATAGGATCAATATATCCTTAATTTATATTATGTCCAAAAAATCAAACAATAGTCTGAAAAAGTTTCATTTTAGGGGCAAAAATAACCAATCCATTATGTAATATAATTTTTCTAAATATTTTCAAATGGCAAAAATGTTGCTTAATAATTTGAGAAAATACTAGAATATCATCAATATAAACAATGATAAATTCAGTACATTGGATAAATATATCATTCATAATATTTTGAAATACAAAAGGAGCATTTTTTAAATTGAAAGGCATAACATTCCATTCAAAATGCTCTATCAGAACAGTGAAAGTAGTTTATATCTATCAGATTCTGCAGTCTGGATTTTTTAATATCCAGATTTTAAGTCATATGTGGAAAATATAAGTCAAATTTGACAAATGTGTTTACTTCACAATTGTTTGTAAGTTTTTGAAAGCACTAGTATTTCTCGATATCCTAAGTATATATATTGTTTATGTGATGAATTACATATCATTTTCTTTATGTTGAATCAATTACATTCTGCATTTTCTAGTAACAAGATGGTAAAAGGGGCTGAGATCAATGAATATCCATACCAATTAGAAGCACTTGATAAGTGAGTTATACATACTGTCAAACCATCCACTCTCTATAAGATAGGGACTTTTGAGTTAATAGGATTGGAGAATGTTAAAACTTTAGAACAGACTAAGATTAGGTGGTCTACTAGCTAGTTTTTTATCAGTGTTGTGAGATGGCAGATGTCTCAACTTGAAATCTTCCCTTATGGGTATTATACAATCTAGTGTTGCTCATGTGCATCCTAATATTCAATTATCTTTTACAAAAAATAATCTGTTACACACTGCATGGTTACAATTTTAAACCCAAATTTGAGCCACTATGTCTCAATTATCGTATATATTATAAGGCCTTGCATACATTGACTCCTAATTGTAGAATGTTTAGTTCTACTGGTAATATTGTTTCTGTAGAAACTAATTTATTAAGTTTTAATATAGCCACTAATTGTATGATTAGTTGGGATGAGATTCAATTTCTTGAAACGTGGCACTTGCAACAAGCTGTTCCTCCCACTCCTCTCATCTAAGAGGAATTAGATCAAATCACTCAAATTCCTGAAGGAGATATTGAAGTAAAGTGTACTTCTAAAATTGCTAGATTATCTCGAGTTGGATCTTTTAGATCTATTTCTTCTTGATCAATGATTCCTCCGTATAAGGTCACTATCCTGTCATATTTAGAGCCTCCACATCCCAATATTAGATGAAGTAGAAACTATCAGAATTTCTGATCAACAAATTCCTCATGGAGTTTATCAGGGAAAACCTACAAATTCCTTAGTAAAAATATCTACGGCATCTGAAATGGATTTTTGTCTTTAATAGATTTAAGTCCAAGAAGCAAAACAAGAAAAATCCTTAATAAAGAGTTTTTCCAATCTTATTATGCACCATTCCGTGCTTTAGTCTTACTAAACTTGAAAATTATAAAGATAATTATCAACATTTGACTGCGACTCAGTAGTTGGAACAATTTGTTTTATGTTTTCTTGAATATTATTTAGAAACCCATAACAATAATGTTTTAAAAGAAAAGGCATGGAAAACAGATCAAGGATTTGTTATTCATTCTATATTCCCTCCTATTGAACCTATACAAGTTCATTTTTCTTCTTCTTCCCAAACATTGGAAGCCAGTGCATATGTTAAACCTGCTGCAGTTGACTTAGTTAATATAACAATGAAAGAGATTAATAAGGCTTTCAAGCAAAGTAGTTATACAAATCAATATTTACAAACACTTGGCCAACAATTGCTACATATAGATGAAAAACTAGAAAAAAATCTATATTAAACTTCATAATATGAAGATTCAAGAACATACTCCTTCTAAAGTAGCCGAGGCTACATTACAACGTCCTATAGCTGTTAAGGATTTAAACTTGAATCCACCAATGAATTTGTTTTTGTATTAGAAGATAAATTAAAATCTTTAAATCTCCATACCTTTTTTGTCCAATCAGAATCCACATTGGATAATTTTGATCAGGATGAACAAATTCATACCTTAGAAGCTAAAATCAATAAAATTGAGGCTAAGCCTAGACGATTAGAACATTACTATTACAAAAGACCTACACCCTAAGATGTTCTTTTTGAAAAAAATGATCATTTTATTCAAAAGAATTATAAGGGTAGATCCATTTATGAATGAAATATTAATGGTCTTATTGATAAACAAATCTTTGACAAGATAAATAGAATAATTATGTATTCCACTATTTGTAAACAACAAGGCAACAATGACATGTCAAAATGAATGCATGGCAAGCTTAGAATCAAGCAATGAACTCTAAGAGCTATACAATGAACCAAACAAAGCATAGAAGCCTATCTCTACTTCAAACATATTATTTGCATTCAAAGAGATTGAAGGTGTTCAAATAAGACTTTCATCAAGTATGCATAAACTCAATAAAGTTGTCTTACACTCAGAAAGATTGAAGACTTCATCAGAGTGTGCTAAAGTTAGTTGAAGATAATTTGATTGTGAAGAGATTGAAAAGCCTCAAAAGAAGACTTCATCAAGTGTGCAAAAGGTCGATTCAAGATAATGTGGTTGGAAATTGCTTAAGAAGAAGATTCATCTTGATTGCCTGAGCTCTACATGAAATCTAATTAAAGAATTTTTCTGATATATAAAGAATCAATGAAGACAATATGTATGAAGAAATGTCATCAAGCTTACAAAAGTCTCATTGAGGTGATTCCAAAGAAGAAAGAAGAATTATTAGCAAAGAGAAGAAATCGGCAATGAAAGCAATAGCTCGGCAATGAAAGCAATAGCTCAGCAACGAAAGAAAGAGCTCGGCAATAAAAGAAAAAGATTGGCAAAAGAACTTAGCATTGAGAGAATGAGGCCCTGATAGTTTGGAAATTGAGAAAAGATGAATATCAAGTAATTGATTCAATCCAAATTGAATAGAAGTTAGCTTTGATGAGTTAAAGAATTTTGATTGATTATTATACCCCAAAGAGAAGACTCCTTGAAGATCTTATATTAGTGCCGAAGAAGAATTTGATCACTGGAAGATAGAATGAAGATTTCTGGGCAATGAGCCGACTCATGAAAATAAAGAGTCGCCTCATGAATACAGAAGCAAAAACTTGTAAACCAAATGATCAATGAGTCGACCCTTGAATCTAAAGAATCGACTCTTGAAGACTGAAGCAAGATTTCTATGCAAAGAGTCGACTCAAAGAAGTGAAGAGTCGCCTCATGAATACAGAAGCAAAATGACTTGAAGACAGAATGATCAATGAGCCAACTATTGGATATGAAGAGTCGATACATGGAGACAGTGGACAACATCTGGAAAATGCAGACCAGAAGAGTCGACCCTTTAAGCCTAGAGTCGACCCCTGGGATATAACGGCTAGTTTTTCTAACGTTATGATGGACTGGACGTGCATTAAATGAACTCGAACAACCTCCAATGGATGAATTCAATACAAGGGTTTATATACAAGCCTTCAACTACATTTATACAAGAAGAGAGACAAGAAACAAACATCCACTGACTGATCAAATTAAATATTCTGAACATTTTTCTTGTCTTCACTGTGTGAGCTTTGATTGCTTAATCCACTCTTTTTAGAGAGTTTGTACATCATTTTTATATCTTTATACATTTGTAAGTGAGAGTTTGAGAGTTCTCTTATGTAAAAAAAACTATTGTAAGTTTGAGTGGAACTTGGACAAAACCATTTGGTGGCTTAAGAACTTGGGAAGAAGTTCTTGTGTATATAGTGAGCTGAGCACTTGGTCAATCAACACCCATTTGTAATTGGAGATAACATAGTGGAGGAAGATTTCAAGAGAATCTTGGGGTGAGGATGTAGATCACGGATTGTGGTTGAACCTCGATAACTCTTTGTGTTCTTTCTATTGCTCTGTTTTCTTTTCTTTTTCTGATTACATTGCATTGTATATAGATTGATTATTGTTACATTGTTTAGATTAATTTTAATTAATCTTAATTGTTTATTAGTCTTAAAAAAAACCCAATTCACTCCTCCTCTTGGGTTGCCTTTTGGGCCAACAATTGGTATCAGAGCTTGTATTCTTGTTTTAAGGCTTAACATCCTAGGAATAGATCCATGGAAACCAATTTTGAAAGCTCTCTTAGTGAAGGTCAATCAACAAATAGACCACCTATGTTCAATGGGACTAATTACAATTATTGAAAAAATAGAATGAGAATCTATATTCAATCAGTAGACTATGAATTATGAAGACTCATAGTAAATGGTCTCAAGACACCTACAACTAGAGTGGATAGAACTGATATATTCCTAAACCAGAATCTGAATGGGATGAAGATGATTTGAAAATGCTACAATCTAATGCCAAAGCCATGAATATTTTATATTATGCACTTAATCCAAATGAATTTAATCGTATCTCCACTTGTGAATCTGCCAAAGAATTATGGGATAAATTAGAAGTCACATATGAAGGTACCAATCAAGTTAAGGAATCTAAAATCAATATTTTGGTACACAATTATGAGTTTTTTAAAATGAACCCTGATGAATCCATCACAGAAATGTTCACAAGATTCACCGATATTATTAATGGCTTAAAATCTCTTGGCAAGGTGTATTCTAACAGTGAGCAGGTGAGGAAGATTCTAAGGTCTTTGCTAAAAGCTTGGGAAGCTAAGGTCACAGTAATCCAAGAAGCAAAGGACCTCAACACCTTGCCTCTTGAAGAACTCTTGGGCTCCTTAATGACTCATGAGCTCACTCAAAAACAATATGCCCAAGAGGATGAAGAGAAAAAGAAAAGGATAGTTGTATTCAAATCCACCAGTCAAGATAATGAATCAGCAAGTGATGAGAATGAATATGAAATTGCTTTCATCACTCAAAAATTCAGAAGATTCATGAAGAATAAATGGAGAGGTGGAAAGAAGCATGAAGCCAAAGGAGAACCGAGTAAGGAATCCAACATTACATGCTATGAATACAAGAAGCCTGGACATATAAAGGCGGATTGTCCTTTGCTTAGAAAGAGAGGAAAGAAATATCAAGGGAAAAAGGCCATGGCAGCCACGACATAGAGTGATGATAACGAATGTTTTAAGATGGTTTCAGGAATCCATCATCATGACGAATGTCATGAATCCACGAACATTTGAAACCTGTGTCTCATGGCTCATGAGGATGATAGTGAGATATCAGACTCTTCCCAATTTACTTTTAATGAATTACAAGGTGCATTTGATGATTTGCTTTGTGAATTCAGAAAAATGGGAATTAAAAATGGACTTCTTAAAAAGATGGTTTCCACTTTTACTAATGAAAATGAAAATTTACAAAAAGAAAATGAAGTTTTGAAAAATGAAGTTTGAACCTTGAAGGATAAGATCAAGGAAAACTCTTTTCAAAAATATTCTTCAAAAGAAAATAAGATATTACTAGATAAGGCTAAAGGCTTGGAAATAATACTATTTAAATGTGTAAATGGAAAAGAAAAACTGGATACAATTCTAGGAAAACAAAAATATTCATTAGACAAAGCTGGTGTTGGCTTTGATCCTTTTAAAAGAAAGAAAATTTCAAAATGCAGATTTATTACTTCAACTAGAAAACCCCAAGTTTCATGCTTTTATTGTCATAAAATAGGACATATTGCTAGTAGGTGCTATGCCTTACAAAGATCAAATGTTCCTAGAAATGCATGAGTCCCTAGAAGACCATTAAGGACTAACCCCCGAGGACCCAAGATGGTTTGAGTACCTAAGGTCAGATAAATCTTTTTGCAGGTATGCCTCTAAGACTATTGGTATTTAGATAGTGGATGCTCAAGGCATATGACGGGAGATGAAGCACAATTCACATCTCTCTCACCAAAGGATAGAGGTCTTGTTGCATTTGGTGACAATAGTAAAGGGAAGATCATCAGTATAGGTAGTATTGGTAAGAATTCCTCTACCTCTATCGAAAATGTACTACTTGTTAAAGGACTTAAACACAATCTTTTGAGTGTTAGTCAACTTTGTGACAAAGGATGCAAGGTTGTATTTGAATCCTCTAAATGTAATGTAATTGACATTAATGATAACAAGACAATTCTCACTAGACATAGACAAGACAATATTTATATTTTTAATCTCAATGATTTATCTTCTTGCAAAATGGAACGCCTTGCTGCTATGAACAGTGATGAAAGTTGGTTGTGGCATAGAAGACTTGGTTACATTAGTATGAGCATACTTTCAAAAATTTCTAAAAATAATTTGGTTAACGGTCTTCCAAAAATAAAATTTGACAAAGATAGAGTTTGTGATGCTTGTTAATTAGGTAAGCAAACTCGAGTTTCTTTCAAATCCTTAAATATGCTCACTACCTCTAGGCCACTTCAACTATTGCATATGGACTTATTTGGACCAATTAGGACTTTGAGTCTTGGTAGAAAACAATATACACTTGTTATTGTTGATGACTATTCTAGATTTACATAGACATTCTTCTTAGCTCATAAGGATGAGACAATTGTTTTTTTTTACAAAATTTTGTAGAAAGGTCCAAAATGAAAAAGGTTTTTCAATCACCTCTATTAGGACTTATCATGGAGGGGAATTCGATTGCAAACCCTTTGAAATGTTTTGTGATGAAAATAATTTTGATCATAACTTTTCAGTTCCTAGAACACCTCAACAAAATGGGGTTGTTGAGAGGAAAAATAGAGTTTTAGAAGACATTGCTAGAACTATGCTTTGCGAAAATGGTTTACCAAAATACTTTTGGGCTGAAGTTGTTAACACAGCGTGCTACGTTTTGAATCGAATTTTATTTAGAAAGTTTTTGAACAAAACCCCCTATGAACTTTGGAAAGATAAGAAACCAAATGTCTTATACTTTAAAGCTTTTGGATGTAAATGTTTTGTATTGAATAACAATAAAGACAGCCTCGGCAAGTTTTTTGCAAAATCTGACGAGGGTTTATTTCTTGGCTATTCAACACATAGCAAGGCTTATAGAGTTTTTAATAAGAGGACTCTAGTTATTAAAGAATCAGTCCATATCACTTTTGATGAATTTAACCCTTTTTCGAAGAATATTGCAAGTGATGATGCAGATGAGCTAGAATCAGATTTGGAAAGGATGAATATCCAACCAAGTTTAAATGAGGAACCTCAAAAGAAAGAGAAGCATGAGAAGCTACTACCAGACAACAAGAAATCAATGAAGGTCTACTTAAGGAGTGAAAGTTTGTGCATAACCATCCTACGGAACAAATCCTAGGTGATCCTTCACAAGAAGTAAGAATTCGATCCTCTATAAAAAATATATTTAATCATTTTACATTTTTATCTCAAATAGAGCCTAAGTGTTTTGATGATGCTGAAAATAATTAATTTTGGATAAATGCAATGCAAGAAGAATTGAACCAATTTGAAAGGAATGAAGTATGACCCCTTGACCTAGTGATCATCCAGTCATTGGAACTAAATGGGTGTTTAGAAATAAGATGGATGAGTCTGGAATCGTTGTGAGGAACAAGGCAAGACTTGTTGCTCAAGGTTATAGCCAAGAAGAAGGCATTGATTTTAATGAAACCTATGCTCTGGTAGCTAGATTAGAAGCCATTAGATTATTACTTGCATTTACGTGCTTTAAAGATTTTAAATTGTATCAAATGAATGTTAAAAGCACTTTGCTAAATAGTTTTATCATTGAAGAAGTTTTTGTTAAACAACCACCTGGATATTAAGATCCAAGATTTCCTGACCATGTTTTCAAACTTACAAAAGCTTTTTATGGTTTGAGGCAAGCCCCAAGGACTTAGTATGAAAGATTAAGTAAGTTTTTGATTGAAAAAGGTTTTTCTAGAGGAAAAATAGATACCACTCTTTTTATCAAAATAAAAAACAATGATATGCTTGTAGTACAAATTTATGTGAATGATATTATATTCGGTGCTACTAACAAGTCGCTTTGAGAAGAATTTGCTAAGTGTATGCAGAGAGAATTCGAGATGAGTATGATGGGTGAACTCAACTACTTTCTCGAACTTCAAATCAAGCAATCGAAGGAAAGCATCTTCATTAATCACGCCAAATATATCAAGGACTTGATAAAAAAGTTTGGCATGGAAGAAGCAAAGCCTATAAGTACTCCAATGAGTACTACAACAAAATTGGATAGCGATGAAAAAGGTAAGTCAATAGATACTAAACTTTATAGAAGCATGATAGGCTCCCTATTGTATCTAACTGCTAGTAGACCAAATATAATGTTTAGTATTTGTTTAGGTGCTCATTTTCAATCCAATCCTAAAGAATCTCATGTGATTGCTGTAAAGAGAATTTTCGTTATTTTAAGCACACACCAAACCTTGGATTATGGTATCCAAAGGGCACTTGCTTTAATTTGAATGCTTACACTAACGTTGACTATGCGGGGAGTAGAGTTGATAGGAAGAGCACAAGTGGCTCTTGCCAACTCCTAGGCAATATGATTGTATCTTGGTATAGCAAGAAACAAAATTCAGTTGCTCTCTCCACAGCTGAGGCTGAATATGTAGCAGCTGGCAATTGTTGTGCTCAAGTGTTATGGATCAAACAACAATTAGAAGATTATGGAATCTTGTTTGATCATATTCCTATTAAGTGTAATAATACTAGTGCTATGAACTTGACTAAAAATCTTGTTTAACACTCTCACACAAAGCACATTGAAATTAGATATCACTTTATACGTGATCATGTACAAAAATGTGATATTGAACTTGACTTTGTGTGCACCAACATGCAATTAGCTAATATCTTTACTAAACCATTGAGTGAAGATCGTTTTTGTATAATAAGAAGAGAATTAGGGATGAGTGATCCTATGCCTTAAAATTTGATTAATTCAAGTGAAATTTGTGTTTTGAATGTTTTAAATATGATTATCTTTCATATAACTTGCATTTCTTGATTTCATGATGCATTTCATGATCATATTAAGATATCTGTTATCTCAAAACTTGAAAAAGGTCATATTCTGAATTTCTTATAATTGACATGCCTTGTCTGGTTGCATGAGTCGACACTCCAATTCATAAGGTCGACTTATCACAACAATAGACTCAAATTATTTCATTAACAGGCACGTGTCAGCTCATTAAGTTCATGAGTCACCTCATGAGTCAGGCCTATATACTTTCACGAAGTCCACTTTCATAAATATTTAAAATTTTCCTCTCTCTCTCTCTTACTCTCACTCTTTTTCTCTCCCGCTCCCTTGTTTGCACCAAAGCTCAACTGTCACCACCGAACCATCACATCTCTTCATCTCAATCATCTTATAAACCCTAATCATCTCCACTTCATTCTCTCTCAATATTCAATGGCTCCTAAAATCGAACGAGGAAGAGAAAGCCCTAATGACCCCTCTTCGCGTACTTAAAAGCGAAAAAGGGTTGGACTAGTTATTAGAGAATCAGTTGAAAGGGCTCTTGAAGAACAACCTGGATGGGATATCGCACATTTCAGAGTTGCGTTGGCTGAGGAAAGGTACATGAATATTTTTGGTCTTTGTAAAGTTCTGAGTGGACGCTGGATAAATTATGCCTATTTTGAAAGTGAGAACTTCGACTTCCCTCACACCTTTACCTGTCTAGGATGAAAACCCTACACAATAATTAAAAAGAACGTATATCCAAAATTGGTTATTCATTTCTACTCTAATCTTATGAAGAAAGTTGGAAGTAATGGAATTACTAGCTTTGTAAATGGAGTGAAAATCACTCTAAATGAGGGCACTCTTGTAGAGATTATAGGTACTGGGTATGGTGGAGAAACCTATTTTGAGATCATAAGCCGAAAGAGACAGCTTCAAGTTCTCTATGGTCAAGACCTACCCGAATCCACCCAACCCATAGCCAATGACCTTCCTGTTGAGTTGAGACTGGTACATCATTTTGTGGCCACAATTTTCATACCTAAGGTTGGTAGTTTTGAGCGTGTAAGTGAGAAGGAACTATTCTTTTAATGGGCCTTCCTCACAAACACCAGAATTGATATTCCATTCTACATTCTCTCGAATATGGCCAATGCCGCTACTACTGCTTCCAAAAACCTACCATACGGGATGTTACTCACCAAGATCTTCAAACATTTTCAAGTCAATCTCTTGGGTGTGACCTACAGAAAGCCTGATCCCTACAAAGATGAATATAGTAAGTACACATTGAGCAAGATGGGATACAAGAAAGTTAATGGCCATTGGGTTCCAAGGCTTAACAAAGTTGCCCCTACTGGCTTTTCACAAAAATGAGCATCTGCCTCTAGACTCAGAAGACCCTTAGCCCAAACCCTTGAAGCCTCGCCTGTTGATGAACTCTTGGGAAACATGATGGACATGCTTCAAAGCATGAACCAAAAGCTTTATGATGGATTGCTGCAATTGAAAAGCCTTAAGTAAGACGTGATTCTACTAAAAAAGGCTCAAGGCATTGCAGTGGAGGAAGAGGAAGTGAAAAAGGAACCATAAAATGAAGAAAGAAATGAGGAAGAACAAGAAAAGGAACCAGAGGAAGAATTGGAGGACACATTAAAAGAATTTGAGGATGAGCCTACAGATAGTATCTCTACGGATGAATCTGAGGATGCTGCACCAAGGAAAAAAGCTGGTTCAGCAAAGCGAGCCACATCATCTACCTCAACTTCTAGATTTGTACAAAGGAGGCCCTATGGTCTGAGGTCTAGATCCTTTTCTGGTCCATCCAACACTGCCTCAGGTCTTGTTGATTTATCCTATTCTCCTTCTTCATCTCTTTAAACTCCTTCCAAATCCTCCTCATCATCTTGAACACTCATGGCTCTGTATCTCATGGTTCTGTTATCACATTTTCTTTTGTTTTGTTGATTCTGTTGCATAACCTTTTGTGAACATTAACTATAACATCTTTTTGTAATCATTTTGGTTGAATGAATGAAATATACTTTTGTTCTGGTGCCCAATTGATCTTCTTTGAATTCATGATTATTTGATTGCTTTCCTGACTATACATTTTATCTTGTTTTAATATTTTTTGCTATTGTACCTGTCTATATTTTTCATTTTCTTTCTCTTTTTGATGGATTAACAAAAAGGGGGAGAATATTTGGAGAAGAACTGGACAAAATTAAGTATACATAAACAATGTGTGCTTGTGCTTGTGCAAATTATTTGCAAGATTTGGAAAAGAACTGGACAAAATTAAGTATGCATAAACTAGCATTGGGGAGAAGAATTGAATAATGTGTGCTTGTTCAAATTATTTGCACTCACTTGTTGAAAGTAATTTGCACTTATTTTTGAATAAAAAATGAATTAGACAAGACATAGAGTATATCTAATTGATGAATGGAAATGAAATGAATTGCTTACTACTTGATAAATATCAAGCATGTTCTCAGGGGGAGTAACATGAATTATTTCCCTCAAGTTGTTTTTGAATTACTTGACAAAAACTCCCTGAAAATTGTTTTTGAAAGTCTTCTCTCCTTTAAGCATGTTCTGCTTAATTATGAAACAAAGGGAGAGTTCCCTTCTGGTATGCCATTCAACTTTGTCCATTTCATTTAATCTTATATCAACTTATCTTGCAAAGGTTTTGTCATCATCAAAAAAGGGGAGATTGTTGACTCAAGATTGGTCTCCATGTTGATTTTGATGATAACTAAACCTTATTTTATTTTACTAATGCATTTACTTAGTGTGCAGATTATTAAAATTTATAATTTAGACTTAAAGTTCAATCTTAAGTCTAATACATGTCAAAGTGAATGCACGACAAGCTCAAGATCAAGCAATGAACTCTAAGAGCTATTCAATGAACCAAACATAGCATAGACGCCTATCTCTACTTCAAACAGATTATTTGCATTTGCAGAAATTGAAGGTGTTCAAATAAGGCTTTCACCAAATATGCATAGACTTAATAAAATTGTCTTGCACTCAGAAATATTAAAGATTTCATCAAAGTGTGCTAAAGTCAGTTGAAGATGATTTGATTGTGAAGAGATTGAAAAAACTCAAAAGAAGACTTCATCAAGTGTGCAAAAGGTCGATTCAAGATAATGTGATTGGAAGTTGCTTAAGAAAAAGATTCATCTTGATTGCCTGATCTCTACATGAAATCCAAGTAAAGAATTCTTTGGAGATATAAAGAATCAATGAAGACAATATGTATGAAGAGATGTCATCAAGCTTACAAAAGTCTCATTGAGGTGATTCCAAAGAAGAAAGAAGAATTGTTAGCAAAGAGAAGAAATCGGCAATGAAAGCAATAGCTCGACAATAAAAGAAAGAGCTTGGCAATAAAAGAAAGAGCTTGGCAATAAAAGAGAAAGATCAGCAAAAGAACTCAGCATAGAGAGAATAAAACCCTGACAGTTTGGAATCAAGAAAAGATGAATATCAAGTAATTGATTCAATCCAAATTGAATAGAAGTTAGCTTTGACGAGTTAAGGAATTTTGATTGATTATCATACCCCAAAGAGAAGACTCCTTGAAGATCTTATACTAATGTTGAAGAAGAATTTGATCACTGGAAGACAGAATGAAGATTTCTGGGCAATGAGCTGACTCATGGAAATGAAGAGTTGCCTCATGAATACAGAAGCAAAAACTTGTAAACCAAATTATCAATGAATCGACCCTTGAACATAAAGAATCAACTCATGAAGACTGAAACAAGATTTCTGTGTAAAGAGCCGACTCATAGAATTGAAGAGTCGCTTCATGAATACAGAAGCAAAATGACTTGAAGACAGAATGATCAATGAGCCGACTCTTGGATCTGAAGGGTCGATACATGGAGATAGTGGACAACATCTGGAAAATGTAGACCAGAAGAGTCGACCCTTTAAGTCTAGAGTCGACCGCTGGGATATAACGACTAGTTTTTCTAACGTTATAACGGACTGGACGTGCATTAAATGAACTCCAACAACCTCCAACGGATGAATTCAATACAGGGGTTTAGACACAAGCTTCTAACTACATTTATACAAGAAGAGAGACAAGAAACAAACATCCATTGACTAATCAAATTGAATATTCTGAACATTCTTCTTGTCTTCACTGTGTGAGCTTTGATTGCTTAATCCACTCTTACTAGAGAGTTTGTATATCATTTGTATATCTTTATACACTTGTAAGTGAGAGTTTGAGAGTTCTCTTGTAGAAGAAAAACTCTTGTAAGTTTGAGTGGAGCTTGGACAAAACCACTTGGTGGTTGAAGAACTTGGGAAGAAGTTCTTGTGTATATAATGAGCTGAGCACTTGGTCAATCAGCACCCATTTGTAATTAGAGATTACATGGTGGAGGAAGACTTCAAGGGGATCTTGGGGTGAGGACGTAGACCACGGATTGTGGTTGAACCTCGGTAACTCTTTGTGTTCTTTCTATTGCTCTGTTTTCTTTTCTTTTTCTGATTACATTGCATTGTATATAGATTGATCATTGTTACATTGTTTAGATTAATTTTAATTAATCTTAATTGTTTATTAATCTTCGAAAAAACCTAATTCATCCCCCCTCCTAGGTTGTCTTTTGGGCCACCACCTTCTTTTAAAAAACAACGTACTTATTCCAAAAAAGAAATTAGGTGTTGGAAGTGTGGAAAAATTAGCCACTATGCCAACAAATGCTTAACAAAAAAGAAGTTGAATGAACTTCAAATTGATGAATAGCTAAAAGATACTTTAGCTAAACTCTTTCTCAATAGTGGTAATGAACCTGATGACCCAAATCAGGACTCTAATAAATTATATGACGAATTAGATGCTATGCTTGAAATAGAAGAAGACATTTCCTTTTCTAGCGACATAGAACTTGACAATTTAGGTTCCTATTAAGGTATATGTAGTAATTATTAAAAAGTCATAGTTGATTTGCATGGCCTAAGTTTTAATATGGTTACTTAAGATCAGGAAGCAATTATTAAAATTCTAGATCAAATTCTTGTTAGTACAACTAAAGCCCAGATGATTGAAAATTATCTAAAACAAGCAAAACAGGAAGATAAACCTGATATTACAAATGTATATAGTATAACTGAAGTTAAGAAAAGACTTCAGAGGACTAAGAATAAATCTATCACTTTACATGATTTAAGGATAGAAATTAATCAGTTAAAAGAAGAAATTAAATTTTTAAAACAAGATAATCAAACTCTAAATACTAGAGTTAGTAAACTAGAATTATGACATCTAGCTTCAAGTTCAGTCTCTAAGATAGAACCTCCTATTTCACAACATTTGAAAATTTTAAATGAAGTAATTTCCCAAAATTGGTTCATAAAAATAATATTATTCATTCATAATGAATTACTAATTGAAAATTTAATTGCTCTTGTAGATAATGGGGCAGACTTGGATTGTGTCTAGGAAGGTTTAATACCCACTCAATATTTATAAAAAAAACATTTTTTTGACATTTGCTAGTGGGAATAAACTATAAATTCAGCATAAAATTATTGATACTTACATATGTAATAACGATGTCTGTTTCCCAACTACATTTTGGCTTGTAAAAAATTTACAGCATTATGTTATACTTGGTACCCTATTTCTTAATGATTTAATGTCCATTGAAAACCTTGATTCCACTGGTATTTATACTTATCTCAATAATCAACATATTGTGTTTCAATTTATAACTGATCCCTAAACAAGATTTCTCAATAAAGTAAAAGATATACTTCTTGCTAAAGAAAATCAAATAAATTTCTTAAAATAAGAAATTTGTATTCGGATGATTACTGAATCTCTAGTTAAACCCAAGATTCAAGATAAAATAAAACTTATTGAATCTAAATTTCTTAGTGAAATTTGTAACGATCATCCTAATGCTTTTTGGGACAGGAAGAAACATATTGTTTTTCTTTCTTATGAAGACGATTTTACTAATCAACAGATCCCTACTAGGGCACGTCCTTATCAAATGAATCAAGAATACCTTGAATTCTGCAAGAAGGAAATTGCCTCCTTGCTTGAGAAAAAGCTCATTATGAAATCATATTCTCCTTGGAGTTGTAGAGGATTTTATATAAATAAAAATGCTGAAAAGGAGCGAGGTGTTACTAGATTAGTTGTTAATTACAAACCCCTTACTACGATGTACAAATGGATTAGGTATCATATCCCCAACAAAAAAGATTTATTAGATCGCCTTCATAAGGTACTTATATTTTTCAAATTTGACTTAAAATCTGGATATTGGCAAATTCATATTGCAGAATCTGATAGATATAAAACTGCTTTCACTATTCTGATAGGGCATTTTGAATGGAATGTTATGCCTTTCGGTTTAAAAAATGCTCATTATGAATTTTAAAATATTATGAATGATATATTTATCCCATATACTGAATTTATCATTGTTTATATTGATGATATTATATTATTTTCTTAAACTATTAAGCAGCATTTTTGCCAGTTGGAAATATTTAGAAAAATGATATTACATAATGGATTGGTTATTTCTGCCCCTAAAATGAAACTTTTTCAGACAACTGTTCGATTTTTGAGACATAATATACGTCAAGGACATATTGTTCCTATTACTAGAAGTATTGAATTTGCTTCCAAATTTCTTGATGAAATTTTAGATATAACTCAATTACAAAGATTTTTAGGGAGTTTAAATTATATTAATTCTTA
>CM065390.1:26212500-26272500 GCA_033060915.1 Euryodendron excelsum
CACCTCAACATCAACCAACCAAGTATGAAATACTTCCATTTAAAGAACATATTTTGTATTTAGAACCTATTGATAATCAATGGGTCAATGATCCATGGTATCTCATGAATAAGTATTTTCAAACCATTTCTTACACATTTTCCAGTGGTAAATTCCGGTCAGTAATGCAAAATATTTTGGCACTTACTGATTTACGTGAATTTACAAACTTTTATCAACATATGACTACTAAAACTTATCATATTAATTTCAGTAAATGTTATATCAAAAAGATAATTTTTCCTTATGAATGGGGTCTTATTCCTCCTAATGAGAAAACTTTTCTCATTTGTGATGTCAAACACACCTTTAACAACTGGGATGATATCCAATCTTTCACTTTGCCTTTTTATTATGAAAATCCAAAGAAAAAACATTCATGGTGGTTTAAATTATCACTACAAATTTATCAAAAAGGATTTCCTGGATGGTTTTATTCCTGGTGGAAAATTTTTGGTCCACCTCATACTATTTTACCCGATGTTCTCCAAGAACAATTGGGCCTTTAGGTAGCATACTCCCCGAAACTTTCCAGCATTAATCCTTAATAATATATTGACGGATCTAGCTTGACGTATTCCATGATAAAAGTTGTTTCACTTGCTATTGATAGAACTTCTATCTACTTACAGAGAAATGAAAGAGATTTAAGAGTGGAACCTTTTTTGTTGTCTGCAAGTGGCATAAATTTTGTTCAACAGGCGCTTTTTTAGTTATGCTTAAGATCAATTTCGATGGTTCTATTTTGGAGAACATAAGCTTTGGAGATCGGGGAATCATAGTAAATGATAGTGTATGAATTTTCTAAGTGGCCAGGGCTGTATCGATTTTTTAAAGTACTAGTGTTTTGTTATTGGAATCTCTTGTTGCTTGAGAAGGATTACGATGAGATAATGGAGCTAGACGTTTCTTCTCTGATCTTGGAAATGGATTCTCAAAGTGTTCTCATTATGCTTTGTGGTAGAGAATTGTGGCACAAGGCATAGTCGTTGTTAGTTATGGTATTGTGCAGCTCTACACTAAAACAAATCTGATTTTTAGCGATAAGTTTTTTTGCGACAAAGGAAAGTTCGTTGTTATATGTTCCTATTATGATGACATTTTATGTAACACCCCGAACCATTACATTTTAATTTATGACATATTAAGTTGTATTACGTGTATTTAATTGAGCGTGATTTATCTTTTATGTAAATCTCTAATTTTGATTAATTAAGACTAAGTATGATAATTGCACGGTATTAATTAAGTTAAATACATTTGAGCTAGATGAGAAAGATTAATTATGAGTAATTATGATTAACTAAGATTAATCACATGATTAGAGATTGAGTGGTCTTGTTGCATGTAAAGTTGACACCTCACCCCATACAAACTTTTAGAGTAGGACATGTGTCCCACTAACCCCTTGGCCTTGCAAGTTGCAAGACTTTGTGTTGATTGTATAGCCTCTAGTGCATTCCACCAAAGAGAGAGAGAGAGAGAGAGAGCGAAATGAAGAGAGAGAATGAGTGGACCTTGTAGGCATAACCCACTATCTCCCCCACACTCATATATCTATTCATTTGCATGCAAGACCTTGTATGTATCTAGAGAGAGAGCTATGGTGTTTGGCTACATAGAAAGTGAAGGAAAGTGTAGGAAAAAGTGAAAAAAACTCTTAGAAGATTTCAACCTAGCTTGATCAAGGTATGTAATTGCTTTATTGTGTTCATACCCATGCATTTAATCAGCTAGAAAACCCTTTAAAACCCTTTTATGATGAGAAATTGGGGATTTATGTTTGGAAGAAGACCATGCTTTAATGAAGACTTTGATCTTGAAAAGAAGTAGTGTTTTATGAATATTTTGGAAACCCCTTTTCATCAACTTGTTTTGAAGATCTTTTATGGCTATTACTATGTTAAGATCTTACTTTACCTAGGGTTAGAACCATGGGATTCTATTGGAGATTTTCTGTCTTTCATTGTGATACTTGGCATTGTGCAAGGAAATTCTATTTGGACAGTCTTTACATTTATGACCATAAGCCTTTCAATACTTGGAATTTTGCAATGAAACCAAAGTCATTGGGAAATAGACTTTAATACCTTTCTAATGATAAGTTGGAGACCAAAATCTGAGTTAAAATAAGTGAGTTATGACTATTTGAAGTTAACACTTTGTTTTTGTCCTAAATCGCTTTCTGTCTACAAGGGTCCACCCCTGTGTTTAGGAGTTAATATCTCTGAACCCAGAACTTGAATTTGAAATCTTTGTAAAAGTGGACGACCCTTGTGTTTCAAGGGTTGACACCTTCAAACTTCTTGAGTATTGATGATACTCTTTGTGAAAAAGGATCAACATCTTCATTTAAAGGGTCGATACCTTAACATTTCTGGGTGCCCAGACTTGCATTCTGCGAAAAAGAGTTGACACCTTTTGTCCAGGTGTTGACTCTTGACCTAGGGGCTTACACTTTTATTAGAACATAAAAAATTCTTCACTTTAAATTACTTTTGTACTATTTTAGGACTTATTAATGAGAACTTTAGATTGCCTTTTAAAGGCTTATATGTTTACATTATTTTGTGCATACCTTAATTGTATAAAATCATTGTTAATCATTGCATAAGGCTTGAGGATCACTAAATCAAGGATTATAAGAGGTGTTTAAAAAGGTGATTAAAGACTCAAGATGAGTAATAGAGTAATTGGAGTAACTTTATTGTATTTTCTATACAAATACTTTTCTTTACAACAAACTTGCACAACTGAAATGTTTTTCATACAAAGGTTTTATTTATGATATCTTTTAAGTATAATTATCACATTTCAATGATAATACTGAATCTATCATACTATGCAAATCCATAGACTTAATTATATAAATGTTATTTGGAATATATAGTTGAAACTAATGTGTGCCATTCTCGGGAGTTCTACACCGGGGGACTTAAAATAAGCCGTAAGCATGACATATTATTATAGGGGAGACATTCCTAGGGTTACCATTGACAGTCTGCTCTCAAACGTCTATGTCCTAGGAGCTGGGTGAAAGTCCCACCTCTAGGCATACCACTAGTGGATACGAGCTCATAGGGGTATACTTGAAGAAGAGGTAAATCACGTTTGTTACGAAGCAATGGGTACATTATACCTATTTTATCATGTTGATGAAAAGATGAAGGTTTTGATATGATGAAAGTTATGAATAATCTTTTCTTTAAAGTTATAAAGCATTTTACATTACCTTTTTGAGAAATGTGATTTATATGTATCAAGAGATTTATTTCAACTTTATATATTATAATGCTTATGATATACTCAAATAAAGTCCATGATACTTAGCAAAAAAAAAATTAAGTCCATGATATTTTCATGCTTCGATGACTTTATTATTTGCTAGGCTTTTAGCTCATGCATTTACTCAATAATTTTATCAATTGTAGACCTATGACCATTGCTATGCTTTTGTGGACTTTATTGAAGATGTTTGCTATGGATATTTTGTGAAGTCATGCCATGAACTGCTAGGAAATGTTTATTAATTCTTGTTAGGGACCACTACTATATTTTGCTAAAGATGCATTCTATATATTAGTCATGAGCTATGTATGACTTTCATGTAATATGTTTGGAGGTAAGTTATGTATATTGCATATGGCCACACAGTTGGCCCAGATTATAATTACTTGATGTGATATTATGTTATGGTATGTTTAACTGGGACTTAGGCACTTGCTTTGAATGAATGCACTATTACTTATACTTTCATATATAAAGCTTCTGTTATTTTCTTATAAAATGAGTATAAGATATAAGTGATCAACCTCTTTGATGTGTTTGGCCTTCGATAGCTGCCCTATTGGCCGGTTATGGTCCTTAATCGATATAGGGTGGGTTTGGAGTCGTGACATTTTAGATCGTCTCAAATTATGTAAACGCTGTCATATTTTGTGATAAAATTTAATTTGTCATACAAGATTGTCAAAAAAAGTTGGCACAAACATTTCCCACCATGGTTTATTAAGAGGGAAGGCTTTTACGCGACAAAACTCAAATTAAGTCGTCTCTAAATCAAAATTTGGTGTAGTTTTTATGATGAATTTTAATTATGGTTAAAGACTATATACATTTTGACCACATATCTCATCGAGGAAGTAAGTCTTAAATTAAATTTTAAAAGTAAAAAAATATGATTTCAATTTTATAGTAAAACAACATCGTTTTTGCATATATTACTACCACATGGGGTTGTCTTACAGGCCCAATTCCCCAATTTCCCAAATTCAAGTTCCCTCTCCCTCCACATTTTTGTGTTCGTTCTAGCGCTCTAATGCTCCCTCCCTGATCTCTCTCTCTCTCTCTCTCTCTCTCTTTCTCTCTCTGTGTGGTCAGGTTATCCAATTTTAGTCCAACGGTAATTAAGAAAACCTTAAGTCGTTTTTCTTTAATTTCAATTTCGATTCAACCTGTAGTCTAATGGACGATTGAATGCATGTTTCCAAGGTGAGAAGATCTGAAGCCAAGCCCTTGAAGTAAAATATCGCTTATGCTCCCTCGATCTTAGAAAGCAAAGATGAGTAGCTCTAAGCCTCTTGATGTTTCCAAGCTGTTTGATTTTATTTTGTATTGAAGGGATTGCTTTGGGTTTGTTTACAGACTTTTCGATTCCCAATTAGTGCGTATGGTTTCTCTTTGTGTTGATCCAAAAGACAATTTGTATGTTTCTCCATCTAAATTTCAATTTTTGTTAGGTTTTGGTTGGGTGGGTTATTGCAAAAAATTTAAAGAATATGATTTTGTTGTTTATCTAATTGAGTGCTTGTACCAAGGTTTCAAAGCCCCTTCACCTGTCCAATATATATATCATCTTTCTTTATAGTTTTCTAGCAAGAAATCAACTTAAATGGATATGGGTCAGAGTGGGAGGGGAAGACCCAATAAAGGACAACAAACTCTCTCTCTCTCTCTCTCTCTCTCTCTCTCTCTCTCTTATTTATTTATTTATTTGTTTTCCAGTCCCAATTGATATTCAGTGTTGTTTTAAATCTTGATTTTGGTATACTTTTAACCCCATGCTAGCATTAGTCCAAGAAACTAGTCGTGGGTAGTTGGATATCTGCTACAACTCTACTAATGACAACTGAGAAAATAGAGTGAACTAAGGAAAATATAAGCAGAACTTGATATACTTCAGAAGATGACAAAGCTGGCCTGAATAGTTGATTGAAATATGCCAGTTTCTGCTAATATGGAATTGATTAAACTTTTATGGGATCAACTTGGTGATTCCTAGATTTGACTGGATGAATAGAGATTTTAAATCATCTATTCGATCTCCTTTCTCTGTCCTCAACCAATGGAACAAGTCATAACTGCTATCAAAAGTTAAAACTTTCAGTTTCTCAAAATTTAGCAAGATAACTTTAGAATGTAATTACATAATAACTGTTGTGAAATTATTCCCTTAAAAGGTAGCAGAACTTCTGCCATATCCACATGACAATTAATCAAGTCATACAAAAAAGTAAAACTTAATTATAGACATTTTTTGAATCCTTGAACTTGTACAAAAAAGTAAAAATTCATTATAGACATTTTCTCTAATTCAATTTGATGAAAATTGTATGAGGTGGTGTTTTCCTAATAAATTGCCATTTGCCAATTACAATGAGTTGGGCAGCTCACAACCAAAACTATACATGGTGGTCGGTGTTGCTATGGGTGGGGGGTTGTTGTTTAATCATTGCAATGAGATGAGCAAATAATAGTTGGTTCAAAAGGCATTTGTCTGATAAATACAAAAGCCTTTTCTACAGAACACCCTAGCAAATCATCAGCACAACCATAATGCCTCCATAGCTACAACCATATAAAACAGCCAAGAATGGAATGTTATCAGCATTGACCTTATTTTTTTTCTCTTATTAGTTTAAAAGCTGAACCTGAACATCATGTCTTCCACTCTCATGGTTACTATAACCCAAAGCATTGCAAACCATGAGATGACAATTCTTTCAGACTGCTTATTAAAGATCCTTCTTGAGTGATTGAGCTTCCATATTTTTAGTACATATCATTTACAAAAATTTGGAAAAAGCACATAGGATGGCAGCTTAGATTAGAGGACACAATTGTGAACTTACTTGCCATAATCAAATGTGGAAAAAAAAATGAAGCCTCATTGTTTTGGTTGCTGGATACTACTTTACCAGTCTAATGTATATACTTGCTCGTCTAATGCATGTCAAAAGTAAGAAAAATGATGAAAATTAGGCGAAAGTTAAAGTCTTGCATACATCTGGCTCAAAGTCATTTGTGCAGCATTATGAAACAACTTTTTTTTTCTTCCTTCAAATTATTTAGTACCTGTATGCATAAAATACTGTTAAATACTTTTCGATGTCTCTTTACAAGACTACCCATTGTAAGAAGGGCACAAAAGAATGGATATGTCAGCAAGCATAAATAAATTTTGTAAGTTGACGCAACTTTCTGATGGCTATTATTTTCTTTAACATTGATATATTTGAGAGAGAATTGTACTTAGCAGATAATTTTTAAATTACAGGAGATTATGAACAATTTTAAGTCCCAGCCCACTCTAGAGGATGTCACACCCCTGGCTGATGACCAGATCTGTGAGCAGGTTCTCAGGAAAGACCAGGCTGTATTCCTGGTCTTGGTTAAGGCGAGTTACCAAGGTCCAAATTATCGCAGCAAATCAACTCTTTTGATATCCAAGAGACTCGAGTGAGGCTATAACAAGCTGAGAGAAGGGCAGATGCACAAGAGAGACGAGCTGAGTTAGCTGAGAGAGAAGCAGACTTATCTAAAAGACAATATGAGTATTTGGAATCTAGACAATCTTATTTGGACTAATTAGTTCAGGGTTTATATAAAAAATGAGCTCATCAAGGCCATAACTACCTCTTCATGTTGATTGCTTTATGTTATTTTTGTCAAATTATTTGAAAACTAAACAAACTCCTTTCCATTTGTAAATATTATTTAGAAGATGCACTATTTTTAATTAATTGTTGAAAATGGATGTATGTACTGTTATGACAAGCAGGTGTACAAGAAAACACTTAAATGCAAAACGACAAAACCCCACTAATATAATATTAAAAGGTTCTGAACTTTTAACGACAACCACTACTTGTTGTTAATAATCACATGAGAACCAGTTGTAAATGAAGTTTTGGCAACAAAAGAATTCGTCGCAGAATGAGTTTAAGTTACTGTGACAAATGAAATTTCTCTCCAAAACAAACACTCAGTCCTAAAATTATCCTTTCTTATGACGATTATCTTGTATGCCAACAATTATTTTTATTCTTAGTGACAAATAAATTCATCGCTAATTGTTGGACATTTTGTGACGACTATGTTTTTGTCGCAAAAGTTCATGAAATTACAACAAAATACAAAGATGTCGTTTTTTATTTTCAATGACGGACTTGTGCCGACGACTTGGCGACGATTTTATATTAAAAAAATTTTGCAACAATTTTACTGTTTTTTGTGATTAATTTATTTGTCGTAAAGGACTATTTTTTTGTAGTGAGTTTCAGTTTTGTTCATGTACTTCAAAATTGTGAAACCCATAGTTTTGTTTCCTTTTACTATCAATGAATTTATTCCTACTATTTTGACAAAAAAAAAGGGACTAATAATGATGTTATCCCAAATAGATTTAAGCGAAAAAATTGAAAGAAAGTTTAGTTGTGTTGATTGCTATGACAGTAAAAATAAAAATAAAAATAAAATTGTTACTATTAATAGCTGTTAGAATTTGAAAAGTATATGGGTCAAAGTGACAAATGTCAAATCACAGCGATTATCAACATAATTTACCGTTAAAAAATAAATATTAACAATATAAAACCATTAACTATAAGAAGAAAGATCTTGACAAAAGTGAACGAAGTTAAGAGTAAAGAGAGCATATGAACGAAAAAAATAAATAAATAAACAACCTCAACTTTTATGAGCAAAATAGATGCAATCCTATTAATATAATAATATGATTTGACTCAAGACAAAGAATAAAATTTTTGAAGAAGTGAATGATATTAAGGGTAATGAAAGCATGTATGAATTAAAGCAAAATAGTTAAATAAGCTAATGGTCCCTACAATTTCAATTGCATCAATTTTATCCTTCAATTTTTTTACCTGGTTTCTAAATGGTCCAATTGGCAACTGCAGCTATATAGATGGATGACAAATCCTCACGTGCTGTGCACATGGGAGGCTTACAAGTAGTGGCAGAACTACACTTGTTGGTGGGGGTGTCACTTTTTGTACAATACCCCTATATATAGTATGTATACATAGTATTTTAGCCAAATTCTCATGTATTAGCACCCCCTAGTTTTTGTGTAATCCTACTTAGCTAGTTTGTAAATATAATATGAAAAAAATAGTATAAAACTAAGGGCTAACCTAATATAATATTAAAATTTTTATATAGTGGATTATGAGACTTATTCATTTTTTTTCTTGTACATCCAAATTCCTAACCCATTAAATTCAAAAGATTATGGGCTTCTAATGGTGCTGTAAGCACCCCACTTTTGCCTGATTGGTAATTCTTAATTAAAAAAGTCAAAACGCCTCCTTGGCATTCTTTCTCAAAATGATCATTTTGCCCCTAAGGTAGCTCGTCGCATCTTTTAAGAAAGTATAAAGTCCTTAAGACAGTAAGACCACCCTCTATTCTACCCTTAAGGCAGCTCGACACATCTTTTAAGAAAGTACCAAGTCCTCAAGATGGTAAGACCACCTTCCATTCTGCCCTTAGGCTGATTGACACGTCTTTTGAGAAAGTAACAATCTCTCGAGGCAGTAAGACCATCCTTAACGCTATATGTGGATGGTCTGGCATGTTTAATATGCCATTCAAACCAATTCCGATAATACCTGGTCAAAATGGCCATTTTATCACTACTCATTAAGTGAAATTTTTTTGTTTAAGTTTTGGCATTCTCAAACCACAAAGGGTGGTCCAGTCATCGACTTGTCCTCACGCTAAGTATGACAACTCAAGTTCAATCTCTTCTCATGCCTCATTGTAGCAACCATAACTCATGCGATGCATGAAGTTTACATGATTACTGTGGGCCCTGCATAAGCTTAAGGGAGTAGTCGACTGAAAATCTGGATATCTTGTGGCAAAAAAAAAAATTTTTTTTGGCACCCCCTAAAACAAATTCCTGGCTTCGCCCCTACTTACAGGGGTTAGTTTGGTTAAGGTTTATAAAAGGTTTGGTTTAGTTTTGAGTCTTAAATTTGCTAAACTGATTAATTTGTGTTAATTCTTGGGTTAACACTATTGAAACTTTAACTGACCCGATATCAACCCAAGACTCGATCTAATGTATGTAACAAAATTTTATATCCATGTATGTCTTTAAATCATTATTTGTTTTATGTTGATTTTTTAATTTTTTGAGAAATTAAGAATATAACATTGTGCCCCTTTGACAAGATCAGAGCGGGATCTGAAGCAATTAGACGCAAGTCGAACCTTAGAATGAATTAAGTTTGGGATCTTAAAATCTAGAACTGATTAAGATCAGTTTAGTTTAGTTCTAAGTTTGGCACGAACTTGAGCCAACTCAACATGTGCACAAAACTAGCCAATAAATATGGAAGAGTCTAACCATCACATTTTAAGCACTCTAACTAATTCTAAATCAAACTTAACTCTTAAATAAGCTATCTAATGGACATTTAAACATAGATACATAAGAATATACTTAACAAATCACTCAAAAGCATGTAATGCAAATATAACAGGCATACAAATGAAAAATAATACTTGTCATATTACAAATATTGTGTCTTAGCAACTTTAAAATGGGTCTTATTTGGTACTTAAATCAAATATTTATATCCTTGAGAACTTATATGTATGACTACTGGCTTATAAAATCTTTCGAAATATAGCTTAGTGAGTAGATGTGATAAAATCAATAATATTGTGCTTTGTGTATTAGTTTTTGTGATAGAATGTAGTTTAATAATAGACAACCGTTATCAATGCAAATATCAATTTCATCAAATTTTCTTATTGTTGTATTACTCAAAAAAAAAAAAAACTCCCCAAGTTTAAAAAAGAATCCATCCGTCTGTATCATCGTCTATTTAATTTCAGTTTGTAGTAAATGTAATATAAAATCATTTTATAATATGACTTACTTGTAGAGAATGAAGCTTTATTATAGGCAACAAAAGAGATAAACTAATAAGATTTCTGAAATGCCAAAGTTGTGTGATTGCATAAATGTCATCAAAAGTAGGTTTAGTCCAAACTTGTAAGCACATCAAATCATAATTTAAAATTAAGGAATTGCTATCACATATTTTGTTAGCATTATGAAATGAAAATAGTCAAGGATTCATGAGCATACTGGATAAGTCTTCAAAAGACAAACTAGAAAGAGCTAGAGCAAATAGACCATGACTTATTGTTTTTGCTTTTGTGAGATGAATTTACTTCTTTAGACGAGACAAGCAGTTGGAGTGATTAAGGTTATGATTCTTTTGTGTTTGATTACAAAATAAAAAAAAAATAGATAAATGACATCAAACATTCCTAGTGTTCATTTATTTTCATCCCTTCATTTGCCTAGTGTAAGCACCTCATTTTTGCCTGCTCGGCTATTTCTGGTCCGAATCAATCACTCCAGTAAAACGTCACAACACTATCGAAGCCCAAATCGGATTTTCAAACTCTTATCCAATTAATTGGTCACTTTTCAAGCTTGGCAGGCCTAACTGAAGCCTGATGACCAAAACACCCCTAGGCATTCCAAATAACTTTTCGAGACCAGGCGGTCTTCGAAACCAACACCATCACAGGTAGCTTTCTGAGATCAGACGATCTTTGAAACCAATTGTTGCTGTTGAAGTGACGAAAACACTCATAAACTTTAAACAGTTCACTTCTGCCGCTTGCTAGCCCGCTAATATAGAATGTCCGTTACGTCCCTTGGCATCCAATAGTTTCCCGAGATCAGGTAGTTTCTGGAACCAACACTACATTGTCAGAGTGACAGAAACACTCACAAACCTTAAAGATGTTGAAGTGACGAGAATACTCACCAAGTCAACATGGGTTTCACTATTAAACCGCCCAGTGTGACAGGACCGAATGCGCTTTTTGGCCGTGGCACGTTCATCAGAAAAAAGAGAGACCTCCAAGAGCAAACTCATTACAACTTTCAGAGTGAAGGAAATACTCATAAACCCAAGTTAACATCGGTGCCTGCTAGCCCAACATGGTGAAAAATGACCAAATTGTCCCTTGGACACCCTGAAATGTCTTTCAAGAAAGTACTAAGTCCTTAAAATGGTAAGTCCACCCTCTACGACTGTCCTTTGACAACCCTGCATGTTCAAGATGTTGATCAAGCCATCTCTAGCTCAATTCTGGTCAACCCCAGTCAAAATAGCCATTTCACCCTTGAGCATTCTGGCATGTCCTTTGAGAAAGCATTAATCCCTTGAGACGGTAAGACCACCTTCTCAAAGTTGTCTCTAGACGGTCCGACATGTTCAATATGCCACTCAAATCCATCCCAATCATGGTCTGGCAAGTTCTGGTCAAAATGATTCTTTTGCCGTTAGTGGCCCGAGTCTCTGTTCCAACTACATCGACTCTGGGAACCAAACCGGCATTCATTGGGATGCTCTGCTGAACATCCACATCCATTTCCAAGTAAGTACTTTGACTCAAAACACCTCTAAATCAACAAAAGCTTCCTGGAGCATCTTACAGATGCTCTGCTACGGTTTTTTTTTTCTCTAATTCCTTGATTAAAACGTACCGTTAAATGACTTGAGAAATGTGCAAATTAGAGAATTTCTGAGCCTTTCCATAGGTCTTTCCATTAATACAGCTCGATTGAAAAGATTGCTTCCTAAAACATCCGATCATATGGCTTGGAAGTTGCCACTTTTGGAAACCGTTGGAGCATCTCACAAACGTTCCACTAGGGTTGACTTTTTTTTTAATTTCTAAATTACAACGCACCATCAAACGACTTGAGAAATACATAAATTAGGGAATTTTGTGAAGCCTATGTGAAAGACCTCCCATCGGTACAGTTCGATTGAAGAGGTCGCTTTCTAGAAGTCACGATCATATGGTGCAAAACTACTACTTTCGACAATTATCGAAGCGTCTTGCAGATGCTTCGAAAAGCTTATTTCATGCACGCTTCTTGATAACATATCTCTGACATCCGGAATCCTTTGGAGCTCTCCAAGGACTCCCGATTCATGAGAAATAATAGGGGAAAGTTATGAACGTGATTGATTTTCCCGAATCTTTTCTGATTTGTACAGATATTGAGGCAAAGTTGGCATAAGAGTTTTCAGTGGTGGGGCATATGCTACATGTGCCCAAAAAATGATTAGATCGGACAAAACTTGCTATTGCGCTCAAATTTTTTGCACTCGAGAAATATACACACAAGTGGAAAAAATACTGTACTCTCTCGTTAGAACTCATCCTCCTAGAAGAATGAGTGTAACTAGGTTTGAATTGAAAATTAATTTGAATAAAGGGCTTTTGAAAAATATTTGGAGTCACCACCTAACTTGATTAAGGTAAGTTAGGTAAAAACTAAGCACAATCTGAAGACTACACTTAAGGTTTTTGAAAATGATTTTGAAAATATCACCTCAAGAGAGGGTTTTTAAGAAAATAGGTTGTTTGGCAACCTTTAGAAATTGTTTAAGCCCTTTTTGAAAATAACTCCATTTGGTCTTTGAAAACAGTGATCTAGGTTCGGAGGTTGGTACGTGTAGGGATGACGCACTAAGCCATCACCTTATCTCACTCTTGCGGTGCCTACATGTCTATTCACCCTATATTCATCCATTAAAGTCTTCTATTAATATATGTCCAAAACTATCCACTCTAGAAAATAATTTTTAAGAGAATGATGCATGATATGTAAGTGCAAGAAAAATATTTGACTTCGAAAATAGATTTGAAAAGAAGAATTAAAGTTTGAAATTGGAAAGAAAGTTTTGGAAATTGAAATTGAAGATTTGAAAATAGATTTTTGGAATTGGAAGTTTGAAAAGAGTTATGGAATTACAGATTTGAAAAAAGTTATAACCGTACCCATAAGGGTTGCCTACGTATCCTTTTTGAGAAATTAAGTCAGTCGTAGTTCAGACATGAGTCCGATAGAAAATAGAAGGTTTGGTTTGAAAAAGAGATTTAATTGGAACTTGGAATAGAAGATTGGAAATTGGAATTTGGAATTGAAAAGATTGAACCTTAATTTGGAAAAATAGAATTTGGAAGAAGGATTTGGACTTGTTTTGGAAAGATTGAGATTTAGGAAACCTAGACTTAAAAAATATAGGATTTAGGAGGGACTTAAAATTAAGAAAGATTTGACTTGACTTGGAAGGATTTTAGAAAAGTTTTGAGTCGAATATTGTACTTGAAAGATTAGGGAAGATGGAATTTAAGAAAGATCAGATTTAGGAAAGGTTCGAATTAGGAAAATTTCAAAATAGGAAAAGTTCCGTTTTAGGAAAGTTACATTTTAGGAAAGATTTTGAATTAGAAAAGTTTAAAATATGAATGGTTTTGAAATTGGAAAGTTTCGAATGAGGAAGTTTTAAATTAGAAAAGTTTCGAATTGAGAAAGTTTTGCATTTAGAAAGAGTTAAAATTGGAAAGTTTTAAATTGGAATGTTTTGAAATTGAAAAGTTTTGATTTAGGAAAGAGTTGATTTTTGGAAAGAGTTTGAATTAGGAAAAGTTTAGTTTAAGAAAGATTTGGAGTTTAGAGAGTTTAGAAAGTTTAGAACTTAGAAAATTTTAACTTAAGAAAGTTTTGAATTTAGAAAGTTTTAATTTAGGAAAATTTCAAATTTAGAAAGTTTAGAATTTTAGAAAGATTCAAAGTTTGAGTTTAAGAAATACCTGAGATGAGGAAAGGTTTGAGTTTAGGAATGATTCAAAGATTTAGATTTAGAAAGTTGAAATTTGGAAAAGTATAGAATTAGTAAAGGTTGGAATTAGGAAAGATTAAGAAGCTGAAAGTTAAGGAAAGATTTGAAAGTTTAAGTTTTGGAAACTTAAGATTTAGGAAAGTATGAGATTAGGAAGGAGTGAATTACGAAAGGTTTAGATTAGGAAAGGTTTAGATTAGGAAGAATCAAAATTCCTATTTCCTGAAACAAAAAATTGGATTTTGTTTCTAAAAAGAGGTGTTTTGATTTTGTTTCCAAAAACAGAGGATTGGATCTAGTTTCCTAAATGAGGAGATTGGATTTGGCATGGAATTGGAAAATGAAGTTTTAGAAATTCTAGATTTGGAAAGCTATAGTTTGATATAAAAGATAGGTTTTGGAAATTTATAATTTTGATGTAAAAAAAGGAGATTTTGGAAACCAAGGTTTTGAAATAATCTTGTTTTAGGAAGAAAAATTAGGGTTTCCTAACCGTTGGCTCTAGGGCTTGACTTGGGCTCCAAGGTTAAGAGTTTTTAGAAAGTGAGTTTTTAGAAAGGAAGATTTTTGGAAGGAAATCTTAGAAAAGAGTTTTTAGAAAGTATACTTGAAAAGGGAGTTTTTTAGAAAGGAAATTTTTGGAAAGAGTTGTTAGGAAGGAAGTTTTGGAAAATAGATTTTTTGAAGGGAAGTTTTAGAAAGCAATTTTTAGAAAGCAATGTTCAAAAGGAGATTGGAGAGAGTTTTTAGAAAGTGCATTAGAGAGGAGATTTTAGAAAGTAGATGTAAAAAGAGATTTTAGAGAGAGTTTAAAGAGAGGTTTTGGAAAGTAAGTTTAAAAAGAGATTTTGAAAAGAATTTGAATATGGACTTTTGCAAGCCTCTAAAAATATCACACTTTCCTAAAATGATTCTAACCATAAGAAGGTTAGAACCATTCTAGGATTGTGGTTTTGAAAACAACAAGGGTTTGAAAATATGGACCATATTGGTCACCTTAAATGTAATACTTTCCTAAAGCAACTCTAACCATGGAATGACTAGAACCACCTTAGGATGGTGGTTTTGAAAACAATTTTTGAATAAGAAGATTATAACACAAGTTTTGAAAATGATTTTCGAATCAAGTTTTGAAAACAAGTTTGAAAACAATTTTTGGAGAGATGCATGATCATGATATGCACAATGCAAGTTGGGGTCGTGAACATACAAGGTTAAAGGCTTCACCACATAATCAAGGGGGCCGAACCCACGTAGTCTCCGGTTAGACTAAGAGAAAGCCCCGGACATGGTGACTTTCAATAGTCTAATCCTACACATGGACTGGGAAGTCCCTTGTTTCAAACATGTAAGAAAAGGGGGGAGAAGATAGGGGATTAAAATAGAAAAAACCTAAGTGAGTTAGGAGAGAGAGAAGAGAGAGGGGGAATTGCGTAAACATAAAAAGAACGCCTACCTTGTATCTTCTTTTAGTTGCCTTGTTTTGTTTGCTTGCATTACTTTGGTCTTCGCTTTGCTTTGCGTCGGTCTTTGAGAACTTGCTTTAATCTTCAGGAGTTTCGGAATTGCAGCACTTCAAGTCTTCAATGGAGGCTTTGGAGGCTAGTATATGAGTGTATATGAGTGTATGGGACTATATGTAGTAAGCACCCCATTTTTGATCGCTCAGTAGTCTACAGTTTGTCCAAAGTTGATTTCAAGTCAATATGAACATATTCTAATCCTAATCTAGTCTATCCATCGCTTCGCAGGCCCACCATGCCCAAATAAAGGCAAAATGACCAAAATGCCCTTAGGGACATTGTTCTATCCAATTCCAAATCAGGCACGTCTTTCCGAAAACAGTAAGTCCCTGTTCCAATTCCAATAGACACGTCTTTTCGAAGATGGTAAATGGAATTGACACGTCTTTTCGAAGACGGTAAGTCCTCTTTCCAATCCCGTAGGCACGTTTTCTCGAAGACGGTAAGTCCCCTTCTCTAATTCCAATGCCAATCCCACTCTCGAGAAAGTTGATTCCTCGAAACGATAAGTTTATCCAATCTGGCACATTTTTTGAAGAAAGTTTCTTCAGAACGGTAAGTCCTTTTAAAACTGTCGACCGGGATGAGACCCCAAGTCCCTTAGATGATAGAACAGTCCACCTCTGGTGCCTGCTAGCCCGCCAATGCAGAAATGTCCGTTTTGGCACGCCTTCTGAGAAAGTTGACTTCTCAGGCGCTAAGTCCCTTTAGCAACTTTCCGAGATTAGGCAGTCTTAGGAATGATCGCGAATCGTCAGAGTAGTGGAAGTACTCGCAAACATCGTAACCATCAGAGTAGCGTAAATACTTGCAAACAGGTCGATATAAGAAATTGCCAACAAACCCCTATATCATGAGACCGCTGTCAGAGTGGCGGAAACACTCAAAATCCAGGTCAACACCAGTGCCTGCTAGTCCACTGTGGTGAAAAAATGACCAAACTGTCCCTAGGCATCCGAATGCCTCGGGGACCACACCGGCTCTGGGTATCAAACCGGTAACCTCCCGAGAATGCTTCCTATAGTATTCTCAACCTTTCATTATTTATCCAGATCATTCCGAATCAGTTCCAGCAAACTCAGTGCGAAATGACCGTTTTACCCCTAGTGGGCCGGTCACTTTTTCCGACCACACCGGCTCTGGGTACCAAACCGGTAGTCTTTGGGAACATTTTAAATAATGTTTTCAAATCTCAAGTCTTCTTCTGGGACATTCTGAGTCCGTCCTGGCAGTTTTCGGCCCGATTGACTGTTTTGCCCCTAATGGCTCGGTCAACCCTTTCGACAATTCTTGTCATCCTTTTTTCAGGTCAAATACCTTTGGGACCCTGTTCTGAGGGTTCCTTCCTTTTTCCGGCCTTCTAGGCTATTCCCGATCCCTTAAATCCTTTCCGAACCTTCCAGAGTCACTCTTAGTGAAGCCAGGCTAAAAATTGCATCGTAGTCACTAGTACAGGCGCCCAAATCTTCTCAAGATACATTGCTTGCTGACCTTAAAACTTTCTTAAGTGGCTGTAGTGGCGCCAAGCCAAAATTTGGCCTGGCGCCACTGCAACAGGCGCTAGGTCATTCTTCTCTCTATACATGCAGAGCCTCCTCCAGCATGAAAGAGGTCCGCCAACTCCATCTAAAAACCCTATTATTCAATATACAGAGCTCGTAGCCTCACTAAACCCTAGTATCCTTAGGTTTTCCAAACCCTAGCCTCCTATATACACTCATACACTCTTATATACTCATACAGTAGCCTCAAACCCTCCATTGAAGACTTGAAGTGCTACAATCTGAAGCTCTTGAAGATCGAAGTAAACACTCGAAGATCAAGACGAAGACTGAAGCGAAGATCGAAGCAAAGCAAGGAAAACAAAGCGTGCAAAGCTAAGCAAAATAAATAAGACACAAGGTAGGCTTGCTCTTTAAGTTTACTCATCTTCCCCCTCTCTTCTCTCTCCTAACCTACTTGGATTTTCTTCTATTTTAATCCCCCATCTTCTTCCCCCCCTTTCTTACATGCTTGAAATAAGGGATTTCTTGATCCATGTGTAGGATTAGGCTATTAAAAGGTCACCGTGTCGGGGGCTTTCTTTTAGTCTAACCAGAGACCACGTGGGTTCGATCCCCTTGATTATGTGGTGAAGCCTTTAACCTTGTATGTTCACGACCCTCTTTGCATTATGTATATCATGATCTTGCATTCTTCTAAAATTCGTTTTCAAACGTGTTTTCAAAACTTACATCAACATTGTTTTCAAACTTGCATGAAAATCTTCTTATTCAAAACTTGTTTTCAAAATCACAATCCTAAGATGATTCTAGCCTTTCCATGGCTAGGGTTGCTTTAGGAAAATATTACATTTAAAGTGACCAATATGGTCCATATTTTCAAAATCCTTATTGTTTTCAAAACCACTATCTTAAAGTGGTTCTAACCTTCTTATTGTTAGAATCGCTTTAGGAAAGTGAGATATTTTATACCTTCTAAAAACTCTCTTTAAATCTCTCCCTCTAAAAATCTTTTCTCCCAACATACTTTCTAAAAACTCTCTTCAAATTCCTTTCCAAAATTGTTTTCTAAGAACTCCCTCCAAAAATCTATTTTTCAAAAACTCTTTTTCAAACTTCTTTCCAAAACACTCTCATCGAAATCCACTTTCTAAAAACGCTCCTTAGGTCTCTTTCCTAGAAAAACTCTTTTCAAAAATCCTTTCCAAAAACTCTCTTTTCGAAATTCACTTTCCAAAAACTCCTTTTTAAAATCTCTTTCCTAAAATCCCCTTCCAAAAACTCTCTTTTCAAATTCACTTTCTAAAAACTCCTCTTTAGGATTTTCTTCCAAAATCTCCCTTTCTAAAAACTCACTTTCCAAAAATCTATTTTCTTAGAGTCCAAGTTAAGCCCTAGAACCCACAATTAGGAAATCCTAGTTTTTTCTTCCCAAAACATGATTTTCAATCTTGCCTTAAAATCTAGGTTTTCAAAACCTCTTGTTTTCTACATCAAAACTATATTTTCAAAACCTCTTTTCTACGTCAAAACTATAGTCTTCCAAATCTAGGATTTCTAAAACTCCATCTTTCTAATTCCATACCAAATCTAATCTTCCCCTTTAGGAAATCAAATCCAATCTTCCTTTAGGAAACTAGATACAATCCTTCATTTTTTGAAACAAAATCAAATCACCTCATTTAGAAACAAAATCCAATCCTTTGTTTTGGGAAATAGGAATCTCAAACCTTCCTAGTCTAAACCTTTCCTAATTCAAATCCCTCCTAATCTTCTACCTTCCCAAATCATAAGTTTAAGTTTTTTAAACCTAAACTTTCAAATCTTTCCTAATTCTACCCTTTCCAAATCTTAACTTTTCATATTTAACTTTTCGAATCTTTCTAAATTTTCAAACTTTCTAAATTTCAAATCTTTCCAAATTCAAAACTTTCTTAAGTTGAAATTTTCTAAGTTCTAAACTTTCTAACTTTCAAATCTTTCTTAAATCAAAACTTTCCTATTTCAAAACATTCCCAAATCGGAACTTTCCTTTTTTAAACTTTCGTAATCCGAAATTTTCTTAAGTCGAAAACTTTCCTAATTCAAAACTTCCCTAATTTGAAAACTTTCCTAAATCAAAACTTTCCTAAAAGTGACACTTTCCAATTTTGAAACTTTCCTAATTCGAACATTTCTTAAATTCAATCCAATCTTTCTCTAATCTTCCAAGTCCAACATTCGAGTAAGGTCTTTCTTAATCTCTAGTCCTTTCTAAATCCTATCTTCCTAGGTCTAGGGTCTCTATTCTTCCATTTCAAATTCCAATATTCTATTCTAAATTCAAATTAAAACCAAATTCTAATTCAATTTCTTTTTCCTATCAAAGCCTTTTATTTTTTATTAGACTCTTGTCCGAACTACGACTGACCTGATTCCTCAAAAAGGATACGTAGGCAACCCTCATGGGTGCGGTCACAACTTCTTTCTAATCTCCAATTCCATAACCTCTTTGAAGTTTCTAATTCCATGGTCTATTTCAAACTTCCAATTGCAAATTTTTGTTTTCAAAATCTCTATTTCCAATTTCCAAAACTTTTCAATTTCAAATCTATCTTTTCAAATCTATTTCTAAATTTATTTTCCAACTTTCTTTTCTTGCACTTACATATCATGCATCATGTCTTTTTAAACATTCTTTTTCTAAAGTGGATACGATTGAACATTTGTTAGTTGAAGACTCTTATAGGTGAATCTAGGGTAAATAGACATGTAAGTACCGCAAGGGCGGGGTAGGGTGATGGCTTAGTGTGTCTTCCCTACACGTAACCAACCTTCAAACCTAGGATCACTGTTTTCAAAGACCAAAATGGAGTTTATTTTCAAAAAAGGGCTTAAATGTTTTCCAAAGGTTGCCAAACAACCTGCTTTCTTAAAAACCTTCTCTTGAGGAGGTATTTTCAAAATCGTTTTCAAAAACCCTAAGTGTAGTCTTCGGATTGTGCTTAGTTTTTAGGTGACCTAACTCACCATAATCAAGTTAGGTGGCGACTCTAAACTTTTTTCAAAAGCCATTTATTCAACTCAATTTTCAATTCAAACCTAGTCGCACCCATTCTTCTAGGAGGGTGAGTTCTAATGAGAGAGTATGGTATTTTTCCCGCTTGTGTGTGTATTTCTCAAGTGCAAAAAATCTGGGTGCAACAGTTGGCAATTCCACCGGGGAAGCTTAGAGAGTTAGGCAATAGTCATGTCTCTTTACCCTTCACCCAAGTAGAGTCTTCAATTAACTTGCAATCTTGTACACTTTAAATTTTCAAAACCAAATGTTCAAAAAAAAAAAGAACATGCATTTATTCATATTATCTTGTGTTAAGTTTGCTATTCACATACTATCTCTTGCATCTTTGTTTTGTAGGTACGCTTTTTCTTTAAATTTTATTAACAGTTATGCATGAATGTGATGAACAGTATGAATGGGAGTTGTTGGGCTATTTCCTCCGATTTTAAAAGTCACACACACACTGCACGGGCTCTTGCATTCTACATACTTGCATTTTTACCCTGATATGACCCTTTTAGTTAGAAAGGGGGAACGGTACACTGGTTGTGGGCAAGATGCTGTGTCAGTTTCTTCGCCAACGGCTTCTTAATGGTTCCCCCGCTCGGATCACCAACCGATCATGGCACCACCTCGGGCAGTGGGCCTAGGTTTGAAGATTCGGGGACCGAGCCTTTTAGGACGCATTAGTCAACCCTCAACCTCATGCTCATATAGACACCATATATAACCAAACCTCTGCCTGATTTAAGACACATGCACCGTTTTTCAAAACCATGAAGGAAAGGGCGACTTACTTTTACTTTTCATTCATACCTGTCTATTCCTGTTGTTATAATGACTGTATTCTTACTGTTATAATGACTGTCTAGTTGCTCATACATGCATATGCACTTCAACCGTATTCTCTCTCCTTATACTCTATGCTTCTATTTTCATGCATTTCATATTCCATATCAAGACGAGATTTCCAAGTAACTCAAGTCACTGCATTCTCATGCATATGATCAACCCAAAGAGAGTGACACCTAGTTCACTCTCCCTTGCATTAAACCTACCCAAACTCTAAGGCTTCCCATATAACCCTAAGGACTCATGACATGTACATCAATTCATTCCATAAGAGGGGTCCAATTCCTCTATGCTCACGGAAATAGGGTTGCCAAAAAGACAAGAGGCAGTCAATCAACAAGGTCTCTCAGCAACATCCTAGACATTGAATCCAAGGAAGGCAAATTTGAAGACTCAAGAGTAGTTTAGGACTTCTTATGTAAAACTAGATAGGCAGAAATTCCAAAGACACATGTTCCCTCTCCCCCTGTTAAAATGTATTTCAATTCTTTTATATCTTAAACCCAAAAGTTAAATGTACTTCTTTATTCCCTGTGAATGAATGGATAGATGAACGGATGAATGGATGAAGGTTCCCACTTGACATTAAGGTATTTGCATATAGGGGCAAATCCCCTATCGCCAAAAGTGAGCAAATACATCATGTTTAGTTCTTCTCTCAAGTAGGGGCACCTCTAGGACATGTATTGCATAAAAATTTTCAAATCAAGGCACTAACTTCTCTTTTTTTTTTGTCTTCTATCCTCCCCCTCCTCATCTCCAAGTACCCAGAAAGCCGAAGATAGAAGCAAGACAAGAAGGGGGTTTTTCTAAACCATTCATTTATTGTTATCATACTGCTCACATGTTCACTTTTATTATGTTCATGCATCTATATCCATTCCAAGACAAGAGTTCTAAGCAACTCAAGTCATTTCATTCTCATGCATCTAATCAACCGTAGAGAGAAAGGAGCAATCCAATCTAATGTTAATCGAACCTACCAAAAGTCCTAAGGGTTCTTAAACCCTAAGGATTCATGACATGTATAAAACCATATCTCGAGAGAGGCCCAAATCTCTCTCAGTCCATGGAGGTGAGATTGCCCAAATAAGGAAACATCAACCGGCCTACGTCGAAGAGGTATTGTATTGCATAATAGGGGCAAAACCCCACCTCCAAAAGGGACTTGTCATCATGCCTAGATTCCCTCAAAGAAGGAACCTTCATAGGACATGCATCGCATAGAACCTCCAACTCCACATGCTGACTGCATTCTGTTTTTCTTTTTCTTTTTGTAGGATAGAGAGCACGACTGAATTCATGGAATCCCTCTAGCACCTCACCAGATTCAAACTCATGGGAGGATAAGCCTGGTTGTTAGAAGAGGCCGAACCTACATCAAAGAGCAAGAAGAACTAACCATTCATCTGCAAGACGTTACCTTCCCGCCATGCCGCGACAATCACCGTCCATGCAGAAAAAGGCTTCATCGTTTGCAAAGTTCTGTCAGACACGTGCATTACTACAAAAGAATCTCCTAACTTCCGAATGTATGCCAAACACCGCAAGAGATTTGTCAATCTGCCCTCCATCGTTTGGTGATACACCCGAAGAATGAAATGACAAAGAAGCTGACAGTTCCAAAACCCTATCAGGGGTTCTCATCAGGAGATCCACAAGAAAAGGGAGATTTCCACAAAATTCGGCTATTTTCTTTTTATCTTTCTATTTCTCACGTAGTTTCTTTAAATAAACATTGCATGCTATGTAATCATGTTTTTAAATAAAAAAAGGTAATTCCCAGTTTATCCCCTTTGTTTCATACTCTTGTGGATGATTGTCACATTTAGGGATTCTTCTCTATTTGGTAAATGACTCGACTTAAAGGTTGGGATAGCATAGGCCACCCATTTAAAAAGGTTAAAACCTTTGAGAGACAAAGAGAGAGTGAGAGATAAGAAGGAGATAGTCTCATCAAAAAGGTGTAGAGTTCATTGAAAAGGCGACTCTTGCGTGATATCCTGGCTAAGCGATGGGCAGCCGAGTCATCGAAATAATGAGAAGCCATTGTTCTATTTATCCTAAATAAACACTACCCCTTGCTCAGCCCACTAGAGCCGTAACTGATTTTTATTCAGATGTCCCCAAACCAATAACCATCCCCCACACTAAGGTAAGCACAGAGTAGTTGATTCGATAGAATATGTAGGGGTTCACTGGCCGAAACACATCATCCCTGGGAATATTGTCTAAATTTTGTACAAAGGCTTTATGGACTAAGAAATTCAATTTGAAATGATTAAAGGCCCTCAATTCTATTACTATACACAAAAATATCCCTTATGCTTAACCCACTAGTGCCTCGCAGAAAGCGAAATATTTTTTGTCAACCCCGATCCGAAACCATCCCCCCACACTGGGGTAGATAGGCAGTAGGAGATCTGACAGAGAATGTCATTGAACATCAAGTTGAAGTAACGTGAAGGTTTTATGGATCAAGTAATCTTATTCAAAATGAAAAGAGGCCCTCATTTCGTTTCCTAAACAGTTAAAGGCAACCTTTGTCAAACCTGTTGAGCCAGTTACCTTTTTCTTTAGAAAATAACCCCAACCTAGGGATCATCGCCCACAATGGATTAAATTGAAATGCTAAGGAAGGGATCTGAGAGAAGGAAGTTGTGGAAATGTTGTAAGCACCCCATTTTTTACCGCTCGGCAGTCTACGCTCCGTATGGACTTGTACTCAAGTCAATATGGACGTATTCCAATCGAAACCAACTTTCTAAGTCCAAATCCCGTCTGTCCATCGCTTCACGGGCCCACTAGGCCAAAATAAAGGCAAAATGACCAAAATACCCTTAGGGCCATTGTCCTTTCCAATTCCAACTTCGACCCCTCTCTCGAGATAGTTTATTCCTCAAGACAGTAAATCTATTCCAAACCAGGCACGTCTTTCCGAAGACGGTAAGTCCCCTTTCGAATTCCAAATCAAGCACGTCTTTCTGAAGATGATATGACCCCTTTCCAATTGTAATCCCTCTCTTGGGACAGTTTATTCCTCGAGACGGTTCCAATTAGGCTCGTCTTTCTGAAGACGATAAGACCCCTTTCAATTCTAATCTTTTTCTCGGGACAGTTTATTCCTCAAAACAGTTCCAATTAGGCGCGTCTTTCCGAAGACGATAAGACCCCTTTTCAATTCCAATCCCTCTTTTGAGACAGTTTATTCCTCAAGACGGTTCCAATTAGGCGCGTCTTACTGAAGATGATAAGACCCCTTTCCAATTCCAATCCCTCTCTCAAGACAGTTTATTCCTCGAGACGGTCCAGCACGTTTTTCGAAGAAAATCTCTTCGAAACGGTAAGTCCCTTTAAACCTGTCGATCGGGACGAAACCCCAAGTCCCCTAGATGGTAGAATGGTCCACCTTTGGCGCCTGCTAGCCCGCCAATACAGAAATGTCCGTTTAGGCACGTCTTTCGAGAAAATTGACTTCTCAGGAGCTAAGTCCCTTTAGCAGCTTCCCGAGATCAGGCAGTCTTAGGAATGATCACGAACCGTCAGAGTAGTAAAAATACTCGTAAATAGGTCGATATGGGGAATTGCCAACAAACCCCTGTGTCACGACGACCGTCGTTAGAGTGGCAGAAACACTCAAAACCCAGGTCAATACCGGTGTCTGCTAGCCCACTTCGGTAAAAAATGACCAAACAGCCCTTTGGGCCTTTTTCGAGACTTTTTGGTCAAAATGACCATTTTAGCCTTAGGCATCCAAACGCCCCGGGATCCACACAGGCTTTGGGTATCAAACCGGTGACGTCCTGAGAATGCTTTTTATAGTATTTTCAACCTCTCTTCATCCTTCTGGATCATTCCGAGTCAGTTCCGGCAAACCCGGTACAACATGACCGTTTTGCCCCTAGTGGGCCGGTCACTTTTTCTGACCACACCGGCTCTGGGTATCAAACCGGTAACTTTCCGAGATTGCTTCTTATAGTATTCTCAACCTTCTTCTACCTTCCTGGATCATTCCGAGTCAATTCCGGCAAACCCAGTGCAAAATGACCGTTTTGCCCCTAGAGGGCCAGTCGCCTTTTCCAACCACACCGGCTCTAGGTATCAAACCAACAACCTTTGAGAACATTCTAAATAATATTTTCAAATCTCGAGTCTTCTTTCGGGACAGTCCGAGTTCGTCCCGGCAGCTTCCCGATCCGATTGACCGTTTTGCCCCTAAAGGCCCGGTCAATCCTTCCGACACATCCTATCCTCATTTTTCAAGTCAAATACCTCTGGGACACTATTCTAAGTGTTCTTGCTCTTTTCCGACCTTCCAGGTCATTCCCAGTCTCCCAAACTCCTTCTCGGACTTTCTAGAGTCACTCCTAGTGAAGCCAGGCTGAAAATTGCATGGTAGTCACTAGTACAAGTGCCCAAATCTAGGCAAAGATACGTTACTTGCCGACCTAAATACTTTCCTAACTAGCTGGCCCCACTGCAACAGGCACCAGGTCTATGCCATCTCTATAAATACAGAGCCTCCTCCAATGTGAAAGAGGTCCGCAAACTCAGTTTGAAAACACCAATATTCGATATACAGAGCTCGAACACTCCCTAAACCTTAGCCACCATACACTAAACCCTAGCCTTCTATACACTCATATACACCCCCATACACTTATACACTAGCCTCCAACCTTCTTTTGAAGACTGAAAAAGCTGCAATATGAAGTTTGAAGATTGAAGACAACTCTTGAAGACTGAAGACGAAATTCAAGACAAAGACCAAAGACAAGCAAGGTGCGCAAAATAAATAAGACATACGGTAGGCTTTCTCTTTAAATTTTCGCACTTCCCCCACTCTCTTCTCTCTCTTAACCCACTTGGGTTTTCTCTATTTTAATCCCCTATCTCTTTCCCCCCCTTTCTTTGCATGCTTGAAACAAGGAGACTCCCGGTCCATGCGTAGGATTAGACTATTGGAGGGTCATCGTGTTGGGGGCTTTCCTTTAGGCTAACCGGAGACCACGTGGGTTCGGCCCCCTTGATTATGTGGTGAAGCCTTAACCTTGTATGTTCACGACCCCAAACTTGCATTGTGCATATCATGATCTTGCATCTTCCAAAAATCGTTTTCAAACTTGTTTTCAAAATTTGCATTAAACTTGTTTTCAAAATTGTATCAAAATCTCTTTTTCAAAACATGTTTTCAAAATCACAATCCTAGGGTGATTCTAGCTTTTCCATGGCTAGGATTACTTTAAGAAAGTGTTACATTTAAAGTGACTTTCACGGTCCATATTTTCAAACCTTTGTTATTTTCAAAACCACTTTCCTAAAGTGGTTCTAGCCCTCTTATGGTTAGAATCGTTTTAGGAAAGTGTGACATTTTTATACCTTCTAAAAACTCTTTTTTTTTCAAAAGTCTCTCTGCCTAAAAAATCTCTTTTCCAACATGCTTCCCTAAAACTGTCCTTTCCAAAGTTGTTTTCAAAAACTCCCTCCAAAAATCTATTTTTTAAAACTCTCTTTTTCAACTCCTTTCCAAAATCCTTTCCTCAAAATTTATTTTCTAAAAACCTTCACTAGGATTCCTTTCCAAAAACTCTCTTCCAAACTTTTCCTTCTAAAAAACTCCTTTCTAGGATTCCCTTCTAAAAATCTTCGTTTCCAAAAATGCACTTTCCAAAAATCCTTTTTCTTGGTGCCCAAGTCAAGCCCTAGAACCCACAATTAGGAAACCCTATTTTTCTTTCCAAAAACATGGTTTTCAAACTTGCTTTAAAACCTAAGTTTCCAAAACCTCTTGTTTTCACATCAAAACTATACATATTTGCAAAACCTCTTTTCTACGTCAAAAACTATAGCCTTCCAAATCTAGGGCTTCTAAAACCTCCCTTTCCAAATCCTTTTCAATTCCAATCTTCTTTTTAGGAAACCAAATCTTATCTTTCCTTTAAGAAACCAAATCCCATCTTTCCTTTAGAAAACCAAATCCAAATCTTTCCCAATTGAAATACTTCCTAATCTTCTACTTTTCTAAATCTTAAATTTTCAAAACTTAGAACATAAAAATCTTTCCTAAATTTTAAAACTCAACTTCCACATCTTTCCTAATTCAACCCTTTCCTAATTCTACTCCTTTCCAAATCTTAACTTTCCAAATCCAAGTTTTCAAATCTTTACTAAACCCAACCTTTCCTACTCTCAAGGTTTTCTAAAACACAAACTCTAAAACTTCCTAAATCCTAAACTTTTTAAATTCGAAACTTTCAAACTCTAAAATTTCCTAAGTTTTAAACTTTCCTAAACCTCAAATCTTTCAAAGTCTAAACCTTTCCTCATTTCAACCTTTCTTAATTCCACTTCCTTTTAAAACTTTAACTCCTAAATCTAGATTTTCAAATCTTTCTAAAACTCAAACTTTGAATCTTCCAAAAATTCTAAAAGCTTTCTAAATTTAGATCTTTCCTAATTTAAAATCTTTCTAAAATTCTAAGCTTTTCAAATTCAAAACTTTCTTAAGTTGAAACTTTCCAAATTCTAAACCCTTCTTAAACTAACCTTTTCCTAATTCAAAACATTTCTAAATTCAACACTTTCCTATTTTCAAAACCTTTCTTAAAATGAAACTTTCTTAATTCAAAACTTTCCTAAATTGAAACTTTTCTAGAGCCAAAACTTTCCTAAGTTGAAACTTTCTTAATTCCAAAACTTTCCAAATCAAAGCTTTCCTAAAATGACACTTTCCTAATTTGAACCTTCCTAATTCAAACATTTCCTAAATCCAATCTTTCCTAATCTCCTAAACCTTCCAAGTCGAGTTAAATCTTTTCTAAGTCTCTTTCCTAAGTCTAGGTTTCTTAAACCTCCATCTTTCCAAAATAAGTCTAAATCTTTCTTCCAAGTTCTATCTTTTCAAATCAAAATCCAATCTCTTCAATTCCAAAATTCTAAATTCCAATTTTCAATCTTCTATTCTAAGTTTAATCTCTCAATCTTCTAATCCAATTTCCAATTCAATCTCTTTCTTCCAAATCAACTCTTCTATTTTCAATCGGACTCTTGTCCGAACTACGACTGACCTGATTCCTCGAAAAGGATATGTAGGCAACCCTCATGGGTGCGGTCACAACTTCTTTCAAATTTCAAATTCCTCAACATTTTTCAAATTTTTATTTCTACAACTTCTTTCCAATTTCCAATTCTACAATTTTCTTCAAATCTCCAACTCCACATTTTTCAAATCTCAAATTCTACAATCTTTTCAAATCTCCAATCTATTTTCAAACTTCCAATTTCAAATTTCTATTTCCAAATCTCTATTTTCAATTCTCAAAATCTTCTTTCCAAATTTAAATTTCTATCTCTTCCTTTTCAAATCAAATCAAATCTCTTTCCAAATTTATTTTTCAGTTCTCTTTTCTAGCACTTGCATATCATGCATCATGGTAGTTTTTTTTTTAAAACATTATTTTTCTAAAGTAAATAGGATTGAACAATAATTAGTTAAAGACTCTCATAGGTGAATCTAGGGTAGAGTGACATGTAGGTACCGAAAGGGCGGGACAGGGTGATGGCTTAGTGCGTCTTCCCTACACGTAACCAACCCCCGAACCTAGATCACTGATTCAAAAGACCAAAAAAGGAGTTATTTTCAAAAAAAGGGCTAAATGTTTTCCAAAGGTTGCCAAACAACCTGTTTTCCTAAAAACCCTCTCTTGAGGAGATATTTTCAAAATCATTTTTCCAAAACCCTAAGTGTAGTTTTCGGATTATGCTTAGTTTTTAGATGACCTAACTCACCTTAATCAACTTAGGTGGCGACTCTGAATCTTTTTCCAAAAACCCTTTATTCAAATCTATTTTCAATTCAAACTTAGTCGCACTCATTCTTCTAGGAGGGTGAGTTCTAACGAGAGAGTACAACATTTTTTCCGCTTATGTGTGTATTGCTCGAGTGCGAAAAATCTGGGCACGACAAATGTTTGTCTCACAGAAAGCCAAAAGAAAGGGAACAAATAGAAAAGCCAAGAGAAAGAGCTACCACGAGGCAAGTAAAATAAAAAATTAAAAAAAAAGGAAAAAAATGAAAGGGCAACTCCGTTAGAAGGTCAAGGATCAAACTACAAGAAAGCTGAACTCCTTGAAGAATATATAGTTATTCAAAGGTGATCCTAGGTAACAAAGAAGCCCAGTAGAAGCAATAAGTTCAAGCCTTTACCCTTTCTTGTAAACACCCGAAACCGTGGCCTACATTACGACCCTGTTAAAGTCCTCTCCGATTGAAAAGGCTTGCTTGATCTAAATGAGCCAGACGTGTTGCTGAAACTAGAGGAGAATATCAGGAGACGAAACCCCGCTAGAAGACCAACTAAGGATGGTGTGGATCTAAACCCTACTAGAAACAATATCAAATTTGAACATACGCATCCTTTTCATTCATAAACCCCTTAACCTAGCCTACGTTACAGTCCAAATTAAAGTCCTCTCTGATTAAAGAAAATTGCCTAGTCCAAATAAGCCTAAACAATACCAAGACAAGTAGGGTGAGAAAGGAGAACTGGGAAGGAATACAGGAGCAATCTCATGCTCCAAAGTGGGCTCAGATGGTTTTAGTTTAAACAACCCACTAAAGGAAGATCTTTGAGCCCAAATTTCCCTTCGTTTCTTACAAACCCTAAACCCATCCTACATTACGGTCCTAAAAGAAGTCTTCTCTGATAGAGTGCCTAACTGTTTATCACTCTGCAAAAGGCATGCGAGTTGTCGCTCAAGCCATAGTGGCATTTTGGAAATCTGAGAGAGAAGACCAAGTGAGGTCAAAAAAATCCCAAACAGCAACCCTGTAGAAAATAAGGATAGGATAGCAAACCTAAAAGGTCAAGATCCTTGGAGAATGGTGCAAATGCTATCACACCCCGGTGAGAATGGGACAAAACTAAATGAGGCAAAATCCTGGAAAGGAAACAGAATCTTGAGAGGATGGGCCCTGCGGCAATCCTGGGACATTCTCTGTAAATAGCTTATATACATGTATTACTAATGCATCCCTAGCATGTATAATATGTGCATCATTTAAATTTATGTGTAGTTTATATCTATTCCTGCATTCATCAAAAGTAGGGCATGTATTCAATTCCATTCCTGTATGTACATTCATCCAAAAAGTGTAGCATGCATTAAAATTCATTCTCGTATGAACCTGTGCATTCATAAAAATAAATAAATAAAAAAAGATATATATAAAAAAAAAGTAAGACATGCAAAATAAGTTATTGTAAGCACCCCATTTTTGCCCGCTCGGCAATCTCTGGTCCAACTGGGCTCACTTTTACACATCACACACATATCTAGACTCTAACCTACCTTCTAAACTTGAATTTATTCCACCAGTCGCTTCTCGGGCCCATAGGGCCCATTTGAAGCTAAATGACTATTTTGCCCCTAGGCATTCGAAAGCCCCAGGAACCACACTGGCTCTGGGTATCAAACCGGTAACCTTCCAAGAATGCTTCTTATAGTATTCCCGACCTTCCGATACTTTCCTAAAGCATTTTGAGTCAGTTCCGGCAAACTCGGTGCAAAATGACCGTTTTGCCCCTGGTGGGCCGGTCGCCTTTTTCGACCACACCAGCTCTGGGTATCAAACTGGTAGCCTTTGGGAACATTCTAAATAATGTTTTCAAATCTCGAGTCTTCTTCCGGGGCATTCCGGGTCCATCCCGGCAGCTTTTCGGCCCGGTTGACTATTTTGCCCCTAATGGCCCGGTCAACCCTTCTAACAAATCTTATCATCGTTTTTCAAGTCCTTTATCCCCAAGACATTATTTCGAGGGTTCCTGTCCCTTTCTGGCTCTTCGGATCATTCCTGGTCCCTTCAATTCATCCTCAGACTTTTCGGAGTCACTCTTAATGAAGCTAGGCTAAAAATTGCATGGTAGTCACTAGTACAGATGTCTAAATATACGTTGCTTACCAACCTTAAACATTTCCTAAATGGCTGGCGCCACTAGTAGTGGCGTCAAGCCAAAAAAATGGCCTAGCGCCACTCCTAGTGGGGCCAGTGTAATTTTTGGTCTAGCGCCACTACAATAGGCGCCAGTGCATTTCTTTGTCTATAAATACAGAACCTCCTCCAGAGTGAAAGAGGTCCCCAAACTCAATATGAAAATCCTAATATTTGATATACAGAGCTCATAGCCTCCCCAAACCCTAGCTTCTCTAGGTTTTCCAAACCCTAGCCACCATACACCAAACCCTAGCCTCCTATACACTAATACACTAGCCTCCAACCCTCCATCGAAGGCTTAGATTGTTGCAACTACAAGCTTTGAAGATCAAAGGCAAGCTCTTGAAGACTGAAGTGAAGTGAAGACCGAAGAAAAGTAAGGCGCGCAAAGCCAAACGAAATAAACAAGACATACGGTAAGTTTTCCCTTTAAGTTTCTGCACTTCCCCCTCTCTCTTCTCCCTCCTAACCCACTTGGGTTTTCTGTATTTTAATCCCCCATCTTCTTCCCCCCTTTCTTTGCATGCTTGAAACAAGGGGATTCTCGGTCCATGTGTAGGATTAGACTATTGGAGGGTCACCGTGTCAAGGGCTTTCTTTTAGTCTAACCGCAGGCCACGTGGGTTCGGCCCCCTTAATTATATGATGAAGCCTTAACCTTGTATGTTCACGACCCCAATTTGCATTGTGCATATCATTATCTTGCATTCTTTCAAAAATCGTTTTCGAACTCGATTTCAAAACTTGCATTAAACTTGTTTTCAAAATTGCATCAAAATTTCCTTTTTCAAAACTTGTTTTCAAAATCGCAATCCTAGGGTGATTCTAGCCTTTCCATGGCTAGGATTGCGTTAGGAAAGTGTTACATTTAAAGTAATCGATATGGTCTATATTTTTAACTCCTTGTTGTTTTCAAAACCACTTTCTTAAAGTGGTTCTAACCTTCTTATGGTTAAAATCGCTTTAAGAAAGTGAGACGTTTTTATACTTTTCAAAAAACTCTTTTTTCAAAGTCTCTCTTTCTAAAACTCTTTTTTTCAATATGCTTTCTAAAAACGCCTCTTTCCAAAATTGTTTTCTTAAAACTTCTCCAAAAATCTATTTTCAAACTCCTTTCTAAAACTCTCTCCTCAAAATTCACTTTCCTAAAAACTCTTTCCAAAAAGCTTCTTCCAAAATCTTGTTTCCAAAACTCTCTCCAATCTCCTTTCCAAAATTGTTTTTCAAAAACTCCTTTCCAACAATCTCTTTCCAAAAACATCTTTCCTAAAAACTCCTTTCCAAAAATACTTTCCTGAAAGTTCGCTCTCCAAAGACGCTCCTTAAGTTTCCTTCCTGATTACTCTTAGAAATAGTAATCTTTTGGCTTAAATTGTTAGTTGATTAGTTGAATTTAGTGTTAATTTAGTATTCTAACTCCTAAAACGCGTTAAAACTATTTTTGTACACTTCTTGCAGGAATTGGAGCTTAAACTAAGGCAAATGGGCAAATGTGGGGGTGACCGATCGATCGCCCGATCGAACGGTCCACGGAACGTTCGATCGGCCGATCGATCGGTGATCTTGCGATCGATCGGTGATCCTCTGTTTGACCTTCTGCAGCAAACTTCAGAGAGGGCGTTTTTCCGATCGATCACGTTGTTCAATCGGTGACGTCAGAATTTTCTCAACAGACTACACAGAAGCAAACTTCAGAGGGGTCGGTTTTGCGATCGATCGGGCGTTCGATCGCCTGGACTGTTCGATCCGGCGATCGATCGGTGTGTACAAACTCTGTTTTTCTGCAAAGTATAAAAGCTGTATGTTCGAGACAAAAGGGGGATAGGTCATTTTCTGCAGAATCTGGACGGGAAAGAAGCTCTAAAAAGTAGATTTTTGTTATCTTGTAAGGTTTTTAGTTAGATCTACTGTTAATGCTTTGTATTTAATGTCATTTATTGCTTTTGGATTATTGTAAATGAATGCTTGATATATATATATATATATATATGTGAAGTGAATGATTTTCTCTCATTTTCTTGCCACTTTCCCTCATTTTCTTAGTAACCAAACACTAGTTATATATAGTTTAATGGTAGATTTGTCTTATTTTATGCTCTTTGACATGGATTCTAGTAGCTAAATACCTCTTGGATGTAGTTGTGAAGATCCACCAAGGATCTTCAAAGAGTTGAAAATGGGTTGTATGAACTTTAAAGTCATATCCTCAAAATTATATGGTTTTATTTGATTTAGCATGAGATTCATTAGAAAAACTTAGATTCATAACCCTTTGGTAATATTTATGCGCAAATCAATATTTGGTATAGGTATTGCACGTGTTTAAGGTTTGATTCTAGGGTACCAATTATAGATTCCCTCTTTATGCTTAATCAAATAAAACCCACATTTTTATAATTGATATTTTCCGAATCAAGAATCCAAGGTGTGATTTTTTATTTGAGTTATAAACCTCTCATTGGAAACCCTTGTTGTGAATTGGTGGAACAAAACAACCATGTCCAAGCTTTTCTCCTTAATTACATAAAACTAGCTTTTGTTATCTTTATTAGTCACTAAATTATTGCATGAAGTAAAGAACCACCGTCATCTCAAAACCAACATATTTTCCGTCTCTTTTATGTTAAGAAAAGATAATAATTTTCATTTGCAATCCATTAAGATAAGTACCCGTGCTAGTTGAGCTTTGTTGCTATATTTGCAGAATTCCCTTAGGAGAGAACGACACCAGATCCTCCGGTTTTACTACAAGTGCGACCTCCGTACCCTTGCGGAGTGACTCCAGTTGAAGCACATCTGGAGGCGTGTCACTTCCTAAACAACTCTTCCCAAAATCTCTTTCTAAAAACTCCTCACTAGGATGTTTTTCCAAAAACTCTCTCTTTTCAAAATTCACTTTCTAGAAACTCCTTTCTAAGATTTCCTTCTCAAAATCCCTCTGTCCAAAAAACCCACTTTTCAAAAACTTTTTCATTAGAGCCCAAGTCAAGCCCTAGAGCTAACAATTAAGAAATCCTAATTTTCTTTCTGAAAATATGGTTTTCAAACTTGTCTTAAAACCTAGGTTTCCAAAATCTCCTGTTTTCTACATCAAAATCACAAGTTTCCAAGAAACTCTTCTCTACGCCAAAACTATAGTTTTTCAAATCTTGGGTTTCCAAAACCTCCCTTTCCAAATCCTTGTCAAATCCAATTTTCCCTTTAGGAAACCAAATCCCATCTTTTCTTCAGGAAACCAAATCCAATCTCTCGTTTAGGAAACCAAATCCAATCTCCCATTTAGGAAACTAGATCCACTCCTCTGTTTTTGGAAACAAAATCAAACCTTCTCTTTCAGAAACAAAATCTAATCCCTTGTTTTAGGAAATAGGAATCTTAACTCTTCTTAGTCTAAATCTTTCCTAATTCAACTCCTTCCTAATCTTCTACTTTCCTAAATCTTAAGTTTTCAAAACTTGAATATAAAAATTTTTCCTAAATTTTAAAACTCAACTTCCACATCTTTCCTAATTCAACTCTTTCGTAATTCTATCCATTTTCAAATCTTAACGTTCCAAATCTAAGTTTTCAAATCTCTCCTAAACTCAAACATTTCCTAATCTCAAGATTTTCTAAAATTCAAAGTCTAAAACTTTCTAAATCCTAAACTTTCTAAATTTCAAATCTTTCTAAATTCCAAATCTTTCCAAATTCGAAACTTTCTTAAGCTAAAACTTTCTAAACTCAAAGCTTACTTAAATTCAAAACTTTCCAATTTCAAAACCTTCTTAAACCGAAACCTTTCTTATTTCACAACATGTCAAATTCAAAACTTTCCAATTTCAAAACTTTCCTAAAATGAAACTTTCCTATTTTGAAACTTTTCTAAATTGAAACTTTCCTAATTCGAACTCTTCCTAAATCCAATCTTTCCTAATCCTCTAAAACACTTCCAAGTCAAATCTTTCCTAAGTTTCAAGTCTTTCCTAAATCTAGGTTCCCTAAAACCAAGTCTTTCAAAACCAATATTTTCAAATCTCCCAATCAAAGTCCAAATTTCCTATTCTTCCATTTCCAATTCGAATTCCAACTCCAACTTTTTTCCAAATCAACTCTTTTATTTTCAATCGGACTCTTATCCGAACTACGACTGACTTGATTCATCCAAAAGGATACGTAGGCAACTCTCGTGGGTGCAGTTACAACATTTTTCAAGTTTTTATTTCCACAAAATCTTTCCAAATCTCCAATCTATTTTCAAACTTTCAACTCCAAATCTCTATTTTCAATTTCTAAAACGTTCTTTCCAAATTCAAACTTCTATCTCTTTCTTTTCAAATCAAATCAATTTCTTTCCAAATCTATTTTTCAATTCTCTTTTCTTGCACTTGCATATCATGCATCTTGTTAAATTTCTTTTTAAACATTCTTTTTCAAAGTGGATAGGATTGAACATTATTTAGTTAAAGACTCTTATAGGTGAATCTAGGGTAAATAAACATGTAGGTACTGCAAGGGCGGGGTAGGGTGATGGCTTAGTGCGTCTTCCCTACACGTAACCAACCTCCAAACCTAGATTACTGTTTTCAAAGACCAAAATGGAGTTTATTTTCAAAAAGGGCTTAAATGTTTTGTAAAGGTTGACAAACAACCTGTTTTCTTAAAAACCCTCTCTTGAGGTAGTATTTTCAAAATCAGTTTAAAAAACCCTAAGTGTAGTTTTCATATTATACTTAGATTTTAGGTGATCTAATTCACCTTAATCAAGTTAGATGGCGACTCCAAATCTTTTTCTAAAAGCCCTTTATTAAAATCTCTTTTCAATTCAAACCTAGTCGCATTCATTCTTCTAGGAGGGTGAGTTCTAACGAGAGAGTACAGTATTTTTTCCGCTTGTGTGTGTATTCCTCAAGTGCGAAAAATCTGGGCGCGACAGTCATACATCTAATTCCATGTGCATTTGTAAAAATAATAAAAAAAATAAAAACAAGAAAGTATAACATGCTTCTACCTATGCATTTTTAGAACTAACATAAGTAAACTATTTTTGTACAAAAACTAACTCTATGTCTTTCCCTCTCTCTCAAATAAGAAACAGGGAACAAGGTAAAATGTAAAAAGGAGCTAAAGCCACCACTCAGACATGTACAGTACCGTTACACACCTCAAAAAGCTTAAATTTACATGACCGACAAGAAACAGAGAATGGGGCAATGACCCACCCTCAACCTCCCCAATCAAATGACTTTTAACTCAAAATACCAGGTATGCTAAAAAAGGGGACTAACGAATAAGTGTCTGATCGTTCAAAGCTGGAATAATGAAGCATATCTCCAAAAAATGAGCATTGGCCCCCGGCTGGAGTCTGTAAGGCTCACGAAGGTCTCTCCCACAACCATAGGAGCATGGGAATGCCCCTCACGAATCTTGACAAGCAGGGTATATAACTGATAGTCGACCAAGTTATCCCCCCCCGACCGAAACATCAACAAGTTTAGGAGACGCAAAGCTAGGGCTACCATGGAGAAATGGACCAATCTTGAGGAGTATGTCAATCCCCTATCTGTTGCAAACTCAAAATGAGAGAAACAAGAACTTCACCGGGACATGAGGAAACTGGGGCAGCAGATCAGAAGAAAAGGCCGCACAACGGAGCTCAAGCTGAGAAGAGACAATCGCGACGCAACCATTAGGAAAAGTAGGTCCCATAATGTCAGCTGAACAATCCCGAAGACCTTGGAGGAAGCCATACTCATGGGGAGTAGGGGCAAGCTCACATTCCCCAAGAAAGACGGGTCAGGTGGCCAAAAGGGAACCACTGCCAGAAAATAAGCTGCGCCAATAGGAGAGAAGCCATGCAACCAAAGAACCAGTGAAAAATGTCTCGCTCATCTGGAGGATACCCGTCATACCAAACCCGTAGTTAACTTAAAATAGCGTCGGCCATCCTAAAAGTCAAAAGTAGGAAATCTCGGCGTCCATCTCATCCTTGAAGGCTAGCTCAACTAGAGCGAAGGGGTAGACTGAAGGCCTACTCCCCCTTCCATTATGGATAGAAAATGTCTTGTTAGCTGATCGTTGGATACCTCTGGATCGACTAGAACCACCTGTGGAATCTGTCCGAGCCGCCTTCCCCAAGCGACGTCTCCTCTCAGAACCATCATCACCCGCATTTGCCATCCTGAAAAGGTAAGCCAAGGTAAGAGGTGTTAATGTACAGTACATGCAGATAAATAATAATAAAATAAAGTAAATAAACAATAAAAACAAACAAAAAATAAAATAAAAGGATTTCAAATGATAATTCAAAACGAATTTCCTACACCTGTTGATTTTCCGACTTCAAATCAAATCTCAAGGGTTTTTTGTCTTTTTCCTTCAAAAAGATTTTATTTCAAAATATTTTCCAACTCTTTCCCTGATTTCTAAAAATTTTGGCAGATTTTTGTTTAAAAACGGTCCCTACCACACTCACAATATCAACACAAAACACAAACCATGCACCCTACAACATCACAATCACATAGCACCAACACCCTCGCACACTTCTCAAAATTCCAAACTCCTCAAAAGACTTGTTTTATTTTCCAACAAATCAATGGTTTTCAAAATTATCCTAAAATTTCTCAAAATCATTTCAAATGTTTTCTAAAATATTCCTACATTTTTCTAAATTTTAAACTCTACTAATTTCATCACTTCCTCAATTTTCTCCATTTTTTCTAAGTCTTTTTCTATTTTTCAAAAAATCAAAAATTCAAAAAGTTTTCAAAAAAAAATCACGAAACCTCACACGGTTGTTAAACACATTTTTCTAAGGCACGCGGTATAAAAATCTAGCCGAAAAGCTTAATGTCCAAAGCTGTAGGGATAAACCCCTAATTCCTGCAGAGACCTCTTTCACCACAGTGTTCAAAACATATTATGACATCAATTTCTACTATTCACATTGTTCAAACAGAATTCTACACATCAAAATCCACATAAACTCAAAAACTCACCTCTTGAAGTTCTCTAGTGAAATCTTCTCTTCCGGCGACTTTTTCGATGACGACATCCACTTCCGGCAATCCCCCTGTGGTCCCTAAAAGGCGCTCCTTTAATGTCCAAGTCAGTTTCCTCGCAATGCCTCTCGGTTTTGCCAAAATCCTTCAAATCCCGCAAGTGTTCAAGCCAGAAATATTTCTGGTTTTTTATCCCAAGCCTAACGCCACTAACAGTGGCGCCAGTTGCCAATTCTGGGCAGCTTTGCCCTTTTTCCCACCAAAACTTGTTTTCGAAGGCCTTTTGGGCCTAATATCCATTTCCAAGCCCTCGTATTCCTAAAATTTCTAAAGTCCGTCACTCCGACCTCCTCACGGTCAACAAGGGACTCTTACTTTGTCGTTTTTTGTCTTCAACAAACAAAGACAGAAAAAGAAGGGCATCTATAAGCACCCCATTTTTTACCGCTCGTCAGTCTACAGTCCGTCCAGACTTAATTTCAAGTCAATATGGACATATTCTAGAATTCTAGTCCTAATCTAGTCTATCCATTGCTTTGCGAGCTTACCATGCCCCAATAGAGGCAAAATAACCAAAATGCCCTTAGTGTCATTGTTCGGTTCAATTCCAAATCAGGCACGTCTTTCCGAATACGGTAAGTCCCCTTTCCAATTCCAATAGGCACGTCTTTCCGAAGATGGTAAGTGAAATAGACACGTCTTTCCGAAGATGGTAAGTCCCCTTTCCAATCCCGTAGGCACGTCTTCTCGAAGACGGTAAGTCCCCTTTCCAATTTCAATTCCAATCCCTCTCTCAAGAAAATTGATTCCTCGAGACGATAAGTTTATCCAATCCGGCACGTTTTTCAAAGAAAGTCTCTTCGGAACGGTAAGTCCTTTCAAACCTGTCGACCGGGACAAGACCCCAAGTCCCCTAGATGGTAGAACGGTCCACCTTTGGCGCCTGCTAGCCCGCCAATACAGAAATGTCCTTTTTGGCATGCCTTTCGAGAAAGTTGACTTCTCAGGCGCTAAGTTGTAAGCACTCCATTTTTGACCCCTCGGCAGTCTACACTCCGTCCAGACTTGTTTTCAAGTCATTTTGGGCATATTCCTATTGAATCCAATTCCCTAGGTCTAAATTCCACCTTTCCATCGCTTCGCAGGCCTATCAGGCCCAAACAGAGGCAAAATGACCAAAATGCCCTTAGGGGCATTGTCCTTTCTTATTCCAATTCCAATCCCTCTCTCGAGACAGTTTATTCCTCGAGACGATCCGAGTAGCAAAACTACTCACAAAACCGTCAGAGTGGCGGAAACACTCACAAAACCGTCAGGGTGGCGGAAACACTCACAAAACCGTCAGAGTGGCGGAAACACTCACAAAACCGTCAGGGTGGCGGAAACACTCACAAAACCGTCAGAGTGGCGGAAACACTCACCAAACCGTCAGAGTGGCGGAAACACTCACAACGTTAGAGTGGCGGAAACACTCAAAACCCAGGCACGTCTCTTCGGAGTCGGTAAGACCCCTTTCCAATCCCTCTCTCGAGACAGTTTATTCCTCGAGACGGTTCCAATCCAGGCACGTCTCTTCGGAGACGATAAGACCCCTTTCCAATCCCTCTCTCGAGACAGTTTATTCCTCGAGACGGTCCGAGTAGCAAAACTACTCATAAAACCGTTAGAGTAGCGAAAATACTCACAGAACCGTTAAAGTAGCGGAAATACTCAACCGTTAGAGTAGCGGAAATACTCCCAAATCATCAATCCCGTCTGAGTAGCGGAAATACTCAATCCCGTCCGAGTAGCGGAAATACTCACAAATCATCAACCGTTAGAGTAGCGGAAATACTCACAGAACCGTTAGAGTAGCGGAAATACTCACAAAGCCATTAGAGTAGCGGAAATACTCAACCCCGTCCGAGTAGCGGAAATACTCAACACCTAGGTCAATACCCATGTTTGTTAGCTCACTTCGGTGAAAAATAACCAGACCACCCTTAGGGCCTTTTCCGAGACTTTTCGGTCAAGATGACCATTTTGCCCCTAAGCATCCGAATGCCCCGGGAACCACACCGGCTCTGGGTATCAAACTGGTAATGCCCCGAGAATAATTTTTATAGTATCCTCGACCTTCCTTTACCTTTTCGGACCATTCCAAGTTAGTTCCGGCCAACCTGGTGCAAAATGACCGTTTTGCCCCTAGAAGGCCGGTCTCCTTCTTCGACCACACCGGCTCTGGGTATCAAACCGGTAATGTCCCCAGAATACTTTTTATAGTGTTCTCGACCTTCCTTTACCTTTCCGGACCATTCCGAGTCAGTTCCGGCAAACCCGATACAAAATGACCGTTTTGCCCCTGGTGGGCCGGTCTCCATTTCCGAACACGCCGGCCCGGGGAATCAAACCGGCAACCTCTGGGAACATTCTAAATAATGTTTCTAGATCCCAAGTCTTTTTCCGGGACAATCCGGGTTCGCCCCGGCAGTTTCCTAGTCCGATTGACCGTTTTGCCCCTAAAGGCTCGGTCAACCTTTCCGACACATCCAATTCTCACTTTTCAAGTCAAATACCTCCAGGACACTATTTTAAGTGGTCCTGCCCCTTTCCGGCCTCCCGGGTCATTCCCGGCTCTTTCAAATCATTCTCGGACTTTCCGGAGTCACTCCTAGTGAAGCCAGGCTAAAGTTTACATGGTAGTCACTAGTACAGGCGCCCAAATCTAGTCAAAGATACGTTGCTTGCCGACCTTAATTGTTTCCTAAATGGCTGGCGCCACTAGCAGTGGCGCCAAGCCAAAAAATGGCCTGGCGCCACTCTTAGTGGCGCCAGTATAAATTTTGCCCTGGCGCCACTGCAACAGGCGCCAGGCTTGTCCTCCCTCTATAAATACAGAGCCTCGTTCAACGTGTAAGGGGTCTACAAACTTAACCTAAGAATCCTATATTTCGATATACAGAGCTCGAGCACCTCCAAAACCCTAGCCTCCTTAGGTTTTCTAAACCCTAGCCACTATACACAAACCCTAGCCTCCTATACACTCATACACTCCTCCATACACTCATACCCTAACCTTCAAGCATCCTTGGAAGACTTGAAGAGCTGCCATCTAAAGCTTGAAGAGAACCCTTGAAGACTGAAGAAGAAGATTAAGACGAAGACCGAAGATTGAAGACCGCACGGCGCGCAAATTAAAGAAGATACAAGGTAGGCTTTCTCTTTAATTTTCCGCACTTTCCCCCTCTCTCTTCTCTCTCCAACCCACTTGGGTTTTCTCTATTTTAATCCCCCATCTCTTTCCCCCCCTTTCTTTGCATGCTTGAAACAAGAGGATTCTCGGTCCATGTGTAGGATTGGACTATTGGAGAGTCACCGTGTCGGGGGCTTTCTTCTAGTCTAACCAAAGACCACGTGGGTCCGGCCCCCTTGATTATGTGGTGAAGCCTTAACCTTGTATGTTCACGACCCCAAATTGCATTGTGCATGTTATAGTTTTGCATCTTCCAAAATTCGTTTTCAAAAACCGTTTTCAAAACGTTTTCAAACTTGTTTTCAAAATTGCATCAAAATCTCTTTTTCAAAAACTTGTTTTCAAAACCACAATTCTACGGTGATTCTAGCCTTTCCATGGCTAGGGTTGCTTTAGGAAAGTGTTATATTAAAAGTGGCCTTTTGGTCTATATTTTCAAACCTTGTTTTCAAAACCACTTTCTTAAAGTGGTTCTAGCCCTCTTATGGCTAGAATCGCTTTAGGAAAGTGAGACGTTTTCATACTTTCCAAAAACTCTCTTTTCAAAAAACGTTTCCTAAAAATCTCTTTTTCAACATACTTTCCTAAAACTCTCCTCTTCAAAATTGTTTTCAAAAACTTCTTTCCAAAATCCCTCTCCCCAAAATCTACTTTCTAAAAACGCTCCCTAAGAATTTTTCCAAAAACTCTCTTTTCCAAAATCTCCCTTCTAGAAATTTCTCCCTAGGATCTTCCTTCCAAAATCTACGTTTCCAAAGACATGCTTTCCAAAAACTTCTTCTCTCTAAAATCTTTTTCCAAAAACTCCCTCTCCAAATTCACTTTCCTAAAAACTCCTCCCTAGGATTCCCTTCTAGAAAACCTTCGTTTCCAAAAATGCGTTTTTCAAAAAAAAAAAACTCTTTCCTTAGAGCCCAAACCAAACCCTAGAACCCACAATTAGGAAACTCTAGTTTTCTTTCCAAAAACACGATTTTCAAACTTTGCCCCAAATCTAGGTTTCCAAAATCTTTTGTTTTCTATATCAAAACTATACATGTTTTCAAAACTTCTTTTCTACGTCAAAACAACAATTTTCCAAATCTAGGATTTCTAGAATTTCCCTTTCCAAATCCTAGCCAAATCCTACCTTCCCTTTAGGAAACCAAATCAAATCTCCCCGTTTAGGAAACTAGATTACGTCCTCCGTTTTTGAAAACAAAATCAAATCTTTTCTTTTAGAAACCAAATCCAATCCCTTCCCAAATCCAAATCTTTCCTAATTCCAATCCTTCCTAATCCTCCACTTTCCTAAATCTTAAGTTTCTAAAAACTTGAACATATAAATCTTTCCTAAACTTTAAAACTCAACTTTCAAATCTTTCCTAATTCAACCCTTTCCTAATTTAACCCCCCTTTCCAAATCTTAACTCTCCAAATTCAAGTTTTCAAACTCTTCCTAAACTCAAACATTTCCTAATTTCAAGATTTTCTAAAACTAAAACTCTAAAACTTTCTAAATCTTAGACTTTCTAAATTTCAAATCTTTCCAAATTCAAAACTTTCTAAATTTGAAACCTTCTTAAGTTAAATCTTTCTAAACCTAAAAACTTTCTAAATTCTAAACTTTCCAAAACTTCAAATCTTTCCAAATCTAAGGCTTTTCCAAACTCAAAACTTTCTTAATTTAAGACTTTCTTAAGTTGAAACTTTCTTAATTCAAACATTTCCTAAACTAAAAACTTTCCTTTTTCAAGCCTTTCCTAAAACGAAATTTTCTTGTTTTCAAAACTTCTTTGTTTTCAAAACTTTCCAAATTCAAAGCTTTCCAATTTTCAAAATTTTCTAATTTCAAAACCTTTCCTAAAACAACACTTTCCTAAGTTGAAACTTTCTTAAACCTAAACCTTTCCTAATTCAAAACTTTCCAAAAATGAAACTTTCCTAAACCTAAAACTTTCCAAAAATGAAACTTTCCTAATTTCAAAACTTTCCAAAAATGAAACTTTCCTAATTTCAAAACTTTCCAATTTCAAAACTTTCCTAAATCGAACATTCCCTAATTCAAACATTTCCTAAATCCAACCTTTCCTAATCTCCTAAACCTTCCAAGTCGAGTTAAGCTTTTCCTAAGTCTAGGTTTCCTAAACCTCAATCTTTCCAAATCAATTTCCTAATCCTTCAATTCCAATTTCCAATTTCCAATCTTCTAAGTTCAAATCAAATCTCTTTTCTATCGGACTCCGGTCCGAACTACGACTGACCTGATTCCCCCAAAGGGATACGTAGGCAACCTTCATAGGTGCGGTCACAATACTTTTCAAACTTTCAATTCCACCCTCATGGGTGCGGTTTCCAAAATCTTTTCAAATCTCAAAATTCCAATCTAATCTCAAATTTCAATTTCAAAATTTCTATTTTCAAATTCTACTTTCAATTTTCAAACTTTTCAATTTCAATTCTATTTCTTCAAATCTCTTTCAAATCAGATCAATCTCTTTTCAAACCTATTTTTCAATTTTCTTTTATTGCACTTGCATATCATGCATCATGTTAGTTTCTTTTTCAAACATTGTTTTTCTAAAGTGGAATAGGATTGAACTATAGTTAATTAAAGACTCTCATAGGTGAATTTAGGGTAGATTGACATGTAGGTACCGAAAGGGCGGGGTAGGGTGATAGCTTAGTGCGTCTTCCCTACACGTAACCAACCTCTGAACCTAGAATCACTGATTTCAAAGACCAAAAATGAGTTATTTTTCTAAATGTTTTCTAAAGGTTGCCAAACAACCTGTTTTCTTAAAAACCCTCTCTCGAGGAGATATTTTCAAAACTGTTTTCTAAAAACCCTAAGCGTAGTCTTCAGATTATTCTTAGTTTTAGGTGACTTGACTCACCTTAATCAAGTTAGGTGGCGACTCCAAATCTTTTTTAAAAGCCCTTTATTCAAACATATTTTCAATTCAAACCTAGTCGCACTCATTCTTCTAGGAGGGTGACTTCTAACGAGAGAGTACAGCGTTTTTCCCGCTTGGGTGAGCATTCCTCGAGTGCGAAAAATCTGGGCGCGACATAAGTCCCTTTAGCAACTTCTCTAGATCAGGTAGTCTCGGAAATGATCGTGAACCATCAGAGTAGCGGAAGTACTCGCAAACATCATAATCGTCAGAGTGGCGGAAATATTCGCAAATAGGTCAATATAGAGAATTGCCAACAAAATCCTGTATCACGGGACCGCCGTCAAAGTGGCAGAAACACTCGAAACCCAGGTCAACACCAGTGCCTGCTAGTCCACTTTGGTGAAAAATGACCAAATTGCCCCTAGGGTCATTTTTCAGCACGTTTCTCGAGAATACACCTAAGTCCTTAGAATGGCAAGTCCACCTTTCCAAGATTGTCTTAAAAGCAATCAAGCATGATTAGGTGCCTTCTAGTCAGTTTCGGGCCAATTCCAAGGCTTTTCGGTCAAGATGACCATTTTGCTCTTAGGCATCCGAATGCCCCTAGGACCACACCGACTCTGGGTATCAAACCGGTAACCTCCCGAGAATACTTCCTATAGTATTCTCAACTTTTCATTATATATTCGAATCATTTCAAGTCAGTTTCGGCAAACCCGGTGCGAAATGACCGTTTTACCCCTTGCGGGCCGGTCGCTTTTTCCGACCACACCGGCTCTGGTTATCAAACCGATAACCTTTGGGAACATTCTAAATAATGATTCCAAATCTCAAGTCTTCTTTCGGGACATTCTGAGTTCGTCTTGGCAATTTTCGGCCCAATTGACCGTTTTGCCCCTGATGGCTTGGTCAACCCTTTCGACAATTCTTGTCATCCTTTTTTCAGGTTAAATACCTCTGACAACCTGTTTTGAGGGTTCCTGCCCTTTTCCCAGCCTTCTAGGCCATTCCTGGTTCCTTAAATCCTTCCCGGACCTTTCGGAGTCATTCCTAGTGAAGCCAGGCTAAAAATTGCATGATAGTCACTAGTACAGGCGCACAAATCTTCTCAAGATACATTACTTGCCGACCTTAAAACTTTCCTAAGTGGCTGGCGCCACACCTAGTGGCCCCAAAAGGTTTCTTGGCCTAGCGCCACTGTAACAAGCGCTAGGTCATTCTTCTCTCTATAAATGCAAAGCCTCCTCCAGCGTGAAAGGGGTCCGCCAACTCCGTGTAAAAACCCTATTATTCGATATACAAAGCTCGTAGTCTCACTAAACCCTATTCTTCTTAGGTTTTTCCAAACCCTAGCCTCCATACACAAACCCTAGCCTCCTATATACACTCATACACTCTTATATACTCACACACTAGCCTCAAACCCTCCATTGAAGACTTGAAGTGCTGCAATCTGAAGCTCTTGAAGATCAAAGTAAACACTCAAAGATCAAGACGAAGATCAAGACGAAGACTGAAGCGAAGACCGAAGTAAAGCAAGGAAAACAAAGCGCGCAAAACTAAGCAAAATAAACAAGACACAAGGTAGGCCTGCTCTTTAAGTTTACGCATCTTCCCCCTCTCTTCTCTCTCTTAACCCACTTGGGTTTTCTTCTATTTTAATCTCCCATCTTCTTCCCCCCCCCCCCTTTCTTGCATGCTTGAAACAAGGGATTTTCCGGTCCATGTGTAGGATTAGGCTATTGGAAGGTTACCGTGTCGAGGGCTTTCTTTTAGTCTAACTAGAGACCACATGGGTTCGGCCCCTTTGATTATGTGGTGAAACTTTTAACCTTGTATGTTCACGACTCTCTTTGCATTGTGCACATCATGATCTTGCAATCTTCTAAAATTCGTTTTTAAACTTGTTTTCAAAATTTACATCAACATCGTTTTCAAAATTGCATCAAAATTTTCTTTTTCAAAACTTGTTTTCAAAATCACAATCCTAAAGTGATTCTATTCTTTCCATGGCTAGCGTTGCTTTAAGAAAGTGTTACATTTAAAGTGACCAATATGGTCCATATTTCTAAAATCCTTGTTGTTTTCAAAACCACTATCTTAAAGTGGTTCTAACCTTCTTATGGCTAGAATCGCTTTAGGAAGGTGAGATATTTTATACTTTCTAAAAACTCTCTTTAAATCTCTCCCTTTAAAAATCTTTTCTCCCAACATACTTTCTAAAAACTCTCTTCAAATTCCTTTCCAAAATTGTTTTCTAAGAACTCCCTTCAAAAATCTTTTTTTGAAAAACTCTTTTTCAAACTTCTTTTCAAAACACTCTCATCAAAATCCACTTTCTAAAAACGCTCCTTAGGTCTCCTTCCTAGAAAACTCTTTTTAAAAATCCTTTCCAAAAACTCTTTTTTCAAAATTCACTTTCCAAAAACTCCTTTTTAAAATCTCTTTCCCAAAATCCTCTTCCAAAAACTCTCTCTTTTCAAATTCACTTTCTAAAAACTCCTCTCTAGGATTTTCTTCCAAAATCTCCCTTTCTAAAAACTCATTTTCCAAAAATCTTTTTTCTTAGAGTCCAAGTTAAGCCCTAGAGCCCACAATTAGGAAACCCTAGTTTTTTCTTCCCAAAACATGATTTTCAATCTTGCCTTCAAATTTAGGTTTTCAAAATCTTTTGTTTTCTACATCAAAACTATATCTCCAAAACCTCTTTTCTACATCAAAGCTATAGTCTTCCAAATCTAGGATTTCTAAAACTCTATCTTTCTAATTCTATACCAAATCTAATCTTCCCCTTTAGGAAACCAAATCCAATCTTCCTTTAGAAAACTAGATACAATCCTCCGTTTTTGAAAACAAAATCCAATCCGTTGTTTTAGGAAATAGGAATCTCAATCCTTCCTAGTCTAAACCTTTCCTAATTCAAATTCTTCTTCATCTCCTACCTTCCCAAACCATAAGTTTCTTAAACCTAAACTTTTAAATCTTTCCTTAAACTCTAAGCTTCCAAATCTTTCCTAATTCCACCCTTTCCAAATCTTAACTTTTCATATCTAACTTTTCTAATCTTTCTAAACTTCCAAACTTTCTAAATTCCAAACTTTCTAAATTTTAAATCTTTCCAAATTCAAAACTTTCTTAAGTTGAAACTTTCTAACTTTCAAATCTTTCTTAAATCAAAACTTTCCTATTTCAAAACATTCCCAAATCGGAACATTCCTGTTTTAAACTTTGCTAATCCGAAACTTTCTTAAGTCAAAAACTTTCCTAATTCAAAAGTTTCCTAATTTGAAAACTTTCCTAAAAATGACACTTTCCTATTTTGAAATTTTCCTAATTTGAACCTTTCCTAAATTCAATCCAATCTTTCTCCAATCTTCCAAGTCCAATATTCGAGTCAAGTCTTTCTTAATCTCGAGTCCTTTCTAAATCCTATCTTCCTTGGTCTAGGGTCTCTATTCTTCCATTTCAAATTCTAATATTCTATTCTAAATTCAAATCAAAACCAAATTCCAATTCAATTTCTTTTTCCAATCAAAACCTTATATTTTTTATCAGACTCTTATCCGAACTACGACTAACTTGATTTCTCAAAAAGGATACGTAGGCAACCCTCATGAGTGGGGTCACAACTTCTTTCAAATCTCCAATTCCACAACTTCTTTCTAATCTCCGATTCCATAACCTTTTTCAAACTTCTAATTCGATGATCTATTTCAAACTTCCAATTCTAAATTTCTGTTTTCAAAATCTCTATTTCCAATTTCCAAAACTTTCCAATTTCAAATCTATCATTTCAAATCTATTTCCAAATCTATTTTCCGACTTTCTTTTCTTGCACTTACATATCATGCGTCATGTCTTTTTAAACATTCTTTTTCTAAAGTGGATAGGATTGAATATTTGTTAGTTGAAGACTGTCATAGGTGAATCTAGGGTAAATAGACATGTAGGTACCACAAGCGTCGGGTAGGGTGAGGGCTTAGTGCGTCTTTCCCGCACGTAACCAACTTTCAAACCTAGGATCACTATTTTCAAAGACCAAAATGGAGTTTATTTTTAAAAAAGGGCTTAAATGTTTTCCAAAGGTTGCCAAACAACTTGTTTTCTTAAAAACCCTCTCCTGTGGAGATACTTTCAAAATCGTTTTCAAAAACCCCAAGTGTAGTCTTCGGATTGTGCTTAGTTTTTAGGTGACCTAACTCACTTTAATCAAGTTAGGTGGCGACTCCAAACTTTTTTCAAAAGCCCTATATTCAACTCAATTTTCAATTCAAACCTAGTCACACTCATTCTTTTAGGAGGGTGAGTTCTAACGAAAGAGTACGGCATTTTTTCCGCTTGTGTGCGTATTCTTCAAGTGCAAAAAATCTAAGCGCAACATATGTATACTAGGGTTTAGTGTATGGGGGCTAGGGTTTGGAAAACCTAAAGAAGACTAGGATTTGGGGAGGGTACCAGCTCTACGTATCAAAGAGGAGAGTTTTTAGACTGAGTTTGCAGACCCTTTTTACGCTGGAGGAGGCTTTGTATTTATAGAGAGAGGATTGACCTAGCGCCTGTTATAGTGGTGCCAAGCAAAAATTCCTTCTGGCACTACTAAGAGTGGCTCCAACCATTTAGGAAAGTTTTAAGGTTGGCAAGCAACGTATCTTTAGAAGATTTGGGTGCTTGTATTAGTGACTTCTATGCAATTTTTAGCCTGGCTTCACTATGAGTGACTCCGGAAGGTCTAGGAATGGTTTAAAGGGCCGGGAATGGTCTAGAAGGCTAGAAAGGGACAAGAACCCCTAAAACAGTCTCTCGAGGGTAGTAGACTTGAAAAATGATGACAGGATTTGTTTGAAGGGTTGACCGGGCCATTAGGGGCAAAATGGTCAATTGGGCCGGAAAGTCGCCGAGATGGACTCGGGATATCCCGAAAGAAGACTCGAGCCTTGGAAACATTATCTAGAATGTTCCAAGAGGTCACCGGTTTGATACCCAGAGCCGGTGCTGTCGGAAAAGATGACCAGCCTACTAGGGGCAAAATGGTCATTTTACACCAGGTTTGCCAGAACTGACTTGGAATGATCCGAGAAGATAATGGAAGGTCGAGAATACTATAAAAAGCATTCTCGGGAGGTTACCAGTTTGATACCTAGAGCCGGTGTGGTTCCCGGGGCGCTTGGATGCCTAGGGGCAAAATGGTCATTTTGACAAGAGGGTCTCGGAATTAGCCCGAAACCGATTAGAAGGCACCTAATCATGCCGGACTATCTTTAAGACAATCTTGGAGGGGTGAAATTACCGTTTTGAGGACTTAGGTGCTTTTTCAAGAAACGTGTTGAAAATGGCCCCAGGGCAGTTTGGTCATTTTTCACCGTAGTGGGCTAGCAGGCACTGGTGTTTACCTAGGTTTTGAGTGTTTCTGTGACTCTGAAGGCGGTCCCGTGATATAGGGGTTTGTCAACAATTCCCTATATCGACCTGTTTGCGAGTGTTTCCGCCACTCTGACGGTTGTAATGTTTACGAGTATTTTCGTTACTCTAACGGGTCGCGATCATTCCAGAGATTGCCTAATCTCGAGAAGCTGCTAGGTGGACTTAGCGCCTGATGAATCAACTTTCTCGAAAGGCATGCCAAAACAAACATTTCTTCATTGGCGGGCTAGCAGGCGCCAAAGGTGGACTGCTCTACCGTCTAGGGGGCTTGGGGTCTCATCCCGGTCAATGGGTTTGAAGGGACTTACCATTCCGAAGAGTTCTCTCGAAAACTTGCTAGACAGAATGGACTTACCGTATTGAGGAATCAACTATCTCGAAAGGCGTGCCAAATTTAATTAGAATTGAAATTAGAAAAATGGGGATTTATGGTCTTCGAAAAGATATGCCCACTGGAATTGGACCAAACAATGCCCCCAAGGGCATTTTAGTCATTTTGCTTCTATTTGGGCCCAATGGGCCTGCAAAGCAATTGATTGACGGGATTAGACTTGGAAAGCTGATTTAAATCAGAATATGTCCATATCGACTTGAACTCAAGTTTAGGCGAACTGGAGACTGCCGAACGGGCAAAAATGGGATGCTTACACTTGCCTTGCAGCCCAAGCTAGCATAGTACAAGGAGTGCCACGTGGCGCTCAAATACAGGCCAAGTATAGGTGCATGTACTATATGCGCTAGTTTCCTTAACCTTTGCTTATAAATAGTAGACCACCCCCAACGTATTCTAGAGCTGAAAACAATGGCGAAGCCCTCCTGAAATACTCCTAGAACCTCAAAACATCCTAAGTACTCCACCTCTTTCAACTTTCCAAGCATCAAATCTAGATTCCATTCACTTCAAACCTATACAGTTCCCCAAAGCCTCTAAAGCAAGACTCAAGCGATTTCCAGCCCACTTCAAGGCCATTGAAGACCCTTCAAAGCTCAAATAAAACCCTCCATTGAAGCTTAAAGAAGTTGTGAAGATAATATAGTATTTTTATTTACACTTTGGTCACCCCCCCCCCCCCACTCTTCTCTTCTCCCTCCTAGCCTATTTAGGCTATTATCTATTTTACTCCTCATTTTCTACCCCCCCCCCCCCCCCCCTCCTTGGTTGTTGAACAAGAGGAATTTAGGTCCATGCCTAGGGGAAGCTTTAAGGAAGCCACCTAGTGGGGGTTCTCCCTTTAGCCTATCTTATCATGGCATGGACCATAGGCCCCTTGTAATGTGGTGTGGCCTTTTAGACTTGTATAATTTCATGACCCTCTTTGCATATGGTTACTATATCCATGTTGTGCATGCTTGGCTCCATTTCTATGCTCGTCTCCATTTTCTAAAAACCCTTTCTATTTCTGTTTCTATGTCTTTCTAAAACTCCATATTCAAGTGTTTTCTTTAAAATGGTTCTAAGAGCTAGTTCCTTGAAGCCTAGGACTAAGCCCTAGTTTCCAAGCCTTAACTACCTCCTTTGCATTTCCATATAGCTCTCTTGAGTTTGAATAAAAATGATTTCAAAACCACCCTCCAAAAGGGTCTTTCCCAAAATCTCTACTCTCTTGAGTTTTCACCAAAAATGGTTTTAAAGTATTGTACTCTATGTTGATTTTCAAAGTTTTACTTTCTTGAGTTGTGTGGTTGGAATGGTCCCCATGAAACCCTATCTTGAGTGGTATCTGTTGGCCTAAAAGGCAACCTAAGAGGGGGGTGATTTGGGTTTTTTGAAGATTAATGGCAATTAAGATTAATTAAAATTAATTTAATCAATGTAACAGAGATCAATCTATATATAATGCAATGTAATCAAAAGAAGAATGAAAAATAGAGAAATAGAAAGAACACAAAAAATTACCGAGGTTCAACCACAATCTATGGTATTTGTCCTCATTCCAAGATTCCCTTGAAGTCTTCCTCCACTATATAATCTCTAATTACAAATGGATGCTGATTGATCAAGTGCTCAGCTGACTATATACACAAGAACTTCTTTCCAAGTTCTTCAGCCACCAAGTGGTTTTGTCCAAGATCCACTCAAACTTACAAGAGTTTTTCTTTCACAAGAAAACTCTCAAACTCTCACTTACAGGTGTATAAAGATATACAAATGATTTACAAACTCTCTATCAAGAGTGGATTGAACAATAAAAACTAGCACAATGAAGACAAGAAGAATGTTCAGGTTTTTCAGTTTGATCTGTCAGTGGATGTTTGTTTTTTGTGTCTCTTGTTATAAAAATGCAGTTGGAAGCTTTTATATAAATCCCTGCATTAATTTTGTCCGTTGGAGGTTGTTAGGACTCATTTAATACAAGTCCAGTCTGTCATAACGTTAGAAAAACTAGCCGTTATTTTCCAAGGGCCGACACTAGACTTAATGTGACGACTCATCTGGTTTGTATTTTTCAGATGTTATCCACTGTCTTCATGGGTCGACTCTTCATTTTCATGAGTCGACTCGTTGATCATTCTGTCTTCAAGCTATTTTGCTTTTATCTTCATGGGTTGACTCTTCATTTTCATGAGTCGACTCTTTGCACAGAAATCTTGCTTTTGTCTTCATAAGTCAATTCTTTATATTCATGGGTCAACTTATTAATCATTTGGTCTTCAAGTTTTTGCTTTTGTTTTCATGAGTCGACTCTTCATTTCCATGAGTCAACTCATTGCCCATAAATCTTTATTTTGACTTTCAATGATCAAATTCATCTTCAACAATATTATCAGATCTTCAAAGAGTCTTCTCTTTGGGGTATGATGATCAATCAAAGTCTTTAACTCATCAAGATTGTCTTCTATTCAATTTAGATTGAATCGATCATTTGATATTCATCTTTTCTTGATTTCCAAACTGTTAGAGCTTCATTCAATCAATGTTGATCTCTTCCTCTTTGTTGCTAAGCTTTCTCTTTCATTATAGAGCTTTCTCTTTCATTGCCAAGCTTTCTCTTTCATTGTAGAGCTTTCTCTTTCATTGCCAAGCTTTCTCTTTCATTGCCAAGCTTTCTCTTTTATGTAGAGCTTCAAAACGTTTCATTGCCAATTTCTTCTTTTTGCTAGTAATTCTTCTTTCTTCTTTAGAATCACTTTAATGAGACTTTTGTAAGCTTGATGAACTCTATTTAAACATATTGTATTCATTAACTCTTTAAATCTCAGAAGAATTCTTTACTTTGGATTCTATGTAGAGATCATGCAAACAAGATGAATTCTCTTCTCAACCATCTTTTATCAAATTATCTTGAATTTGATCTTTGTACATTTAATGAAGTCTTCTTTTGAACTGATTTAATTTCTTCACAATCAAATCATCTTCAACTGATCTTTGCACACTCTGATAAAGTCTCCAGTCTTTTTGAGTGCAAATCAATTTCATTGAGTCTATGCATGCTTGATGAAGGCCTTATTTGAACACCTTCAATCTCTTCGAATGCAAATCATTTGTTTGAAGTAGAAATAGGTGTTAATGCTCTGTTTAGCTCATTTCATAACTCTTAGAGTCCATTGCTTGATCCTGAGCTTGTAGTGCATTCACTTTGACATGTATTAGACTTAAGGTTGAATTTTAAATCTAAATTATAACATTTATTAATCTGCACATTAAATAAATGCGCCAGTAAAATAACACAAGATTTGGTTATCATCAAAATCAACATGGGGATCAACCTTGAGTCAACAGTATCCCTATAATGATCATAAGAACTCTAAACCCACTAGAGTGGTTTTCCATATAGCCAAAAGTTGTTTTCAAAACAACCCTCTTCAAGAAGGGTTCTCAAAAGTTCATTCTCCTTAATTTGCATAAAAATGATTTTCCAAAACTACCTCTTATATATTGGTTTTCAAAAGTTCACTCTCTTTGAGTAAGTGGTTATAATGGTTGGCATCAAGCCCTGTGTTAGTTCGCCTCCCCTTCGCCCCATTCCTTTTGAATGGGGGACGGTCTGTCCTTCGAATCCCCTCCTGGAGGTACTTTGTTGCTTTCCCAAAGCCTACTCTCTGAAGCTGGAGTAAGGCGCTTTTTTTTCCACCCATCGGCGTTGCCGCTTGTGAGTTTGATGATTCTTCTTCAAAAGAAGACCGCCCTTCCACCTCGACCTCGAACCCAACTCATCGGAATTGTCCAATGGGAGCAAGAATTTCCAGGAACATTTGAAATATTTCGTTTCTGAGCAGAAGAGCCATTTTCAAGTAGTATTCGATCGATTACGTATTAATCAATATTCAATTCATTGGTCTGAGGTTATCAACAAAAAAGATTTGTCTAAGCCACTTTGTCCAAGGCAACCCTCTCGTTAGTGGTTTTCAAATACCAACCATATGAACCCAACACTCACTTGAGTGGATTTTATAAAATGGTCTTCAAAACACCTTTTCAAGTTTCATGCATAAAACCACTGTTGGCCCAAAAGGCAACCCAAGAAGGAGGTAAATTGAGTTTTTCGAATATTAATGTGAATTAAGATTAATTAAAATTAATCTAAACAATGTAACAGTAATCAATCTATTTGTAATACAATGTAATCAGCAGAAGAAAAGAAAACAGAGCAATAGAAAGAACACAAAGATTTACCGAGGTTCAACCACAATCCGTGGTCTACGTTCTCACCCCAAGATCTCCTTGAAGTCTTCCTCTACTATGTAATCTCCAATTAGAAATGGGTGCTAATTGACCAAGTTCTCAACTCACTATACACAAGAACTTCTATCCAAGTTCTTCAGCCACCAAGTGGTTTTGTCCAAGCTCCACTTAAACTTACAAGAGTTTTTCTTTCTCAAGAGAACTCTCAAACTCTCACTTACAAGTGTATAAAGATATACAAGTAACTCACAAACTCTCTAGCAAGAGTAGATTATACAATCAAAGCTCACAAAGTGAAGACAAGAAGAATGTTCAGGAATTTCAGTTGATCAGTCAGTGGATTCTTGTTTCTTGTCTCTCTTCGTGTTATAAATGCAGATGGAAGCTTGTATAAAAACCCTTGTATTGAATTCATCTGTTGGAGGTTGTTGGGCTTCACTTAATGCACGTCCAGTCTGTTATAACATTAGAAAAACTAGCCGTTATATCCCAGGGGTCGACTCTAGGCTTAAAGAATCGACTTTTCTGGTTCTGCATTTGCCAGATATTGTCCACTGTCTCCATGAGTCTACTCTTCATATTAATAAGTCGGCTCATTGATCATTCTGTCCTCACGTCAATTTGCTTCTGCCTTCAGGAGGAGACTCTTCAATTTCATGAGTCGGCTCTTTGCACAGAAATCTTGCTTCAGTCAACATGAGTCGATTCTTTATATTCAAGAGTCGGCTCTTTGCTCATTTGATCTTCAAGTTTTCTGCTTCTGTCTTCATGAATCGGCTCATTACACATTTTGTCTTCAAGTCATTTGCGTCTATCTTTATGAGGTACCTCTTCATTACCATGAGTCGGCTCAGTGCCTAGAAATCTGCTTTCTAACTTACAATGATCTAGTTTATCTCAGCAATAGTATAAGATCTTCAATAAATCTTCTCTTTGGGGTATGATGATCAATTAAAATTCTTTAATTCATTAGAGATAACTTCTATTCAATTTGGATTGAATATTTCATTTGGTATTCATTTTTTCTTGATTTCCAAACTGTCAGAGCTTCATTAGATCGACTTTGATTTCTTCTTCTTTGTTAGCAAAGTTTCCTCTTTCATTGTAGGACAATTTCTTTCAATGACAAGCTTTCTCCATTATGTAGATCTTCACAATGCTTCATTGCCGATTTCTTGTCTTTGCCATCAATTCTTCTTTCTTCTTTAAAATCACTTCAATGAGACTTTTGTAAGCTTGATGAAATTTCTTCATACACATTGTCTTCATTGATTCTTTATATCTCAAAAGAAATTTTCACTTGGATTCCATGTAGAGATTAGGCAATCAATGTGAACTTTCTTCTCAAGCAGCTTCTAATCACATCATCTTGAATCGACCTTTTGCACACTTGATGAAGTCCTCTTTTGAGCTTTTTCAATCTCTTCACAATCAAATCATCTTCAATTGATCTTTGCATACTCTGATGAAGTCTTCAATCTTTCTTGAGTGCAAGTTAAACTTTATTGAGTTTATGCATAATTGATAAAAGTTTTATTTGAACACCTTCAATCTCTTTGAATGCAAATAATCTGTTTGAAGTAGAAATAGGCGTCAATGTTCTGTTTGGTTTATTGCATATCTCTTGGAATTCATTGCTTGATCTTGCGCTTGTTGCGCATTCGCTTTGACAAGTATTAAACTTTAGATCGAGCTTTAAGTCTAAATTATAAACTTTATTAATCTGCACACTAAGTAAATGCATTAGTAAAATAACACAAGGTTTAGTTATTATCAAAATCAACATTGGGATGAACCTTGAATCAATAATCTCCCCCTTTTTGATGATGATAAAACCTTTGAAAAATAAGTTCATATATGATTAAATGAAATGTACATAGTTAAATATCATACCAGAAGAGAACTCCCCCTTTGTTTTGTAATTAAGTAAAACATGCTTAGATGACAGAAAACTTTTCAAAAACAACTTCCAGGGAGTTTTTGTCAGTAAATTTAAAAACAAATTAAGGGAAATGATTCTTGTTACTCCCCCTGAAAACCCTGAAAACATGCTCTATATATATCGATCATCACTCATTTCATTTCATTTCAATTTCTTGTCCAATTCATGTTCCCCAGTGAAGTTTATACATACTCAATCTTGAACAAATTCTTCTCCCCTATAGTTATCAAATTCTTCTTATCAATTTTTCTCCAAATCTAAGTTATATGCAAGTCATTTTTCCAACAAACACACATAGTTCAATTCTTTTCCCAATCCAAGTTATTGGTTTAAATTAAACTCAAATTGTCTTGTCTAATTTTGCTCCAATTCTTCTCTCCCTTTTTGTCAATTCATTAAAAAGAGAAAGAAAATGGAAAACATAGACAAGTACAATAATAAAAAAATATTAAAACAAAATAAATTGTATAAACAAGAAAGCAAGCAAACCAGCAAGAATTTAAGGAGATCAATTGGGCACCTAAACAAAAGCATAGTTCATTCATTGAACATTAAGATTACAAAAGTTATACAGTTAATGGTCACAAAAATTATGCTAAAAATTACAAAATAAACAGAACCATGAGTAACAATTAAAAACATGTTTGTGATAACAGAACCATGCGTATCAGAGAAAATGATATAACAGGACATATGAGTGACAGAGCCACGACTAAAACTTTGAGGTTGGAGGATTTTGGAGGAGTTTAAGGAGAGGGAGAGGGAGAGGGTGACAGTTCAACAAGATCCGAGGCAGTATTGGATGGACCAGAGAAGGTTCTAGACCTCAGACATATGGCCTCCTTCGCACAAATCGAGAGGCTGAGCTAGATGGTTTGGCTTTCTTTGCTGGACCAGCCTTCTTTCTTAGTGCAGCATCCTCAGATAAATCCTCAGAGAAATTTTCTACAGACTCTTCCTCAGATTTTGTGTCCTCTTAGTCTTCCTCTGGTTCCTTCTCTTATTCTCCCTCATGTCTCGCTTCATTTTCTGGTTCTCTTTCCCTTTCCTCTTCCTCCACTAGAAGACCCTAAGCCCTTTTTAGTTGAATCCCGTCTTGCTTAAGACTTTTCAACTAAAGCAACCCTTCATCAAGCTTATGGTTCATGCTTTGAAGCATGTCCATCATATTTCCCAAAAGTTCATCAACAGAAGAAGCTTCAAGGGTTTGGGTTAAGGGTTTTCTAGGTCCAGAGACAGATGTTCTTTCTTGTGAGGAGTTAGCAGGCGCAACTTTGTTAGGCCTTCGAACCCAATGGCCATTGACTTTCTTATATCCCATTCTAGTTAAGGTGTACTTGCTGTATTCATCTTTGTAGGGGTCAGGCTTTCTATAAGTCACACCCAAAAGATTAACTTGAAAATGTTTGAAAATTTTGGTGAGCAGCATTCCATAGGGTAGGTTTTTGGAAGCAATGGTAGCAGCATTAGCCATGTTGGAGAGAATATAGTATGGCACATCAATTTTGGTGTTTGTGAGGAAGGCCCATAAGAAGAATAGTTCCTTCTCACTTACACGCTCAAAACTACCAACTTTGGGTATGAAAATGGTGGCCACAAAATGGTGGACTAATCTCAACTCAATAGGAAGGTTATTGGTTATGGGTTGGGTGGACTCAGGCACGTCATGACCATAAAGAACTCGAATGTCACGCCCCAAAACTCGGCTTATACAGATTTTAGGTACATGACCGACCAGTAGCAAGGCTACCCAAGGCTGTATTACATAAACTGGTTGATCACCTATGCATAATCATTTATAATGATGCATATTTGCGAAAAATAAAACTTTTAATAACTTGAAAACATAATTCATGTCATACATGGTAGAGCTGTGCCTAATCCCAAGCATAACATACATAAGGACCAAATCAAGGTTCACAAAGATTATAGCAATATATATCATTACAAAACATTGGGTCCAGCCATCAAACATTATACAAAACATAGTCCAGTGGGCCGTAGCTTAAATCCACATATGGCCTCGCTCTAGGGCCTCCTGAATTGGCTACTTGAAAATCATTTAAGAAAACGTAAGCTAATGCTTAGTGAATAACAATGACGCATAAGCGAGAAAATATCATGGACTAGCAATTATATCCAACATACAAGGATCGATAATCAGTTATGCATAAGGAAATGAGCTTTTGAATGTTTAAAGCGTAGGCTTGGAACTCATAGGTAACGTAAACATCATTTGAAACGTTTCAACATTTCAAAACATAGTATCATAAGAAGAGATGCAACATAGCATTATTCTTGATATAGCATTTCATAACTTGTCGTAAAACATGTGAACATATTATAGTTCTCGGTTCAAAACATAAGTGTGCTACAACTCGACATATGAGCTAGGTTCCATAGTAACCATATAGGTCAGGCTAAGGCTCTTTAGGCCAGAGACGTCTCCCAATGTAGATAGTTTATTTCCCGTCCCCTATCGTAGGACTATCGAGCTAGATTAAGGTCTTACCACGAGAAAACCTGAGTTGGCACCATACATTGAAAACTTAACATCTCTTTCATTTAAATATTATAGCCCAGGGTTTCCATTCATAACATAATATAGCTTGCATGTATTTGAAATATGACATTTGTAATTGAACGTAGCATTGATGTATTGAAATATATGGAAAACATTCATGATATAGAGGTGAGCTTAAAACATTTAGAAAATACTAGAGTTTTACTCATGGCATATCGTTACTCACCTTTCTTCAATTGGATGGGTGACAAACAAAGTATTCCTACAAAAATGCACGTAGAAGCAAAGAAATATCAATACAAGACTCTAAGGCAAAGCAATAATGCATAAGTCAAGACTAAGCACGTAACCCACTCGACCCCGACTCAACAACACCTCATTCTCACAATGGGAGAGTGAGGCTAAACTCTAGGACAAAGCACCGATGTAAAGTAAGAACATGAGGTTGAGATTTAAACATGAAAGCCGGAATGTCAACTCCTTCATCGAGTCCCAACCCCCTGTCAGTGATGATTTCACACCCAAGGCTAGTTCCATTTGAAAATAGGCTTAAAGGCCTTTATTTTGATAGGTCATGGGCCAAAAACACATTTCAGGCGAAGAAGCTATGCTTCACGGAATGTGGACTAAAATTTTGGAAAACGATGTTGTTGGCATGGATTTTGGGTCAACTTCAAACCCCTATATCTCTCAATCTATAAATAATTAGAAAACAAAATTTATATGGGTACAAAGGTCTATGATTCTAGTTTCTAACACTTTAAACGGTGCATCAATCCAAGTTTTCTAGAGAAAGTTATGTTAATTTTACTAAATAGTGTTCGAGCTGACAGACCGTTCGAACGCCCAATCGGGAGTTCGAATACCTAGGCAAAATGAACTAGGAGTTCAAACACCCAAATAGGAGTTCGAACTCCAAGAAGAAAATTGGAAAAACCCCTTCTCTAAGGGTTCGAACTCCCCCCGAGGGAGTTCAAACGCTCAGGTTTATTTCTCACCGTTCAAACTCCATATTGGGAGTTTGAACGCCCTGTTCTGGGCAACACTCAAAACTCAACCAAAATACAACCAAAACTCCTCCAAACAGAACCAAACCTTGCCAATACTCTTAGCGCTCAAAGATTAGCCCACAAAGATGATAATAACTCAAAATGAGGGAGAAAGAATAATCAAAACAAAGGGATCTAAAGAAGAAATCAAAACCCTAACATTTCACATATTTGGGGGTTTCAACTCCCAACTCTCCAATCCTCCAATATTGAGCTTCAAGCTCTCAAATTCAAAGTAATTGGGACTCAAGGAGTCCCCTAAGACAAACCCAACTAATATATATGCATCCATACAAAGACTCAACAAAATCACACAAGATACATACATATATATATATATATGCAATTGTAGAGAGAGAGAAATGAAACCTTACCTTCTTCAAGCTTGGTGAAGTCTTCAATAGCTTCAATCCCTTCCTT